>OY856411.1:1014823010-1015415510 GCA_963693085.1 Alisma plantago-aquatica
TTATTGCTATGGTTGATAGAGACATGAATAAGGTTTGTATTGCTGTCAAGGCACAAAAGATCACTATCACATCTACTCTAAAAGTTGAAGTGGCTACTATGTGCCTCTGTTTGAAGACTGCTTGGTGCTTATAGGTGAGGAAAGTTATATTTATTTCTGACAATTACAATTTTTGTCATATGATAAGCAAGAGGAAGAGGACTAGTCCTATTCTGGATAAATGGATGACTAAGATTTATAAATTTTAAAGTCATGATTGGGAGATCAGGTTCGATTTTTCTAGGTGTAATGCCAACAAGGAGGCTAAAACCAATGCCAAATCTCAGCTTAGGAGACAAGTGGATTCTACTACCTTTAACCTCCCTCCGAAAAATCTAAAGCCCAAATCCTTGCTCTAACTTTTGTGTTCTCGATAAAATAAATCAATGTAATTTCTATAACCTTTAAAAAATATGCTACTTTCATATGAACACAAAGGTTGCTGGAGGACGGCAAGATGGATAACAATGTATACTTTTCTTGGGTTAAAAAAAACTCCATAAATGATCAAGTTTAAGACTCGAGTTCAACAGAAGGACACCAAAATGGTTATGGTACTTCACCATGGCCGTGGTGCAAAAGCCCCAGCCATAGATTGTTTGCAAAATTTTTCAAACAATGATCAAGTTGGGCAAAACGACCATTTTATGCAGGATAGCCACGCCAAGTAGTGACCACTACAATTGTGGTACCCTCAACACTAACTATTTTGATCCATTGATCTTCCCATTTTCCCCCATTAACGTTGTACTCCATAGACCCATATATAAGCCTTATTTGCAGGTGGGCGTTAATGGTTAGCTCCCTTGAGTAACCATTTCACCCTCTACCACCTACGTACCTCACTTCACTCCATTTCATCACCTTCCACTACAAAACCCTATCTTTTAGGGCTTTGACCACTTATTATTCCATTTCCATGCCATTCCACCATGGAGGAGGGAAGAGATCAAGCTTGCTATTGTTGGAGGAGAATATTTCATCCATTATTTTGAGCTCTATGACTTCTTCTATCTCTTTCTTCTCTATTTTTGTATTTCCCATTGTCATAAGTAGCTAAGCCCCCTTGCTGGGCTGTTTGGGGGAATAGATGTGACTTTGATACCATGTTGGGGAATTATTATTGTAAATACTATATCGTTTTGAAAATTATTTTATCATGCTTCCATCCCATTTCACATCTCTTGCTATGGTGATTGGTGCTAGAAACCACCTATGTCTGAGACAACATTGTCTATGTGTTTTTCAACAAAAAGCTCCTAAGTCCCACTAGTGGATCCTTAGCTAGATACCCCTATTACACATATCCATGTATTCTTATATCCCTGGTTTCAGATGTTAGTAGCTAGTATTGTTTGACTTAATGTGCTAAGCAAAGAGCATGTGCATGGGTCAGATGGAGTGTAAAAGGAGGTAAAATACATGTCCCCTCTACTCCATGCCACCCTTTTCCAATATGCACAATAGAAGAATCACTCCTAGAGACCTAAACTAGTGTGGTCTTGATTGAGTTATACATATACCCTAGTTAGTTGAACCTTGTAAGGCTGGATAGAGGATTAATAGAGACTAGTTCCTCTAATATGCACCCTATACCACCCATGGTCAACTAGTAGTATAGGATAATTCACCATCATTCCACTATGTTGTTTTGTTAGATAACATGGTTTGATTATATGATTGCATGGCATGACCCTAACTAGGTTGTTAGCTACAAATTACCCCCAAACGACCCACTCTCCAAATTAATTGCTTAAAACCCTAATTGCTTTTTTTATTTAATTAGTCTTATTTTAGTTAGATTCCTTGCTTGTAAAGTTATTCAATTACCTTGTTCATGATTAGTCGACTTTTATAGAGTAGTTACTGTGTTTTTAGTTACTTGTGTTAGCTTTTGTTAGTCCAATGCTAGTTTAGACCTCTAATTGCTTCTTAGTGTAATCATTGTCTTAGTGTTACTAGTTGCTTCCTCTTACCTTGATTACTTAGTTGTTCTCTTGATTGATAATTAGGATTTCTTTTGAGTAGTGTAGTATTAAATGATAGACTAATTTGGTGTTATTTCCCCTTTTTCTTAGTTAGCTAGCATTAATAGTGTACGGTTAACTTGAGTTTGATTCTTGATCATTTCCATTGTTTGTTCAATTAGTGTAATTCAAATTTAAAATTCAAACCCTAACAACACTACACTTTCCAATAGGATCCTAGTAAAGAAAACCTAGTTCTAGTGCCAACATCTGTCTTTGTGGATCGAACACTAAATTCCCTACTTTACACTAGAATCTAAATTCGTGCACTTGCGGGAAGTGTTTTGTGTATTTGAACATATTAGTTATAGGGTCCACACATTTTTTTGGCTCAAGTGTGTGGATCATATGTGAATCAATATTTCCAACATAGTTTCTAGGGAGCATGGCACTCTACCTAGCTAGTTTTTTTGCTTGGACTTTTCCTATTTCCCTCATAATTCCTATTATTTATTGTTTGTGTTGTTGGTGCATTTAAGATTGCTTACTCTTCTTGATTTTGATACATGTAGGTGAAAATTCATGTTAGAGAAGGAAGAGATGGATAAACCCAATGTAGGACCACCACTCATAAAATACTACCCCTAAAACCTCAACAATACTACCTTCTTCTAGGATCTTACATATCTCTTGGTGCTACAAGGATTAAAGCTATGTTTGGTCAAGACTTCTTTGTCCCTGTAGATCATGTGCATATGCTTCTGTTCTTCTGTGCTCCTAATCATGTAAATCCTTACAAGCATGTGGATGATTTCTAGAGACATGCTCAACTTTTCAAACATTGATTGCAATGGATGATGGCATTCATTTATCTCTAAAGGACAATGCCAAGGATTGGTATTCTTAAAAAATGGATATAATGAATTGGGAGGACATGGAAAATACTTTCTTCAAAATTTCTATTCTATTGCAAGGCTAACATAAATGTGGCATGCCATAGTAAATTTCAGCCAAATGGTTGATGAAAGGTTCCATGTTCCTTAGGACAGGTTCCAAGAAATGTTGAGCAAGTCTCCTCACCATGATATTCCCTTGTGGAAGCTTGTTCAATCTTTTTGTTCCAATCTCTCTAAAATGGGTCATGCTTCAGTGGATTCTTCTTATGCATGTACCATGTCTAAACCCTTGTGGAATAATAGCTCTTGTTTGAACACTTGGTTGAGAATTCTAGGAATAAAGCATCTAGTGTGGTTAATGTTTGTGACCATGCCATTAGTGTGACACCTTCATATCCTAATGATTCAAGCCCATAAATGAATAATATTCTTGTTGAAATGATTAACATGATTAAGAATCGAGTGGGAGGTTTTTATAGTAATTTTATCAATTTTGTTGAGTCTTTTGGTGAAGAGGTGAAGGTTCTTCACTCTCATAGAAACAGGGAACAATAATAACCAAGATATGGTTCAAGGTTTGAAGATGAAGTCCTCTATAGATTAAAAGGTTTTGTTTAGGTTCATAAGAATATGATATGACTTGAGCAAAGAATAGAGCATCTCTCCTTGACACTTTCCCTTCATGCGGAAGGTAGACATCCTTCCCAATCTATGGTGAACTATAGAAATGTAGAATGTACTAATGGGTGTTCTTAAAAACTCATATAGTCCACCCCCAATGTAATTGCAACCCATATATCAATATCAAGTCCCTACTAAACCATATACACCTCCACCACTGCAACCACCCCACTAATACCCCTAACACTACCAATACTCCTCTCCACCTTATTTCCAACAATAATGACCTACTCCACCTCATCCATGGAAACAACAAGATCAACCTCTTCACCATGATCGAGTTAATGTTTTGACAATTCCAAGGAGTGGAAGAGTGATTCTGAAGCCAAGGAGACAAGGAGCGTTGATGATGTGATTCAGAGTGCTTTTGATGTTGAGAAGTTTTTTGATATTTTGAGGCCTGGAATTTCTATTGCACCACCACCTAGATATTTTTTGAGAAAAATTGTTTCACCCTCATATCCAAGAACTCATCTTGTGACACCCCAATTTGATCATGATGATACAAGAAAATATAGTGCAAGTGTGCCACCATTCCCTAATGCATTAGATGATTTCTCATCATTAAAAAGGAGGATAAAACATAATGTTGACATCCTAGAGATCTTGAGGCAAGTGAAAGTGAACATCCCATTTCTTGCTGCAATCAAGAAAATTCTATCTTATGCTAAACCTCTGAAGGACATGTGCACTTTCAAGAGAAAGTTAACAGGAAGAATGCACAAAATGGTGAAGCTTTCTGAGCAAGTGATCTCAATTGCACAACATGTACTTCTCTCAAAGAATAATGACCCAAGATGCCCACCAAACCTTTCTACATATGATTATATGATATAAACCACTCCCCACTTGACTTGGGATCTAGCACAAATTGATTCCATAGAAAGTCTGTGTTGAACTAGATCTAGGTCAACAAGAAGAATGCCCAAAATGGTGAAGCTTTGTGAGAAAGTGAGATCAATTGCACAACATGTACTTCTCTCAAAGAATAATGACCCAAGAGCCCCACCAATACCTTTCATAGACCAATCCCCACTTGACTTGGGATCTAGCACAAATTGATGTCGTATAAAGTCTATGTCGAACTGGAGTTGGGCAAGATAAAGTCTGCCAATTATGCTCTCCATTTGGAAAATTTTTTTCTATCAAAGTTCCTACAGATAGTTTGGATGATGTCTTAGTGATGATAGACAAAGAAATGGAAGTGGTGCTCCAACATATTTTATTTTTCTTGATATGGAGTCAGAAGATAAGAGGATTCCTATTATATTAGGAAGACCATTCTTGTCTACAACCAATGTTGAAAGACATGTGTTTAGTGGAAACATGATGGTATCTTTCATGATCATAAAGTAAAATATCAATATGTTCAAGACCTCCACCCGCCAAGAACAAGATGAGGATATTGAGGATTATCACTTGGAAAATTCACTTGATTACTTGAAATTCGGGAATGTTCAAGGTGAACCTCATGAGAGCTTAGACTATCAATGGGATGGGGAATAATTACCAAATGCTAATTAGAAATCCCTCTAGATCAATAAGGACGCACACAATTTCCCAATAGTTGATTGATTGAAGGAACTAAAATAAAACTTGTGGGAGGAAATTTATGTTGGTTTGTGATCCTTTTCATGAAAACCCAATTTTGTTATATTTTTGTTTTATATAATTTCTTAGAAACAAAAAACACATAATATACTTGATAAGTTTACTTGATATGATCAAATAGAGTGACTAACCATCATACTTTTCTAGATACACCTTCTGTGTTAATGTTACATACTTCCATTCTGCTTAGTCTATTTCCTTGCATTTTTGTATAATTTTCTAAAATTTTGAATGCACTTTTGCAATGTGATCAGCTTACATTGCATTGCATGTATCATTGGTAAATGTCTCTATGTTTGATTAGTTTGGATTTGTTTTCTCACTCTTTCTTTCTCAATAATTTGATCTTGATGTGGATAGGTATAATATGACACCATCTTTCAAAATCTATCCAAGTTTGAAATATTTTGCTTAATCTTTAAATTGTTGAATGAATTAAACTATGATAAATGCACCCTCCTTACCTCTTGATTATGAATAAATGAACTCAAATTTAGAAATTTTATATGTTTTCCACTTCACATGTGAAATGTTGGACTGTTGGGATGAAATGCAGTTCAGGCAAGCCATAGATGTTTTGGATTATTTGGGTCTTGTGTAAAGAATGTGGTTTAACATAAATGTTATTTCATCATGGTTTTATTCATTGCATGTGAAAAGTGATTGGAATATTTTACATGTAGGATACCCTATCTGAAGATCCACATCATGTGAACGCTCTCTTCATCCACCTTCTTCCATTCATTTCATATCCCTCTACCTCATGAAAATATGCTAAAAAGCACAAAAAAGTAAGTCTTGTCAACCCTCCAAAATGTTGGGGTGTCCAATCTTCCTCCTCTATTCTTTTACCTACCACCACATCCCTAACTACTCAAGGGGAAAAAGTGAAAAAAAGAACAGTGTAAAAAAGAACATAAAAGGTGTTCATATCTAATAGCACCTAAATAAAGAAAACAAAATATGAGTGTGCCTATGTAATAGAACTTTAATCCCCTTACATAACCCCCTTATTCTAATTGCATACCCATTGGGATAGGAAATATAAAACCTAGCCCACCTTTTCTCCATACATATACAAGTGGGTCACATGGAGTAGATTGACATATATGGTTCAATGGATGCATATGAAAAAACATACCTAGATTTTGTCCCCAATTCCAAATACGAAATAGTTTTACCAAATATTTTTAAATACACTTAAACGAGTCTTATTATACAATATGGAAATTCATTTGCTTTGTGCCTTCATTTCATTTGGTTTGTCTTAGAGGAGAGGAGAGAATAGAAGTGGATCATATATATGAATTCATGCTTAGTCTATTTCCTTTCATTTTTGTATAATTTTCTGAAATTTTGAATGCACTTTTGCAATGTGATCAGCTTACATTGCATTGCATGTATCATTAGTAAATGTCTCTATGTTTGATTAGTTTGGATTTGTTTTCTCACTCTTTCTTTCTCAATAATTTGATCTTGATGTGGATAGGTATAATATGACACCATCTTTCAAAATCTATCCAAGTTTGAAAGATTTTGCTTAATCTTTAAATTGTTGAATGAATTAAACTATGATAAATGCACCCTCCTTACCTCTTGATTATGAATAAATGAACTCAAATTTAGAAATTTTATATGTTTTCCACTTCACATGTGAAATGTTGGACTGTTGGGATGAAATGCAGTTCAGGCAAGCCATAGATGTTTTGGATTATTTGGGTCTTGTGTAAAGAATGTGGTTTAACATAAATGTTATTTCATCATGGTTTCATTCATTGCATGTGAAAAGTGATTGGAATATTTTACATGTAGGATACCCTATCTGAAGATCCACATCATGTGAACGCTCTCTTCATCCACCTTCTTCCATTCATTTCATATCCCTCTACCTCATGAAAATATGCTAAAAAGCACAAAAAAGTAAGCCTTGTCAACCCTCCAAAATGTTGGGGTGTCCAATCTTCCTCCTCTATTCTTTTACCTACCACCACATCCCTAACTACTCAAGGGGAAAAAGTGAAAAAAAGAACAGTGTAAAAAAGAACATAGAAGGTGTTCATATCTAATAGCACCTAAATAAAGAAAACAAAATATGAGTGTGCCTATGTAATAGAACTTTAATCCCCTTACATAACCCCCTTATTCTAATTGCATACCCATTGGGATAGGAAATATAAAACCTAGCCCACCTTTTCTCCATACATATACAAGTGGGTCACATGGAGTAGATTGACATATATGGTTCAATGGATGCATATGAAAAAACATACCTAGATTTTGTCCCCAATTCCAAATACGAAATAGTTTTACCAAATATGTTTAAATACACTTAAACGAGTCTTATTATACAATATGGAAATTCATTGTGCTTTGTGCCTTCATTTCATTTGGTTTATCTTAGAGGAGAGGAGAGAAGAGAAGTGGATCATATATATGAATTGATGCTTGAACTTATTTAGTCAATAATCAAGTACTTGAGAGCATTTGTCTTAAGGATTGAATTGAAAAGAGAGAAGTTGGAGCAAAATTGATGATAAATTGATTTTATGAATGGGTTGGTGATGGAGCCATATATTGGGTCTCCATCTTGTCTCTTTTTTCCCATTAATTACATCTAGATGTTTCATAATAGATGATATTTTCTCAACAAACTCTATTATTTATCAAATGCACATATGGAGGCTTTTAACATGTTTTAGAGACGCTGACCACTACATGATGAAAGGGACAGAATAAATTTGAATCTAAGGTTTCCCCCATCTTAGATGAGTCTTAAATGAGGCCAAAATCACTCCAAGCTACCCTAAGTGGTCAAAGAATGCATTGAAATAAAATCTTCTATAGATGGCCAAATTCAGGGCTCAAGTGTGACAAAAGGAAACTAAAATGATCACGGTACTTCACAGTGGCCTTGGTGGACATGCTCTAATCATATATTGACTATATAACTTTCATAAATGATCAAGTTGTCTAATACAACCATTTATGCAAAATGTGCATGCCAAGTGGTGACCACCACATCCGTGTTACCTTCAACCCTGACTATTTATATACATGATCTTCCTATATATCCCCTCACTTAAATGTAGACACCCGTAACCCCTATATAAACCTTAGTGGTGGTTGGGGTTGAGGGTTAGCTCCCTTGGGTATCCATTTCACCCCTACCACCTACCTACCTTAGTCCACTCTAATTTCACCACTTTTCACCCCAAAACATTACATTTTAGGGTTTTGTCTAGTTCTCATTCCATTTCCATGACATTCCACCTTTGAGGGGGAAGTGCTCAAGCTTGCTGCTACTAGACATGAATATTTCATCCACTATTTTGAGATCCATCACTTATTCTATCTATTTCTTCTCAACTTGTATTTCACATTGACATTAGTATTTAAGCCCCCTTGGGGCTGTTTGGGGGAAGAACTATGACATTGATATCATGTAGGATAATTATTTATTGTAAACACTAGATTTTGTTCATTGATTAGTTAACCTTTATAGAGTAGTCAGTATTTGTACTCAATTACGTATACTAGCTTTTGTTAGTCCATGTCTAGTTTATCCCTCTGATTACCTTCTTAGTGTAATTGTTAGCTAAGTGTGATGACTTGCTTCTTGTTTCCTTGATTATTATGTTGTTCTCTTGAGTTTCACTTAGGATTTCTTTTGAGTATTGTATTGTTAATTAGTAGACTAATTTACTATAATTTCCCTTTTTCATTATTCAAATAACATTAACTGTGTAGGTTTAACGTAGGTTTTATTCTTTCTCATTTCTATTGCTTATTCACTTAGCGTAATTCAAACTCTAAAGTCAAACCCTAAAAACCATGTAATTCTCAATAAGAACCTAGTATAGCAATCCTAGCTCTAGTGCCCCCATAACTCCCTATGGATCGAACCATAACTTGCTTTCTCTATATTATACTATGAACCCATGCACTTGTGGAAAGTGTTTTGTGCATGTGAGAGTGTTGGTTAGGGTCTACATATTCTTTTCTCCCAAGAACGTTTCTAGGGCATGCATCATGCTTCCTTAACACAAATCACCTATGTGTCCACTCAAACATAATGACAAATGGATGGGATAAGATTACAATTGAGCATATGTTCAATGTTGTTGAGAATATATAATGATGTGAAAGATGTATTATAGTGAGAAGGTCTAACTTTACCACTAAAGAATTATTCACACAATTATAGTGAAATAATTTCCCTAACAAATTCTACTGAACTCTATGGTAAAATCTTATATGTTTCGCTTACACTTCACTCTAGAGACTTACGGCATGTTGGTAGAGGCTTATGGGCTTGGTGGAGGGTGCATTGGTGGTGATCGGACACCATCCCACTCCCCTAGGTCACTACTTCAGCAAGATATCCATCAATCTTCCTTAGGCATGTGTCTACATACATGCTCCCCTTCCCTTCTTCAATTTTGGTTGTGTGGAGTGCCACACCCTGGTCTAGGTTGTGAGTTGCCTCAGATGGTGGCTTGGGAGGCTGGTCTTGTGACTGTGACCTATCCTTGAGATGTTTCCCATATAAAGGTGGCTAAATTTTGGTCAATTTCTCCAGCGTCAATGGATCTGCTAGAATTGAGTCCCCCTCCTTATCTTGTACTCACATTTTGATTTCTCAATTTTAGTTCTTAGTGTAGGGTAGGTTTCTGCATTACTAAATGCCATGTTGGTGTTTGTGTCACTCCTTATGAATAAAGGATTGTACTTCAAGAGTGGAGGTGATCACGCTATGGTTTCCCCATGTGCCTTGATATTGGGGTTTCCCCCTTTCATCTGTTGTGGTTGGTTGATTTATGTGCTACTTTTTTCTGATTTGTTCAAGAAGATTGTATGGTGTATACACAGGTAATGGTCTTGTTTGTATTTGGATTGATGGATGAAGATACTACCCAGGATTGTGGTCTGATTCTGGCTAAAAGCTCCTTTGGCAAGCTCAATATGGAGGAATCCAATCTGAAGTGCTTTATATGTATCCAATACCATTTGTTAAATATTGATGTTCTTTATCCTTCTCTGCTTATGAGTTCGTTCAGACTTTTGTTCTATGTAAATTTCATATGACCTTTATCGATATAATAGAAACATATTTCCAAAAATAAAATTTCTCTCTCAAATTTATGGGAGCAATATGCTAGAGTTAGAGTAGGTGTCTTAGAGGAACATCAATGAGCATCTAGTTGTCATGGAAATATTGGGTGGAGTCAATGTTCGCCATCTTTTTACAAGTTATACAATCAATAGCTTCTCTCAATCAAGCTTTCATGTTGATCAAGATACACTTCATTCAAAATGTGACTCCAGGTAAAAGAGTGTGATATCAAGGATCACATACACAATTGCTAATTACTTTATTGAGATCATGTTTTGGCTACCCATCAGTCAAACTTAACATTTAATTGATTTTTTGATTCGTTGAACTCAATGTTTGGTTGAGTATCCTATGTTTCCTAGGTCACTAAGAATTTATTTTTATCTTTAGATATTTTTTTCTAACAAGAGTAAATGATCCCATGGGATCGCAATGATTATAACTAAGGGATGTCAAGGTATTTCTCTCAAAACTATCATGTCATGTTATAATATTTAAAAATACATGAACAAATTACTCTTTTTGCAATTCATTGTAAGTTAAAAATTATAAATTTTTCAATGTTTTTCCATATGAGTGCTCTTCTCACTCATATAAAATTGGAATACCAAAAAACATAGTAAGAACTACGAATTACAAACTTTACACTCATCAAAATAGGTGCATAAAGATGCTCTTTTGGCAACCAATGTGGTATTTGATTATTTGACAAAAATAAATAATACAAATTTATTATAGAGAAGAAACATGACCAATAGACTGAACCAAAATTGGTTATTCACCTACAGTGGTATAACTAGAGTAAATATTTTTGTTATGTTTGGTATAAATGTTCTTTAAAACAATTTATATGATCTAGTAAAAATATGAATGATAAATTAACAATTTTTATTAGATTTGAATGTCTATTTAACTCAATGGAATTTCTCAAAATAAGAAAGTGCAAGTCCAAAACAAATGCCTTATAAATACATTATTCATATTGAATGTTAAATAAAACCAAAAAAATTTACATAATCTTATCCAAAGAGTAAAAATCCATTTTCATCCAGATAATCCCAAAAATTAAGAAATTCAAAAAAACCATACATATAGAAGACATACGTTGATGTGGGAGACCAATAGATGTGGACCCAAACAATCCTCATTAAGTGACCTCATTTTCCAACATTGTCCTTCTTCACTTTGTTCTCTTAGGGTTTTACATTTCACAATTGGTGCCTAATATTTGTGCACTTGTGCATTTTCTTGAATGATTTCAAAAAAATTGAATAAATATGGATAAACCAAAATATGCCACCTTCATTAACCAATAAAGTTCTTTTTGCTAATTTTTATGTTTCATAAACAAAATTGGAGCAGGACGAATCCTCCAAAACTCAAAATAAGTCTCTTTCACATCCAAGAACATTTCCTTTCTCTATAACCTGATGCCCCACCCTAGAGGTCACAGACCTACAATACTCTCGACTTGTAATGAAAGAATCTTCCTTTTTCTAGATAGAGAATATGGCATAGGGTACCACCCTTTGACTCCTTGAAGTCAAATAAAGGCAAGAAAATTCATTATGATGTGATTCATTAATATACTAATGTTAGGTGGTGTGGTTTATACCAATATTAAATTATGTGATGATATAATCACTTGATATTTACAATACCTATTAATTCTATCTTTTAAGATATTTGTATCTTCAATATCCTTACCTTGATCAAAATTTTAGTTTCTTGTGTGAAACTATTATTATTTATTATATGTTTGTTTCTACCTTAGGGTACACAATATAGGTATAATATGTAGGGTTGCGTAACACCTTCCAAACATGAAACTTAGTGTCTAAATAAAATATTAGGTCCTGGATTTTCCATACCCTATTGGTCCTTTATTTCTATGTCTTACCATATAAACATTGTGTTGACTCTTGTTTTAGCCTCATTCTACACATCACTCATATTTCACAAAGAGATGCCACTTTTTTCATAATGAGAACATATAATTTGATTTCTAAGCATGACATGTTTGGGATTTTCTTAATAATGGTGTGGAAATAACTTATTTTGAAACATAAAGAAAGTTGAACCATTATTTTCAAGTTTAGTCAGAACCACTCATTCCATTAGCTTTATGTGCAAAGAGTTATATGTAGTTCGACTCCAAGTTCTAATTATAGTTGGGATCTATGATGAAAACTACTATCATCCTCACTCCCATTATACCTAATGGTACATATGATATATGTGCACACGCACATACAGGAGTCTTATTGACCTCTACATTAATAGTATATGATAGGAGTTCATTCAAGTAATCATAATCAGTAAATGTTTTAGTAAATACTAAATGGTTTTGAAAATACATTGCACCTAATTTTTTGACTGAACCTACAATGGTCATGTTGAGCCATGCATGTGGGTTTTGTTTGGGTTAGGTTGGTTGTATTGTGTGGTATAGATATCCAAAGGGTGTCCAATAGGAGTAGTGACAATGTTATAGTTCTCACTGACATGTCGTGCTTGGGTAAGAAAGGAATATTAGCTAATTTTTGAACACACACACATATATATACACATATATATACATAAATATACTTATGTGTACATGTATATATATGTTTTTTGTGTGTATGACTTATAATCAATTTATACTACATACAAAATACGTATAGTTTTTATTACATCATATTATGATTTTGTATAATGAATGTGCTTAGTCGGTAAATTAAAATATTTTTATTCTACTCATGCTCATTCCAATTTTTTCTCATTGACACCATCATCGGATAGTAATATTCATTATAACTTTATAATGAAACTTATAAAAAATAAAAATGTGACCTATAGAAATGTGTTAGGCAATTGTAGTAGATTACTATTTAAATATTTGTATTGCTATGTAGTTTTTCTCATGCTAAGCATGAAATATTGTGTTTAGGATCTTGGATCAATAGAGGTGTGAACTAAGTAAAAATCTCAAAAAACAATTTGGACCCTTAATTTATATGAAAATATTATTTTTAGGACTTCTAGATACCTACACAAAAAGGGTCTTACCTCCCTTACTATGGACCACCTGTCATTTGTCTTCCTTCTCCAAGAAAAATGTCAATATGAGATAAATATATTTGAAAATATTGATGAGAGTTACACAATATTAAAAATTAGTAACACTCTTTAATAAGTATCATATTCACTATAATTAAAGTATAAAGTAATAAGCTCATGGAAGTTATTATATTCAAGTCAAGGAAAAATCTCACAAGAATATCACAAGGTCCACATATTAACCTAGAAAACTTCCAAAATTATCATATATATAATTGAATGTGCCTACTACTAGTATACTTTATTGGGATGAACTATATAATCTTAAGGTGTATATAGTGGAAGTTTAAAAGATATTTGTTTACTTTTGAAGCCACTCTAATGCATAAATGAGAACTAACCAAATGCTACATTCAGTTTGTTTTATGTAAAAAATTTCTTGGGAAAATGAAGTTGATGCATCATGTCAAGCACAAATCTTAGGTCAGTAAGCTAATAATTCAAATATTAATATAAAACTGATACATACTTCTATTTTTTACAAATATAGTCATTGGATGAATTTCCCTGGGGAAAGTTAAGCTGATGCACAGTGTTTTACAAGATACAACTCTTCATCATCTGTCCCCAAAGAAAATCATCCACTGAGAGATTTCGTTTCAATATGATAGCTTTCTCACCTATATTCTTTATGAGAGAATTCAGATGAAAAGAGTCATAATAAAATTCCACATTATGTGTTTGACTAAATTTCACAAGGAAATATTCAGCCAATAGAATTAGTCAATCTAGGATTTCTCTAAGTACTATGTGTCTCTCAATTCATTCCAATCAAATTCGTCAGATTGATATCTATTACAAGTCATAATACAATTGAAGTAATTTACATCAATTGTGAATAATTATAAACTATATGCCTAAGGAATATATGATATTTTGATATGACTTGTCATATTATCCAATTCTAGGGGTTGTCAATATAGGGAAATTGGAGTGTGCTAGGCCATCTAAAACATATAAAGATAATCATTAGACACAAATGAATGGAATGGTGAAGTATAATCAAAATATTTATTATGTAATATAACCTTTGGGGTCATTCTCCCTCATTTTTATTTTTAGAATGATCAACCATTCATGAATTTATTGATTTCATACCTTGAAAGAAAATTGGATTTTACCATTTGAGTTTAATAACTACCCCTCAATTCATGTTACCATTCATGTTTGTTAATTTGTAAAAAGTAACAAAAAAACTTGGAAGCTATGTATTTATCACCAATAGTAGTAAAATGATTCTAATATATTTAAATGTTGTCTTCTCCCCCTTTTTCATGCTATAAACAAGGGGAGAAGAGAAAGAATGAAGGGTGTGTCCCAAAAATCTAGAAAATACCACAACACTGTGTTGGAAATAACAAAACATGTCACAATGTATGACCAAAATCTGTAAACACAAAATTTTATAACATCGGCTTCATGGTAAAAGTTGGAGTACAACATGCTAAACTAAAAATATAACAATTTTCAGGAAACAATATGCATATGACATCAAAAGTATATGAAGGAAAGTACATTTTTCATATATGAGTGCCCTTAAGACCTACACAATGAGACCAAAAAATGCATAGTATAATGATAAGAATACTACAAATGACCTAGTCTGATAGTCCATTCTAATCCTCATCATCTATCCCGTTACGTCTAACGAGAGGGTAAATGGAATTATGGTCATCCTCCTCAACTTAGGTCCTTCTTCGAGGTGCATAAATTCATCGCTATCACCTTCTCCTCCTTCTTCCACCTCACCTTCATTATTCTCATTATCTTCTAAAGCATGTCGATTGGGCTAAATCACATTGTAAGTATGACACATCATGACTCTATGGTTTAGAAGCACCTATGACTCCTCAAAGGTATGAAGAGATGCACAGTTATATCTACAAAGTGCAACTAGAACTAGAACAAAATACAATGATAAGGGATATACATGTTTGATAGATGGAGGAGGTTTTGGTAAGTATGGGGTGGGGGACTTGGAGGAAAAAATGGATCTTGGGTAAAATTGACCATTTTATGCATAGGATGCTTATTTAGTAGTTGTGAGAGTGTTTACTCAGGGTTAGGGTGTGGGGATAAGTATATGAGTATATTAACTTAATATGTGCATGATATTTTATATGTAAATATGTATATAAGTCAAGACTAGGTGGAGGTAGTGTTTGACATACCTATAGTAGTCAGGCTTCAACTGAGGATATATAGAGAATTTGTCTTGAGTTGGATGGGGTCCAAAGGGAGGAACCTAGGAGGGACTACAAATGGATCCATTGGTAAAGGAAGTTGACATTCATACTTTGTTATAGAAGTGACATTGATGATTTTCCCCATTTTGTCAGGTTTCTACTCAAGGTCAGTGAATATATACTTGTTGAATGGAAAAGTGAAAATATCCACATGGAAGGGTGTGGTGGTGGAGGTCAGTGTCACTAGTGCTTTCACTGATCAATTCATGTGTGTGGTGCCAGATGTATCCATTCCACTTGACTTCTAACATACCCTATAATATAATAGAAAAGAACAAAAAAATTCCATCCTTGTCAAATTGATTTTCCTTGGGATGAATGTTTCAATTCATGAATAAGCCTAAGATGCAAGAATCGAGGGTGAGGAAATAGGAATGAAGGGTATCACTTTTATTATAAGAAGCCCAGGAAACATGACCTTAGTGAGTAAAATAAAAAGAGTGAGGGTAGGGTCAAAATGGTTCTATAAATAGTTAAAGTGGAAACACATTGACAATTTCTTCCTAATATAAACAAGCCAATAGAGGAATAGTATTTTTTTGTATTCCCTTGACTTTTGAGAGTGAAATCAAACAATCATTTATTATCAGGAGCAAAAAATCCTAACAAGGGAATAAGGGAAGTGAAACTCAATGTTAGATTGTCATGGAATTCATGAGTGGCTTATTTTTCAACAAAGAGGAGTAAAAAGAAGCCATATGGGTGAAAATCATACCAATTATTGAGAATGGATCAATACACAAATTACGAACTCTTAAAAATTGAAATATTCAAGTTATCTATAGGGAAATGGGGATAGTGAGGATCTTCTTGTAGTGTTTGATTGCTTGTGAGATGACAATAGTTCTTTACTAGATGCTGAACAAGGTTCATTATGTCTTCTATTGAAGATATTAATCATGAAAAATATGTAGAGGAGGCCCTATAAGTGAACAAGGTTGAGAAACAATTGAATTTTGAAAAATGGGTGAGTAGAACTAGGGTTTAAGGGTAGGGTTTTAAGGATGAGATGGATATGTTCCTTACGATTGGTTGTCAATTGAAAAAAACTTTAACTGAGAGGGAGTTCTACAACAAGCTTTGTTTATATTAAGATAAAAAGAATTTAATTGCCAGGTAATTTTAATAAACATTATATGAGTACAAGTTCCTATCAACTACTTAAATTTTCGTTGGCTAAAGTTTTTGGTGGAAAACTTAGCTAATGACTATCAATACAAAACACATGCATTCCCTTTGGATGAACTTGATTAGGAAAAATTTATCACACATGTGTAAAGAAAGTCTATTAGATATTATTATTGTTTCATTTGGGATAGTATAGTTAGTGATATCATAAAAAAAAACCATAAACCAAGTATATATCTTTTAAAAAATTCCTTAACTATATGAATATGAGAACCTTGTATATGTTGGTATATGCACTTGTGTCCTTTTATGAAACATGCTATACAAGAATGAAAGAAATCAACACAATTATCTAAGAATATGTAATTGAGTTTTATCAAACAATTTTGAACCAAGCAATATATAACACTTCTACCTCAGGGTCACTTAATTTTGATTAAGATATGTAATCAATAATATTTACTTTATGTAGTTAATTTTAACCCTAGGTATAGGTTTTGTGAATTATATGTCAATTGACTTTCTAAGACAACATATGTGATGTATGTATCATTCTTAACTATTTAATCACAAAGCAAATGGTGGAGAACCTCATCATGTTTTTCTTCAATTTGTAACAATATTGCCATAAGTTGTTAGATTATAACTAGGTGAATTGGGATATAATATCCCAAATTTGGGGGTTTCTTGTAGGTGTATAAATTTCCATTTCATTGTCAAAAGATGTTTTATAGGGGAATTATGATATATAATGCTAGATTCCATTAAACATGGTATATTTTCCGAATGTAAAGGAATCAATAAACCTCAAATCTTACCTCTCTAGAGCTTCTCATACATTTTCTCACCATCCTCATTGTTGTCAAGATTGGATGTATTGCATATGAGAGCATCATTTGTCTTGAAACTTTCCACCCTAAAACACATTGTGAATAACTTTTGTATATTCATTGGCTTTTCTCATTTTTCTTGGAATCCTGGGAAGAAAATTAGATCCCCCATCATACTTACTTTAATTTGACTATCCACGGGAGTGGTGGAGTCCTATAAAATACCAACATTTTATCAAAAAGATGACGTCATAATTATAAGCAAAACACAATTAGCAGTACGTTTGAGAAAATGAGTAGAATCAACTTTGACCATCACATAATCATTTATAACAAAATAATATTTTAGTTTCTCACAGCAAGAGTGGTGGGATTGTATGATACCATGTAAATACTTATGAAGATAGAAAAGAATGCTTAGATTATTTATTACTTCTCAATGTGGGATATTGAGCATTGAATATATGTCACTTGTTATATACGTCACCAAACTAGAACCCTCAAAAGAAAGACTATTGGGAAAACTATGTGTGGTTACTCCAACATGGAAGACCCTAGTAACCTATAACACAAATAATCAAAAGGAATTGAACACCACTTGATTCCAACAAAATAATATCCCACATATTTTTACATTTGTAGATCTTTCTCTTCATCATACCTAGAGCTTAATATTTGATATACTTGCATTTATATACTTTTGTTTTGAAGTTATAGAATTTTCTATTATATTTGGAAAGTCGTTCCCCTCTTGAATTTATGTATGGTAGATTGATCAATAGCTTAAAATTTTATTAGTTTTTCTCTTTGAAAATCCTTCAAAATTGTATTCCTATAGCACATTGTTTAAACACCAAAAGCTTATGACAGTGGAGATTCACTTAGTGGACTAATGCTTCCAAGACTCCTCATGGAGAAAGGAGATAGGGACCCCTAACATACAAAAACCACAAGTTTTTTTTGTTCTCCTAGGAAAAAACATGAGGATTCACCCAAAAAAGAGACATTGATATGTGTTATATATTAACATCTTAAACTCCTAGTCTAGAATTCGGAATTGAATGTTGTTAATACTCAAAAACCTAGTTTAAGATATGATACTTGCCTAAATATTGAATTCCTTATACACTCTCATTGAAACTCTGAATAGTTGGTGTTATGTTTTTATCTTATCTAATTATTGGAATTTAGCTCAGTCATGTAAGTGGCCCCTTTTTCTATTATGGTTCATTCGAGGATAAATTTCCTTGGGAAAAATGCATGAAAATATTCTAAGATGGCCTAGAGGAGATAACACGAAGAAATCATGAGATTCCTTCTATTAAAGAGAAGAGTAGAATAGGTTGTGAAACTTGTTTGTAGTTTTGATGTATAAACATTTAGATTCTTATATGATGTTATGTACTGCATGAGGTAATATTGTTGAATTGTTTCAATAATAAAATTATATTTAAATATGGTGTTATAAATCTAAGATTTTACATGATGTAGGCCATGTTACTAGTGTGGGATAGGAGTTGAACAAACATCGTAATAGCTACTATCCAATTATATATGTAGCAGAGGATGTGCCCACTAGTACATAACCGACCTTTAGTGTCGGTTATTTAAGGCCTTTAGTGTCGGTTTCTAAGCGACACCTATGTGGGCGACGCTAAAAGCCCAGCCGTTACGCGTCGGTTCAAAAACCGATGCCATAACCCTTCGTGCGCCACCGAAAACGCACCAGCAGGGCACTATAGGCGTCGGTTCAAAAACCGACGCCATAACCCTTCGTGCGCCACCGAAAACGCACCAGTAGGGCACTATAGGCGTCGGTTATTAGATAAGAAACGGATGCCATATACCTTCACGCCACAGAAAGGGTGTCATCTTGGGCACTATAAACTTCGGTTATTAGATACGAAACCGACGCCATATGCCTGAAATAGGCGTCAGTTTAGTTATATAAAACCAACACTGTAACTATGTGGCGTCGGTTTTATACAAATAACCGACGTGTATCTTTCATATCACTCCCAACACGGTCGTACTGGCCAGCACGGCCGTGGTGTCTGGTCCGCTGCCACGGCTGTGGTGCTAAGTAAATAGACATCGGTTACGAGTAGAAACCGACACTGTAACTATGTGGCGTCGGTTTTATACAAATAATCGACGCCTATTTTTTGTTTTTTTTTCTGTCAGTCTGCAGACCTGCTGTATGGCTGGTCGCAGGATGAGAAACCTGCAGTTCAGTTATGAACTGCAGGTTTTACGACATCCATTGATATCAGCCAACAACATGCCACAAACCTACAAAATTAACAACAAAAATATTCACACATTTAGCAATGCAACCTACAGTTCCATTTGATTTTCACATTTAGAAACATTCATGTAGCTAGCAATATGTAGTTCCATTCATTTTCACATTCACACATATAGAAACATTCATATAGCAACCAACATATTCATTCATTTTCACTCAGACACATGTAGAAACATCCAAACATGTAGAAACATTCACACATATATTATAATTCAGAAATTCATTTACAAAATATCATTCTTTAGTCATTATTCACTATCAACATCCCAATTATATCTTAAATCCTCCACTACTTGTATGGTTGTTCTCATTCTTCTCTTACTTCATTTAATTCTCCTGTCGTATAGGGAGCATGTACATCTGGTAAGGCCGTTCCTGTAGTGTGGTCAGTTTTAAACACCTGTAAAGAGAATGATGTATATATATAATTAATGAGCTATAAATAAGATTGATATATTTCATATTATCTAATGAGACTATATAATACCTCAGCAATACAATCGATGTCCATTGCGGCATATTTGATAATCATGTGCATAAATCGCATCACATAGTATCCACATGCCCATCCGTTATCTTGTGTAGCACACTATAAATTCAAACATACAAAATATTAAAAAATACAACTAATTAAGCACTGTTCACATAAATAATATATACATATATTGTAGTCGGGAACTTACTTTCACGTTCTTCTAAATTATTGGCTGGTTCTTTTTTGTGGGGACCTTTCCTCCAGCCTTTTTGAACTCATCAAAACCCCTACATGTTAATGTAATACAGTACATTGCATAATTAAATAGTAATGTAATAACATATGTTAACGGATATGAAAATGAAATATTTATCACCGGAATAACGCCATTTTCATTATGTGTCCATATTTTGTATTCAATTTACTCCCCTTAGGATCTAGATAATAGACAGTGAATGTCTCGGGGACAATAACCAGTAACTCCCAATGTATACCACTAGAGGTAAAAAAGTTAAAAATTAATAACTCAAAATCCACAATAAAAATGTAATTTTCTTAAGTCCAAATTATAATAAGCAAAGTAAACTTACTCTACATTGAATGGAGCCATTATCATCGTCTTCTTATTTTGAGAAAAAATGAAAACGCCTCACAGCAGTATTGTTGAACTGACGGAGGGTCTTTAGCTACTAGACTAATCAAATATGGAATCAAAATCCTACATGTTCGAATGCAAAATCTGCACATATCTTGTCAAAATCCTACAGCAGTATTGTTGCACATATCATGTTTGCCTAACCATATTGACATACCCCTATAGTTAGGACCTAACGGGACAGTTAGGTCCTGTGGAACCCAACTGGGTAATGTAGGAGGTGGAAGTGGAGGCCTAGATGTTGTGGGTGTCTTCTTTTTAACCTGTATATATATATAATAATTTCAGATCAACTGACATCATATACACACACTAACAATTTAACGTAATGTAAATTTTTCATACAATTTCAGTAAAGATGACATCCACTTTTAGCCACAATATTACTCCGCCTTCTGCCTCACCAAGCGTTTCACAATCTGGGTGGGCATAAGGCAATGGAAGATCCATCCACTTGGGGAATATATGTACTGGGCTCACACGAATCCAACCAGTTGGTAATGGAGACCCGTGAAACATTTCCCCTGGTAGGGATGGGTAAGCTGACGCCTCTGCAACGAAAAATTCATTAACTTTTAGACGGCATGGCTTCAACCACTACAAATTTTTGTGTAAAGAATGTTATATACATATATACATATCATCTTGAAAACATATCATCTTGAATTAAAAAACTAGTTACTATGTCATAAAAATACTTACAGCGGATTTGCTAGGTGGTGGGTCTACAGGATTACTCCCAACCTCTACAGTAGGAGTAGAGCATGTAGTAGGAGACACGATAGGTACTGTCTGGTAAGTGGTAATCTGAGATGCCTGCCACTTTTTCATTGCTTCTTCGAGTTTCCTATCAAATAGCTTATCTACCTATACATGGATAGAAGAAACATCAAATTCTAATTATTGAATTCTCTTTTACAGTAACATCTACAAGGAAAAAATATGTTACCTCTTCTTGTGAGTATATCTTGGACGGGTTTCTAGGCCAACAAATACATGTGATCAAGTGCCTCAAGTTCTTCAGATGGTACATGTGCATCATCAACCTAAAATTTGACAAAATAAACACATTTACAATATATAACTATAAATGGACATATAGATATAAATATATGATATATTTTTAAAACTTACATTGTGAGGCGGCACATTGATGTCCTCACCCTCATGGTAATCACCATCACAGTCATCAAGAGAATGCTCAGCCATTTGAAAATTTACATTCACATTGTAAAGTTCACATTGTAAAGTAATTCAAATTGTAAAGCTCACATTGTAAAGTTCACATTCACATTGTAAAGTAATTCACATTGCAAAGTTCACATTATAAAGTAATTCACATTGTAAAATTCACATTGTAAAATTCACATTGTAAAGTTCACATTCACATTGTAAAGTTCACATTATAAAGTAATTCACATTGTAAAATTCACATTGTAAATTTCACATTCACATTGTAAAGTTCACATTCAGAAAAATAAAACATATAAAAAAACATTGTATAAACATGACTCTAATATTGCGATTTTTTATCAATTAACAATCCTTCATTGTGATCTCCGCGCACATACAAGTCATCATTAGCTTCAATATTTGCTGGTGTTGGCAACCCAACTAAGAATGGACTGGAGTCATCATACTTATCATAGTACTATTCTTCATCTATAGGATCTTCAATGAACTGTCTTTTACCATGAAGAACAACCGACCATTTATCATTTGTAGGATCATCGATATAAAATACTTGTTTCGCATGTGATGCCAATATGAATGGTTCATCCTTCTCGCCAATCTTTTCAAAGTTCACTAAAGTGAAACCCAATTCATCCACTATAACTCCTTTGGTGTTATCAACCCAATTACATTTGAAGAGCGGAATTCTGAAATCTATGTAATCAAACTCCCAAATGTCTTCAATTACACCGTAATATAACATTTTAGCTTCACGTGGACTCTTATCCTTTGCACTTGCAAAAAACATAGTCGATGCTTGAAGGGTGACCCCACTATTTTGGATGGCACTCTTATCATCTTGGCGCTTTGTGTAATATGTGAATCCATTAATGTCATACCCTTCATAAGACATAACAGTCAATTTTGGTTTAAAGGCGAGGCATTTGATAGTTTCAGTAATATCATCTGGTGTTTGAGATAGTTGATGTAAGACTTTATTTTCAAACCACTTAATAAATGTCTTGTTATGCTCTCTAGCAAGGCACATTGTATTGGCTCGAGGATATTGTCTCTTGATGAAATTGGTATGTTCCTCGATATAAACGTTCACTTCGTCCATGTTGTGTAAAATATACAAGTGACCTTGTTCCAACTGCTCACGGCTGATTACTTTCACACGTGATCCCAAAATTCCTTTGCCAAATTGCTCGTCAATATTCTTGTCATTATCAGGAGTGTCATTACCACTGAGAAAGTCATTGCAAAAATCTATAACCTCTCTCGCCACATAACCCTCGATAATACTCTCTTTAGGCTGATAACGGTTTCGAACATCACTTTTAAAAATGCTCATGTATCGTTCAAAGGGATACATCCAATGCAAGAAAACTGGTCCCAACATTTTCACTTCCCTAGTCAAGTGGACAACAAGATGTACCATGATATCAAAGAACGACGGAGGAAAATACATCTCAAGCTGACATAGGGTAACAACCACTTTTCTTTGCAATTTATCGAGAGTATCAGGGTCAATAACTTTGTTGCACAGACTGTTGAAAAAGAAACAAAGTCTGGTGATTGCAAACCTTACATGCTTCAGCAATATAGATCTATCTGCCACAGGCAATATTTGTTGCATTAGAGTGTGACAATAATGAGATTTAAGACCTATCAACTTTAGATCTTTCATTGATACCAATCTACAGATGTTGGATGAGTAACCCTGTGGCACCTTAACATTTACCAAACATTCACAAAAAGCTTTCTTCTCCTTTCTACACAATGTGTAACAAGCGGGAGGTAAGTATGTTCTCCGATTTCCCATTTCACAAAATTCTGTTAATTCTGACCTTATTCCCATTTCACGTAGGTCCAGTATGGATTTTATCCCATCTTTAGTCTTACCTAGTATATTCAACAAAGTACCAATGACACTATCACATACATTTTTCTCAACGTGCATGACATCAATACAATGTCTGACTGTCAAAGAATCCAATAAGGAAGATCCCAAAATATTGACTTCTTTTTGAATAAATATTTGTCACTCTGTGTGGCCATAGTACATTGTGATCTCTTACCAAATTCATTGACAAAGTCTTTTACTCTTTCATAAACAACCTCCCCTAGTATAGGTTTAGGTGCACTCCGTTCCTCATTCAATCCATTGAATGCTTTGCGCTTCCTACGATACAGATGGAATTTTGGAAGAAACCTTCGATGACCGAGATATACAGTCTTACCGCCATGTTTTAGTCTTATTGAATCAGTGTTCTCTTCACATATAGGACACGCTTTAGCTCCTTTGACACTATATCCAAACAAATTCCCATATGCTGGAAAGTCATTAATAGTGCAAAACAACATAGCATGCAAACGAAATGTCTCTCTTCGTGAAGCATCATAGGTCATCACACCTTCACCCCAGAGTTTCTTTAAGTCATCAATCAGAGGTTCAAGATAAACATCGATGTCATTTCTAGGTTGTTTAGGGCCCGATATCAACAACGACAACATTACGTACTTATTTTTCATACACAGCCAGGGAGGAAGATTGTATATAACAAGCATGACTGGCCAAGTTCTATGTTGGATTCTCAATGTCCCGTATGGATTCATCCCGTCTGTGAAAAGCCGAAGTCTTAGATTCCTGGCTTCTTCACCAAATTCAGGGTACAATAGATCAATCTTCTTCCACTGTAGGGAATCAGACGCATGTCGTAGGATCCCATCATTATTTTTCTTAACATCTGCATGCCACCTCAAATTCTTCGCATCTATCAAATTGGCAAACAAGCATTGAAACCGTGATATTATAGGTAGATACCACTTCACCTTGGAAGGAGAACCATTTTTGGACTCCCCCGAAGTCGTCAATTTATACCGTGACACGCCACATTTTGGACAATCTTTCAAATCTGCATAGTCCTTTAGAAATAATACACAATCATTCGGGCATGTGTGTATCTTCTTGGCATCCATTCCCATTGGGAACAACAATTTCTTTACCCGGTATGTTGAGATTGGCAGCTCGTTTCCTTCAGGAAGCATTTCTTTCAACAAAGACAACAATGACGTCAAGCTTTTGTCGCTCCATCTATTGTTAGCTTTCAGCTTATACAATCTCAACACAGCGCTAAGCTTCGTAAACTTAGTACAACATGTGTATAACGGTATCTCAGCATCATGCACAATGTTTCTAAAAATGGGAGGTGGATCAGTGTGCTCTACCCCACAACTATCCAGCATCACATCAACGATGTCTACTGGAACTGGTTCATTCACATCTACGTCATCGTAGGCAATTTCTTCTTCCACACAAGCACTGCTATCGACATCCACTGGTTTTGGATTTTAAATCTCTCCATGCCAGTGCCATTCTGTATAGCCTTGTATAATCCCGTTGCACATGACATGACTTTTGATTTCGTCACCAGTGTTGACTTTCAAGTTATTACCGCAATGCCTACATGGATAGTAGAACCTATCTCCAGGTTGTTTCCTATGTTCCTCAGCAAATCTAATAAACTGGTCAAGACCAGAAATAAACTTTGGGGTGCAGCAATTGCAAATGGACATCCATGATCTATCCATTCTATGATCAAAGAGAAATCAAATATACATTACAACAAGATTAGGGTCTAGGGTTAACAGATTAGAGTTTTTGCATGGTTAAAACTTTAGGCCAACAAATACATGTGTTGTCATTCTTATATATAATAAATGTGTACCACCTATCCCATTCTTGAACACCTAATCTCACTAGTAAGTGTATAATGTGTATTGGGTTGTCAAGAAAATTTCGGCAGTATTTCCCCACGGTTCTCTAAGTACATATGTACTTAGAGAACAAATGGGGAAATGCTGACGAAATTTTCTTGAAAACCAAATACACTTTATACACTTACATCCTAAGCGAGATTAGGTGTTCAAGAATAGTCCCAAACCAGGGACTATCCAAGATTTACTCCTAATGAGTATATCTTGGACGGGTTTCTAGGCCAACAAATACATGTGATGTCATTCTTATATATAATAAATGTGTACCACCTATCCCATTCTTGAACACCTAATCTCACTAGTAAGTGTATAATGTGTATTGGGTTTTCATGAAAATTTCGGCAGCATTTCCCTGTTGTTCGCTAAGTACATATGTACTTAGAGAACAAACGGGGAAATGCTACTGAAATTTTCTCGAAAACCCAATACACATTATACACTTACATCCTAAGTGAGATTAGGTGTTCAAGAATAGTCCCAAACCGGGGACTATCCAAGATTTACTCCTAATGAGTAAATCTTGGACGGGTTTCTAGGCTAATGAGTACATATCCACTACATGCATTTGCTCACTTACATTACATCACTCACAATTAGAGCATTATTAAATAATAAATCAAGAATTCAATAGTTTCAAACATGCAATAATTCACAATTAGAGCGATAAGATTCACTTTGTACAAACATACATGGCATAATTTAGGCACAATAGTAGGTGTGGTCATTGACCCGATTCAACAATATAAGAATAATTTTAGAAGAGTAATGTAGCACAACATTATAGGCTATCCAATTATAATTGAGCAATATAGCACAAAATCAACCAACATGGTCATGCTAGCATGGCCGTGCTATGAAGCACGGTCGTGCTACCAACACCGCCGTGCTACCCAGCACGACCATGCCAACCTGCGATTTCACACACCTCGGCAGAGAAAGAAGAGGAGGAAGAAGAGCAGAGCATGTACCTTCGGCGGTGTTGGCGGGGAGAGTAGCAGTAGCGAGCAGTAGGAGTAGGAGAGTAGGCCGCCAGAGCAAGATAGAAGGTCACCGGAGAAGGAGAGAAGGCCGTCGGAGCTGGGGTAGAGGGCAAGCGGCGGCGGAGGTGGGAAGAGGACCACCCAAGCGAGCGGAGCAGTGCGCGGCTGGAGTAAATGACGGTGGAGGTGGGGGCAGAGGAGAAATCACCGAAAATCGCCAAACCCTGGAGTAGCAGTTGTACGAGACAATGAATGAAACAGAGAAAGGGGAAGAGTCGGGCTCGTGGGTGTTGTTAAGTTATTAATCGGCATCGGTTATTAAAAACAACTAACACGTAAACATAAAGGTGTCGATTTTACAAACCAACCGACACCTATTCTTAATGATAGTCGTCGGTTTTTACTAGAAAAAAACCGACGTCTATCTACATACACCGATTAAAAAAATATTCTCGATTAATGACCATAGTCATCGGTTTCTTTCTAAAACCGACGCTGAAAAGGGTGTGAAAATTTTCCTGGGAAAACGCGCGAAAACCCATAAGCGTCGGTTCTTGTAGTATAACCGACGACCAAAATGTTCCCAATTGTTGTATCGCGAATAACCTTTCGTCGTCGGTTTTTTAGTAAATAACCGACGCCATATGTCAAATTTTGGAGGTAATTTTTTTCACACGAAATTTGGGATTTGGCGGTTAATTTTAGGCGTTGGTTGTTTATTCTACAACCGACGCTAAATAGAAAGCGATACCCGTGTCTGGCCACTCCTCTCCTATATATGTTGATTTGTGTTTTAAACCGACGCGGTAGGTTTTAGGCGTCGATTCTTAGTTAATAACTGACGACTGGAAAGTGACTTCATAAGCCATTTCTGTAGTAATGGCCTTAGTCAAACTTTTATATAGACAGAAGGTCACAAGCCTTGACTATACTCCATAGTGGTGGTTGGGAAGGGGTGACGAGCGTTAGCCACAACTCTATCCCCTGGAGGTGTTGGAACTTATCTATAGCTTTAGTTAGGGATGAGGAGTTTTGTAACATCCCTGACCTGGGCTATATTTTAACCCTAGGTGTTTTAATTAAGAAAGATGATTATATGCTTAATCTCATCTTGTGAAAAGAAATTAGGGCTTAAGAGGAACTTATGTGGCAATTCTAGTCCTTTTTGAACATTGTTGAAATCAATATTTTGTTTGTTTTGGACTAAAGTGCAAATTACCAAAGTTGAGGGGTTTAAGTGCAAATTGTGCAGAAAAATATTTTACTCATGTGTTGAAGCATCATGAGAGTGAAAATAATGCAGAGGTATGGCTGATGGAAGCCTGGTACCAAGAAAGAGCGGATAAAGCAATGTCTGTGCATGAAAACCTAGTTTTGGTGTAATGTGCAATTTACCCAAAACCTAGGGTGCAATATGTAATTTACCACTTCAATAAGGTCCCTAATGTGTCTTGGTATCATGTAGAGCAAAGAAAATGATAGGGGCACCTCATTTGAATTAAGTTGGAGGAGAGAGAATCTTGATATTAAAATAATCAAGATTAATGCCTAATTGAAACCATAATTCAAGTTAGGGAAAAATAAATGTATTAATTAAAGGGCCTTCAACCAAAACTAAAATGGTTGGATTCAGATGTGTGTGGACATCCTTGATCTTTGCAAGGACCACGAAAATATCCAAGGGAGTGGATAACTCACTCACAATTTTAGAAGGAAAAGAAATATCCACTCACATATGGATATTAATATAATATGATTTGAGGTGCTTAATTTTCTTGTCTTTAAATCATGGATAATTGAGAGGAATTGGAGGAAAACAAGATAGCCTAGGATCCAAGGAAGTTTAGGGGGAAGAGGCGGCCCAATTTTTGGGATTAAATGGATTTTTATAAAGTATATTCTCTGTCATTGAATTTTTATAAAAAGACTCTTTCCAAGCCAAATGAAAGGCTTTTTCGACCCCACTTCTTTTCCTTTGCTTGGAAAACGACCAAGGAGCTTGGGAGGACCAGGAGGATGACTCCCTACCTGTTGGTAAGCTTCTTTATCCCTTTTCACCTTGAATCCATGGTGGAAATCACAAATCAATGCATGAATTCTTCCTAATTCGATCCCCTCTTCGATTCTAACCATTCATTTTCACTCAAACCTTGAGGACGAGCCTTGGAATGGTGAAAGGAGTTGCATCCACCATTGTTTCCGTGATCTTGGAGCTTTGGAGCTCAATTTGAGGTGGGTTTTATAACTTGAAACCCTAATTTTGTTATTGCATTCAATTCCCCATCAAATAATGATCATTTCTCTATTTACAATTATTGATTTGGTTGATTGATGCAATCTCCATGGAAATCATAGCAGGTTTTGTGGGTATAGAGCTTTATGATGATGACATCATCATAAGCACACACCTCTCCAAATATCTAGACCAAACGTTTTCAATCATATGTCCAAATGGTTTCACAAACCGTTTGGGAGCAAACGGTTTCAAACCGTTTGAAATGATACAATTTCACTAAACTGCATAGAAGAAAACGGTTTAAGACCGTTTGGTGATGTTGACCAAGGTTGATCATTTGGGGATTTGTTCATAATGATCTTGGTTAATGACCCATCAATTATTATTGATTAACTCCAATTGGTTCATGAGTTGAAGGTCCATCAATCACCTAGACCCTAATCGGGTTGAGTGATGATTTCATAAGTGATTGAGTTTGAAACTTGGGTTGATTGACCCAAACGGTTTCAAAACCATTTGGGAATCACCCAAACGGTCTCACGACCATTTGGAGGTCAACCAAGACCTTTTGGAGGTCTAGGGTTGAGTATGGTTAGGTATTTAAAGATTCAAACATATGGTATAAACCCTAATCGGCTAAGTGCTGATTTTGCAATTGAATAAGTTGATGCTTGGGGTTGATTGACCCAAACGGTTTCTAGACCATTTGGGGATCACACAAACGGTCTCAATACCGTTTGGATGACACCCAATACCGTTTGGAGGTCTAGGGTTGAGTATGGTTAAGCAATTGAAGATCCAAGGATACTAAGTTGAAGTGTAATCAATTGGTGATTTGGTGATCAATCCAATGATCCAAACCCTAATTGGTTGACTTGGATTTTGATGTTGATATGGGAAAACGGTCTCAAGATTGTTTCAAGGTAATCCAAACAACCTCAAGACCGTTTGGGGTCATGTCATGTTCAATTTGGATGATGGTTCAATGGTTTCAAAGTAACAAATCTTACATTGATTAATGTTGAAGGATCATCGATTCCAAACCGTAATTCAATTGATTCAAGCCCTAATTGATGACCAATTGAGGTTCAATTGAGGGTCAAATCAGTTGAAGGTTGACCTATTTAACTTAATTGAAGTATTATGATAGGTCCAATTGATGATTGGTTACATGAATTCAATGATTGAAGGAATCAACATTGGAAACCCTAATTCAATTTGATTGGTTGAGACCATATTTGGTCCATGCGGTTTTGAGGAGGTTTGGACCAAAAGGTCTCAAGACCGTTTGGGACCAAACGATCCCAAACTATTTGAAGCCCAATCGATCTCATGAGTACTTTAGCAAACGGTCTCTAGCACCACCTTTACCAAACGATTTCAAACTGTTTGAACTTTGAAAGACCAAGACCGTTTGGGGTTCAAGTAGTCAAATTTGATTGAGGACTCAATTGGTTAATCCTTTTGGATATCTAATGTAATTGAGGACTCAATTGGTTAATCCACTTGGACATCTATTGTAATTGAAGATCCAATTGGTCAATTCATTTGGATACCTTATGTAATGGAGGTCCAATGTAATTGAATCTCATGAGAATTAAGATGATGAGTGATCCATTGATCCAGCGATGATTAGTAATGATAATCAATGAAGGTACAAAGGTTGAAACCCAAATAGTACCAAAGTGATTAGTGCCAATTAAGGGATGAACCCTAATTGCTTATAGGAATATTGACTTGGTACAATATGTCATTCATAGTTGTATGAACTTGACTAAGGGTTGATATGACCTAATCAAGTTGAGAAGATGATAGCATGAATTCATACATGAATATGATTCGTGTGGTGATTAAGGGTATGATCCTTAACTAAAGAGATCATGAAACCCTAATCATGAACATAAACCCTAATTGATAGGGCTATTGAACTCTAACCCTAATTGAGGGCAATTCTAAATGAAACCCTTTCTCCACAATAATTCCACCAACAAATCCCCTCCCCACATCCGCACCTCGACCCACATCCTCCGCCTCAATCCCCTTCTCATCGGGCATTCCATTCACATCAGCGCCCGATCTTGCTTTCACCTCATTCGCCTCCACCTCAACCGCTTTCCCATCAATGTCGCCACCCTTCGCATCTGCCACCACCCCGACACCACTGGTGACTCCATCTACAGTCACCACACAATTTATGGGACCATTTTCAGTGTCTCTTTCGCAAGACACTACCACCCTTCCACCCCGACCCCAGCCATCCCATCCATCCTTCTCTGGGGTCCCTTTTACAAACGTCGGTGAGGAATTCAGGCGTCAATTTGACGCCATCCGAAACCTCCTCACCGACCCTTCTAACATAATGCAATCTATTTTTTCATGTGTGCAAGATCTCACTAAATAGGTCGCCAAGATGGACGAGCGTAACCACGCCTTGCCAAGAATCATCTAAAGTATTCAACAACGACAGGAAGTAGTGGCCAAACAAGTCGACCTCATCGACAATTGCTACAAAAACTTTCCCGAGGTAATCCTTGGAGTAAAACTCTAGCAAGAAATGTTGGCCAAGCAAGTTGACATGGTCTCAATGCAAACTCAACCCTTACCAGAGACCCTTCGCGAGCTTAAGCAGCTACAAATTTCTTTAAGCACGTGCTTGGACTACATCACCAACATCCTAGCACAACTAAATCACCGCCAAGAGGAGTCATCAAACAATGACATCAATCAACTTCGAGCTCAAGTCACAGATCTTTCTGCATGACTCCTCTCTGCCAAGGGACGATACTCTGACCTCAAGGAAACCCACGATGCACTGCTTGAGATGCATGAGCATGTGCAAGTGGCTTTTGATGAACTACAATCAATCCATCGGCAATGCAAAAAGACTACACAGAAGAAACTAAAAGATAAGGCGGCAGAAAAGGAAGATGATGACGAAGACGAAAATGAAGAAGAAGATGATTCTGACTCCTCCACAGATTACAACAATGATACCTCCTCCTCAGATGATAAACCTGATGACCCAGGACATGCTGGGGAGGACACCAGTCGAGGAGCAGAACCTTCAAAGAAGAAGGATGACAAAGACCACCACAAAGGTGGACAAGATCCCAACTCCCCTAATCATAATGACAATGATAACATGTCATATGGGGATCAATTCCTTAACTACTCTACCATGGGATCATTGGGGGAAGATGCAAAATAAGTGGCTTTTGCTGAGTTCCATAAATTCATTTTGGGAACCAGCACTAGTCCACCAGCAACAACAGCTCAACAATTCTCCACACCAGAACAATCAGTGCCCTTACCCCTAGAGAAAGAAGAGTCAGACAGAGTGAGCCTAGACACAGATGATGAACTCGACTCTGATTATGACTCAGAAAAAGATGAAGTTTTGCATCACTATATGGACGACCAAGAGCAGACTTCTTTTTTGCCACTACAAGAGCTTCCCCCGCCACCACCTCTACCTAAGAAGATGCACGACTTAGACATGGCGGCCATCTCTACCCCAGATGTCCAGGACATTTTTATCCTGAACACTATCATAGACGATGCCAAAGAGGGGGGGACATCAACCACATGAATATAAAGACTAAGCCTGCCAATGCTATCGAAACCTACAGAAGCTAAAAAAGGCCGCAGCCAGTTCTCAATGCTTCACCTGCTTTGGCTCTAAGTGTACTATACAAGGATTTACACAACAAGACTATCGAGCAGCTGCGTAGGGGGATTGAACAGAGGGTACGATATATCACAATACCCTTCCAAGTTTTCGGCCACTGGCTACTCATGATCGTTGACACTGAGGCTCGTGATGCTAAAGTGTACAACTTCTGCGCTAGTGAGCTTCAAGATGGAATCATCAATTTTGCTGGTCTAGGAGCCGGGGAGGCAAGATGCATCCCTTTCCGGCTTCTGAAACTAATCTGGGCTGCATTCCATCCCTCCGAAATGGTTGGAACCAACCCTGGTTCCAAATCATAAAAACACAAGTCCAAACACAAGAAGGATCTGGGGATTGCGCTTTCTACACTATACGCCACATCCAAGCGCTCAATCAACAAATCCCTTTCACTGAGCTGGCCACAGAGGATTTTCATTCTCTACGAGGACGTTACGCCATAGAGCTAATATGTGACAGAAGGTTCTTCAAGGACCCAACTATGGCGCCTGACGACGTTCCTCTCTACCTCTACTCGGCCATCCAACGTCCTCAAAAACAGCCATTCCGGAAAAAAATAAAAGAGTTGGAGAAACAACAACCCGCCAAGGTCCCCGACAAGAAACAATGGGATCCTTACTCTTTTGATTTGGCGGATGACAAAGGGGACATCGAATTGCTAACCGGGGCCACCATCAACAGACAATCTTCCCAAAAGGTGCCCCTATCTTCCATTGAACCGACGTTCCCTAATTTTGACCTTGCAGCTTGCAAGAATCTCTCCGACAATGAACTCTAGCTCATCATGTCTAGGATATATGCTGAGAAAGATGATCTTGTTTTTCTAGCCGGAGATATTCTTGTCATGGCAGATTCCCTCCGTGAAGCCGTGCAATTCAAAGGGTCTCTATCCGTGAGTCTGATGACTGCCTATCAATATCTTCTTAGACAGAACCATCCTACGGTTTACATGGCGTCTGCATATATGAAGGACGATATCCTACAGATAAAGAACTTCGGAACCATGGAGGTGATTATCTCTTGCCTCCAGCATACAACTCTGAAGTTCATTATGCTTCCTTTCCTCCATTCAGAGCACTGGATGTTACTGGAGACAAACCTTCCTAAAGGAACAACAATCATATATAACAGTTCTGATAGCCAATACGATCCAGCTCAAAAACAATATACTACGACAGAAAATACGCCCATGGAGGAGGTGGCGAAGGAGTGTGTCGATCGACTACATGATCTTTTGAGAAAGCACACAAGGGCGTACGGTAAATAACACTTTCATCGCCCAGCCTTCAGCCAAAGATGTCCCCAACAGCTCCGAGAGTCAAACGACTGTGGCTTCCACGTCCTCTACTGGATGTACACCATCATAGTCCTTGGAAGACCAGTAGAGGACATGACAGACGTGGATTACCACACTTTACATGGGAAGTTCGCAGCTAATCTTCTCTGAACACATGAAGCCTAATGCCCTTGTCCTTGTACTTCTCAACCTATCACTTTGACACTCTGCGGACACAGTGAGTGATAAGTTAGGGGGGGAGTACACTGGACAAAGGCAAGGTATCATTTTTAAAACCCTTCCCTCTCTACCTTCTCTTTCAATTATGTACAAAATCTTTAGATTTCTTTGCACATTTAGATTTTGTTTTAAGTAATTCCTCTGTTAAAATAAATCTTGCACATAAGAATAACATCCCTCTTGAAAAAGGTCATCCCCAGCTAAATTTAGAATCCAGTTAGTCCTCGAAAGCAATAACAAGAATAGCATATAGGCATGTAATGGTGAATTAATAAATTACCTTCACACTAGATTTTCATGCCTTTGCATCAATTCTACATCTGACTTTCCACAGGTCAACATCAGGGTCGAAACAAGCCAAACACTCTCAAGGAAGGGAGGGATATCAGGTAACATCCAAATCAAGAAATCTCACAAGTGGACCACCAAGTAGAAACCAAATAAGTGTATGTCGAGAAACTCTAAGAACAACTTTCTTCTCTTCAATAAAAGAGGCTTGGCCGCCCAATAAAAACCCCTAAAAATCCCAAATCCTAAGCCTGTGAGTTTATGAATAAAAGCCAGAGTGTTGAATAAAAATATGAGAGTTGTGCCACGCATAAGGATCTATATGAAGAGCCAATAAAGGTCTCTCCCGGCCGGTACATTCAGCTTCCCTCACAAAGCCAGATGTGTCGTGCCTGGTAGTGAGACCCTAAGGTATCCAAATATATGAAAAGGCTGATAAAGGACTCGCCCGGCCAGTACATTCAGCTGCCCTCACAAAGGCAGATGTATCGTGCCCGGTAGTGAGATCCTAAATGCATAGACAAACCCTCCCCCACTTGAAGGGGGAGTTACACAACAACCTTTAGCCAACCTTCATACCCACTAGCTTCCGGTAGGATTTTTAGAGAAGTATAAAACTGATTAGAGTAGACGACATGCACAGAATAAAATCAAGAAAAAAAGGTGGTCCCAATGCGAGCTATGTGATATGGAAGAAACATGAGATCCAAGCAACTCTCAACACCTGAAAGAGTTAGGGCACCAAAAGCTCCGATATGACCTTAGGAGATCTCTGGTTTAGAATTGAAGAAAGAGTATGGAAATCTTAACTAAATAAAATCGCCTCACCACTACGTGCCTTAGCTCTATCTAGCTTGAGGACAAGCTAGACTCTAAGTTAGGGGGGGTGATAACCTCCCATTTTGCGATGTTATCTTATTAGTTTTTCTCAGTTTTCCATACTCTTTCTTAGATAAATTAGATAGAATCTTTAACTTCCCACTTTATTGCAAATATACCATTAAAATAACTTTTCCTTTTTATTCTTACAGAAAAATACAAAAAAAACTACAAAGTTCCAAACGGTCCCAAGACCGAATGAAGCCAAATGGTCCCAAGACCGAATGGAGATCAAACGATCCCAAGACCAAATGGAGAGCAACCGGTCCCAAGACCGAATAAAGGCAAATAGTTTCAAGACCACGAGGACTCAAATGGTTTCCAAACTGGGAGAGTCCAAACAGTTTCTAAACCGAGAGAGTCCAAACAGTTTTGAAACCGAGAGAGTCTAAACGGTCTCAGAACCCAAATGGTTTTCACGACCGTTTGGGCCCAAAACTGCCCAAACCATTTGGACTTCACTCAAAGCCTATAAATAAGACCCAAAGGGTCCTCACAAAGTATCAAGTTTCAGAAGTTTCAGACGTCCAAAGGCTTCCTCTACTGCTCCAGAACTATTCCATCCTTCACCCACTGCCCCGAGGCTGCCGGTCTGAGATCCATACTCCATCTCCAAGCTACTTTCTCTCATCGACAAAGAAGGTGGGAAGAGGAGGATTCATCATCAAGCAAGCTATGAAGTGTGAAGATCGTTGCTCTCTCTCTCTCCAAGGGGTCGATCTTACTCCCTCCTTTGTGGAGATGACGCTCTCTCTCTCTCTTCTCGCCTCCTTTTTCTTGCCATGAGCGAGTAGTCTCATACACTAGGGTGCGGGGAGCTGCCCCGCTACCCATGTTTTCATTTCATGCAATGTAATTCATAAGTTTGCAATAGAGATATACTTTCTTTTCAGTTCAACATCAATCGTTTAATGAATGCTTGTTGCTTGATCACCAACTTGTGTTACCCATTATCTTTTAGTATGAGTTGTCTACGTTTGTACTATTAGATTCGAATCTCAATTGAATGTTGGTTCTTGATGCATGTAGTCACCATGCATCTGTTTCGGTATCTAGGAGTGTTTTTCAAGAAGTGGAGTAAACTCACTTCCATCGTTGTACTTTCATACTATGAAATGGAATCAGTTGACGTATGAAAGCACAACCTTGATAAGTCGAGGAACACACTTTGCGAAGGGATTGATGTAAAGTAAGTGACCATTCGTTTGGGGATGGCTGGCATTGCAACACTCCCTCACTTCTCGTAGTTAGTTCTCTGAAAGGAAACTAAATCTACAAAGATACTAACTGTTTAGACTCTAATTGCAGGTTATGTTACTATCTTGCATGTTTTGATCCATGTGTAGTGGTGTTGAATGATCACAGCCTAGTGGTTTCTTAACATTGTTTATGTCCCTAAATTTACTTTCTTGCTTTTACTTTACTTGCACTTAGTTTAAACAACCAAACCAACTCTTTGATCTAAATACCAACTGTTATGGAGTTAAATGGAATTCTAACATTTTCTATCTTGTTGAACTTAACAAGACCGTTGTCATGTGGATTCGACCCTTAACTATATTATGATAAGACTTCCACATATCTTAGCATATGTGGGTGGAGTTTTTAATCTAGTATAAGCAAGGTTAAACCTAAAGACTCACTATCTTTAGGATTTTTAGTGGTGCACGCAACTCCACGCAAGTGGAAGCTCCATCAATGCACATACCTTATTCTTTAGAGTCCTAGAAACCACTTTTTACAACTTTTAAACGAGATCAGAGTCTATTTTCCCCAATATGATAACCATGATCATGCATTAGAATTGTAGTCATTCATTAAAGATCCATTACCCCATAACTACAAACATTTTCCACAAACCATCGAATCAGACTCTAAAACCATCACTACTATTTTAATTAGGTTCTTCTGATCAAAATAACATATAGTTTTATACGTTTTTGAGACATAGACTTTTAGTGCTATTTTTGATGATTTTTAGCTAATTAATTCATTCTCAAAAATAATTTTTCGAAAAACATAGAATCAGGCGTTGAAAATATTTTTATTAGAAAGATCAACTTTTTCTAATTCTAAAACATATTTTATTTTTATTTTTGGATGCACGGTTTAAGAGATATGAATTTGTGAATACCATCCAATCATATGGTGCCACGTATGCACCTCGTCCAAATAGAGAGAGCGAGAAACAAAGGAGGTGAGGTCGGGTCCGCCACTTGGCGCAATGGGCGACAGCCAAGTAGGCGGCCCACACTCACTGGCTGCCCACGTGGCCAGGGTCAAAGCCGAGTCAAACAAGGAAATCAAATGAAGCGAAAGACAGTTCTACCCTTGCGCGAAAATGAGGAGAAGAGATGATCGGAGGGCAAAATGGTAAAACGAGGTCGGATTATCCCCTTCCTCTCACCCGCCCACCATGGTTGCTGCTACGAGTAGCTGGCTTGGGGGAAAATTGAATGAAAATGTTATACTTAACCATACTCGACGTTTAGATATGCAAAAGAAAGCCAAGAAGATTGCTAACTTGATGGTATTCTCGATTTGCACGAAGATGGAGAGAAAAGGGAAGGCGAGGTGCCACAAGCTCTGACCCTTCGACTGCAGTTGGTGGGTCAAGACATGATGGAACTTGAAATTAATGGGTGTGTTGTGTTGCAAATACGATGGCGATGCTAGGGGTACAAGTATTTATAGATGAGGAGATGTGATTTAGGATTCATGTAGGTGTGGTAAGAGAAGAAATTTCGGCCGGTTTGGGAAAGCTTGGATAATCGATGAAAATATGAAAAACTTGGGATAATGTTGTGTGAAATCTCTCAAGGAATCCAACGAGCCTAAGAACTCATGATTTGGTTGAGAAACGAGTGAGATAATGTCAAACAAAAAATCACAAAATAATTCGAAAATTATTGTTCACGCAGCTAGAGGTAGTGGATGACTCAGACATTTAATGCAACTTTCAAACTTTGTTCTTTTGATGCATTTAATGTATAAAACTTTCTAGAATTATTTTAGGGTGTAAATAAAGTCCAAATAAACTCAAATTTGGTAGGTTAACTTATTTTGGTGTGAGGAATCCGAATATAAAATTAGATTTGTCTTTTTTAAAGTTAGATTAGTCAATTAAGCTCATTACAATTTTCTCTTTCTTCTCTCATTAATGACTCTAGGATTCTCCAAAAATAATAAAACTTCACCTATAAGTCATATTATGTATGGTGTATATGAATTTGCCATTATTTTCATTTGTTGGTCTTGTTTATTATTTTAATTAATGATTTTAAGGTTTTACACATTATCTCTCCAAAATTTATCTTCTCATCAAATATTTTCCAAATTGAGTCAAAATTCATACAAAGATATATTTTAACATATAGAATACGAATTTGGTATTATTTTATTTTTTTAAGACTTTATTATTTTATTTAATTCATTTAAATTTATCACTTATTTTATCCTTTTAATATATTAGAGGCATCTAAAAACATTCTAAAAATGTAAAACTTGGCCTATAGGAAATAATAAATGTGTGGAACATGATTTTGACATTAATTAATTTTTTCAACATATATTTATTATTTTTGGTCTTTGAAGTATTTTCTCTCTCCTGAATAAAATAAAATATTTAACATTGATCGATCTATATACAAATTCACACATAGACTCATTTTGATATGTAGATTACGAATTTGGAGTAAGTTTTCTATTTTAAGGATGTTAGATATTTTATTTCACCTTATTGGCTTATCTCTTATTTTCTTTTAATAAAGACTTTAATATACGCATTTATCTTCCAAATTAGGTGATACTTGGCCCTTACGTTTCTTTTAGGTCAAGAAAATGAGATTTTGAACCAAATTATCTTTGTGGGTTTCTATTTTGGATGATTGGAACAATATATTCCTCATTATCTTCTTTTATCCAAAATATCTCATGTTATCCCCAATTATTGCATTTATCATCTCCTTTATGTATATTTTAGGGTTTCTTTTCTTTTTCATATTCTAAAAGATACTAGAAAGTTCTAGCATGAATTTCTTTATTCTTTTTATCAATTAAATGGACATTTTACATATTAGGCCCATTACTAAGCTTCCAGTGAGGTATTTGTGTATAAACCCAAATATTGGTGAAAAAGGTGAACAAATGTTCATTAAACCATCATATTCTACACAAATTAAACATAAAAGTCAGAGAGGATAGAAATGAGAGGAAAAGATTGGAAAGAGGACCAAAAGGTAAAAAGTCCAGTATTTGATATGTTACATTATTCATCTGATCATGGTGCTATAGGTTGGGTGAACCCAAGGTACTAATAATTACTACTCTCTCATGAAATTGTTCTTATCCCCAAGAATACTAAATCAAATCTTAGTCAAGCAACTTCTGTACACTTTTTCTCGTGTGAAACTCGTCTAAAACCTAACATTATAGTGATCCTATATCATTGATCCATACTATCATGTATCTTATATCACCATATTCTTAAATCATCCTCATGTATGATCTTAAAAACTTTTTGTCATCCCTAGAAATCCTCATACCTTAGGCTTAAACTCGATTCCTTACATAAATCTATTATCCTCAAGTATTTTCCTTAACAACCATCATGATTCAACTTGCAACTGTAATTTCTCCTTGGGATGATGGTATTAAGGACATTAGGAGTTCTCTAGTTCCTTTCAAGTAAAGTAAGAAAATACCTCATCTCCCTCCAATTATTATTCTACTAGAACAATGGGATTAGTTCTACAGATTGACTTATGTAGCCTTTGGGATCTCTTGATTTGTATTATCTTATGAGATTGTAAGCTTTGGGTATAATCCTACCATAATCTTCTTATAATCTTAAATGACACATATTGTAATACTCACTTCTTTCCTCAATATTTTAGGCAATTGATACTTGTTATTATAATCATACCAGATGGAGGGCATGTGCTTCTAAGGAAACACTTGTTGACTTAGTCACTACTCACATCACATCTTGGTACAAATCTACAAAAGTCATCATTATAATGCTACTGATATAATATCTAATTATGATGTTCTACCTACTTATAATGTCATTAGGTCCAAGTAACTATACATCTTGGGTGTTTTGATTTAACTATATCTTGTGTCACTTTTGATATACATGTCGTATATATATATATATACATATACATACATACATATATATAAATATATATATATATATGAAGATAGCCTATAGTGAACATGTCCCATATCACATGCATTTGAAAGGGTGAGACAAACATCATGAGCATTTTAAATTCTCATAGATTTCCTCTACAATTCCATATGATATGTGTTCCGAGCCACACACCACTAGGTATAGAGAGGTCATGCTATAGGCATATGTATTTAAACTTGACATGTAACTAACCCTAACGCATATCTAACAAAACCTCAAGCTCAGAATCTATTATCTTTTTCTATTTTCCTATGTAACAAAGGTCACTAACAGTCAACCAATCTACATATTTTGGTCTCTCTTGGATCTAGTGGGTGGTCTAGACTTAGAATATGAGAATTTTCTTGATGACCATCTACATTATTGCCTTGATACCATATTGTAACATCCCAATTTTTCATACCACATGAGCGGAAGCTATATTATTTTTTTCAACTTGGGAGTATCACAAACATGATAATCATCACAATAAAAATATACAACAACCATTACAGACTAGTATAAAAATGCATTCTCATAAATTCTTAGGATTAGTTACATCAAACTTTATGATAAAATCTAAAACCTTGATGCAAATGTTTGCAGTTTGCTTAATATCTTGGATTGTGTAGATGACTTCCCACCCAGCAAACCTCTTAAAACTGTAGATATGTCCTCTATCTTGACCAATATTCTTGTATATTAGTTCATATGTTTATCTCATCCCAATCCATGGACAAATAGGAAAGACATTGTTAGAGTAAGTGACAATGAATTTCTAATAAGATAAAGATGAATTAGCTATAACTAAAAGTTGAACTAAGATTTGAAAGTTGTAAACTTATACTTAATCGATGTATGCATTATTTATGTCTTTATTTGTTTGTAGCCACCATTGCACGATATGTCCTCTCTGAATTGGCATGACTACACCTCTAAAATGGTACCCAGATACCTATGAATTGGCACTACATGCCTCTGAATGACACCGAAGTACCTCTATGTTCGTACCAAAGTATCTTTGAATTGAAGTAAACACTCTTGTGAAATGGCATTGCATGCCTCTAAATCATTCTGGGACTAACTAAATGAGGACTTATCCTATAATGTCATATGTGAAGGTTTTTACTTAATTATTTTTTAAAATCTAAACTTATTGAATGCTAAATCTGATCTTATACTAAAATTGAATATAAATAACTAAACATGTAATGAATTCTGAATCTAAATTTGAATATCTACTCTTATACTCTGACTGGATCTACATCTAAATGTAAATATGATATTCTTATTATTTGGATAAATCTTAATTTGAAACTTTGTCTTAACATGATGACTCTATTTAATTTTGATATTAGATTTATGACATTTGAGCCTAAAGGCTTGAGAAAAATAAATTAAATTGAATATACAAATAATGAGTATCTAAAAGTCTCTTAAATATCAGAAATAAACTAAACTGAATATACAAATACTGAATATCTGAAAGAAGTTTAAATATCATAAATATAAAACATAACTCTATCTGAGTAAAGTCAGATTACCAAAAGCATTATTGGATATGATATAAACATTATTAACTGAATGTATGAAAGTAACTTGATCTCTAAGTTACTTTTGTAGGAAGGTGTAGGTTAATCATAATAATAATAAAATTCAATGCACTAGGCTCCCTTTCCTCTGACCTCAAGGATTTTCTTCATGTAATCTTTATACCTTAATCAATAACCTAATCACCTAGACATTAAAAAAGTTCTAGGAGTTAGTGCTTATTTTCTCTTTTCATTTCTAAATTTCAAAACCTCAACCTCCTAAACTAAATTAGGGTTCTTATTCAGTCTGAACACAACTTTGATCAAAAACCATGATAAAATCTTGGCGTTGAATGTATATACAAAATCACCTTATGTAATCACTATATACTATCATACCCAAATAAGCTACAATAAATACATAATATATTGTATGTGAAAATATTAATCCATGATCAAGAGAAAACTTTTAAATATAATCATGTCTCTAGTTACTGTGATTTGGTTGAAATTACAAATAAATATCTCAAAAACTCTATTCGTACTAGTTAAGTATATATGTAAGGTAATACTCCATCAATATCCATCAAACATATCATATAATATCTTATTAAACCCAAAAATAAAATACTAATTTATGAACTAATGGAAACTCACCAAAATTCACACACATTATGAATGATGTACATTAGATGTTGGATAAAAATATCATATCATTTCATGGTCAAACAATGGGTGAAATACCCATATTATCCTTATTAGGGTTTATTTCAAAAACTTTGGCAAAACTTCAAAATCAGATAGATCATGCTCTGGAGTCATATTAAATACATCATAATACACCTTAGAGAAAATATTCATTCATTTTGAAATTCATTTGCTATTTTTAATGTTCAAAACATTAAAGTCTCGTATATTTTAGTAATCAAATTTTAATAATAATAAAACATCCAAGATATTATTTGGGTATATTTTTATAAGACAGTAAACATCATTAGCTTTCCATATATATCTTGTTTTCTTAAAACCAAGTTTTGAATTCCAAAATATAAATTTTTGAAGAATATCTATTTTAGAGTGATATAGACCTTTGGTCTTTGAAATGGCCATCCTAATTTAGCCACGTACATGCCCAGCAGCTGCAAACCTAGGTGCCTTGTGGATCCATGCTTATGTCTAGCTTGTATAGCACCTAGAACCCAATCTCTCTCCTTCTTTATCACACACGTGACTTGCGCAGCTATGTTTGTGTCATCCCAAGTCCAGACTCCGACGAGGAGAAGCTCGCCATCCCCAACAAGAGACTGCATGAAAGACTCCTTAGCACCTTTGTCTGGGATTCCTAAGCATGGGTGGCGTTGTTGTTATGGTCTTGGTGTGTGAGATCTAGGATCCCCAAAAGCATAACCATTGCAACTATTGTTGTTGCTTCCTGTCCACTTCACCTTCGCTCTCCTTCTTTTTCTCTCGATTTTGAGCCAAAACCCTAGTATTATGTCCCTTCAACCCTAAGCTTTCAAAAATCTGAAGCTTAATTAGTCATAAGACCTCACATCTTGTGAGGAGATACACTCCCCGAGGACTCTATCTGTGCCCTGTTGGGGGCGCATAGAGATTGGGAGCCTGACATGTTTCCTTTTTCCTTTTAGATAAAAACCCAAATCAAACAACTAATTACTTTAGCCACAAAATGATCTCTTTTAATTCTAAATTTTGGAATTTACTACTTATTGACATTATCCTCTCTTGGACACATAATTGGCTCAAAACTCTTTGGATAATTGCTTCAAACTTGTCTCGTTAATCATTTATAGATAATTACTAATTTAATTACCTAGGCCACTAGATAAATAAAAATTATCTAAAATTGTTCCTATAATCTTATATTCTAATTATCTATCTAATAAAAAAATGTAAGTATGTATTATGAACAAAAAAAATTCTCAAATTTATACTCCAAGGATCTATATGTAAACCCTAAATGGCCCAATTGGTCTTGAATTGGATTCTAGGGACAATGGCCCATTCCTTGGTCTACCAAAGGATCCATAGGATTAATCCTATTCTTGATTACGAAATCAAAGTGTGAACTAACATAATTCCTCAACTGAAGCTTCCTATGATATATTTAATTAGTATTACATTTCTTTCTTAATATGATGACCTAAATCAGGTCTAGGGCTCATACCATTAACTAGAGTCATCATGTTTCCTTCATTATTCTACTTTGGTTGTCCCTTGATATCATTAAAGTAAATATAAATTCCCAAACTTTATGGAATATTACAAAAATAGACCAAGTTTCACAAATGACCCATTTTCTACATGATTTATCCCTTATATTAAAATATCATGAAAATTGGATGGAGCCTTATTGTAACCATAAATCAATCGTATATCCATATCATTTGTAAATTAATCATGTACTTGATAAGTTCCAAAATTTAGGGTGTGACACTAGTAGATTAGAAAAATGGTGATCATGCATCTACATTGAAATGAAGCATATTGGAAAATTCAGTATGTTTGCTTCAAATAAAGTTAACATGTTAAGTAATTCAAACAAGAATTTAGGTCAAATGGGGCTACATCCCATATTTAACTAGAAGATCTACGCATCTCTGCTCAAGGTTACAACTAATAGTGTGCAACAATAGAGGAGAAACATAATGACAATAATATAGAAAGTAGACAATAGAGAAACTTCACATTGAATGCGAAGAGAATATATCAATTCCTCTCATTCTATTATGTGGTTAAACCTCCAAAAATTCCACAAACTTCTCCTTATCATTCCTTAATTTGATACAACACATTAATCTTTCAAGAGTTGTTCAACAACTTCCCAACTAAAATCTCCCTTTCTTATAGTCTACACATGGTATGCGTAGATTTTTAGTCTAGAATTTCATATCATTGCATGATTTGAGTGAACCCTAATCAATATGTGATAGCATCAAAGGTTGTTAGATTGGTTGGTTGGACAATCAATCGATTGGCCTATCTTTGTGTTCTTAGAGTCAAATCAGATGATTGATTGGTTGGTTAATTATTTAGTTGATTTATTGATTAGTTCATTTGATAAGATATTATCCATTGTAATAGGGCTCAAAAATTGATGAATTTTGATATGCGTGAGCCGTGCGTTAAACGCAAGTGCACATATCGAAGTAATATAGGCCTTGTGAGGCCGGAGCCAAACTCAGGGAAACATAAATTTCAGTAGACTACTACTAACTGGTTGCAATCAGCTAGACCGATTGGAAAAGTTGATTGTTGGTTTTTGTAAAAGAAAATAAAATAAAGAGAAAACAAAAGAGAGCAATGATTAAATGTTTAGTTTAATCAAATGGAATGGGAATCCTTAGGATTATGGTTTCACCGCGAGGTCTCACTGCATGCAATTCTACACAACATAACTCGTCTCTTATCCTGTATAGAGGCATGTAGTCAGAATTGCTCTCTTTCGCGATCCAATCCACTACCTAGCTCTAGGTCAGTTCCATGCCAATAGTAAATTATACCCTAGATCTAAGTGCATTAATTAATACTCTGGGTATCCACCATTAACCATACATTACCTTCTCTGAGGAATTTATAGACTAATGTGTTAATCGTGCCTTTTCAACAACTAATTCTCCGTCAAGAGAAATTAACAGTATTAGAAATCAACTATGGTAATCAAGCATAGCAAATTGCGATAGAAACACGATAACATATCCAGGAAAAATAAGAAGAATTATGATAATCAATGAAAAATTGTCATACAGTGATTCCCCAGGCTACTCCCAGTCCTAAGGACAATGGGGATTAGCCCTGCATGTTCATCTCAACGATACACATGGAGAAGAAAAAGGAAAACATGGGAAAACAAATAAGAATATGATGTAACCCCTGAAATGGAGAAGATCCGGATGATCCTCGGTGTGTGATGCATGTTCTGCAACCTTACGATGGTAGAATCATCTGTCTGCGGCTCTGGAATCCTTTGAGGCATAGCTCTTGGCTCCGTTCTTTGCTCCCCTCCCTTCAGGACTTGTGTGGCGGAATAGAACGTGATGCCCTTGTGACAAAGTGAAATTTAGCATTATTATGAATTAATTCCCATTTTTTCCTCTTTATGTTCACTAATGGTCCAAATTTATTTTTCTTAGCTACACAATCAATTTTGAGACTCAAATCCAAAATATGGTGACCAATGTGAATTTTATATACTTTGTGACACCACATATTTGATTTATTTATCACTTTCTCTAAAGGATTAAATTGATCGATCAAACTTTATCATTTGATTCTCAAAATTTTTCTAGATGTTCTCTACTTTTTTGTGAATCTGTGTTCCAAATTTCATGTCATTTGGACATTCCTACAATTTACTATGATTTCTTGAAGTTTTATGCTAAAAAAACCCTTCATTTGCCTTTTTAATTGGTTTTTCCACATCAGCTATCCTGGGCAAGGAATCAGGGGTGCGTTTTGGCCCTTGGATCTACCTCCCACATATCTAGGCTGGATCTGATGGCCATTGTGTCATCTTCAACTTCCCACTGATTGTGGGGAGGTATGAATGCGACCATGATGATCGATCTTCCGCTCTTGACTGCTATTTGAAATTCTAACCGAGCCAAAACGACCCTTTCACAATTTCAAATTGGGAAAGACCTATTTTGACAATCTTTTGTGCAACCTTACACCACCAAAATGAGCTCTTTGTCTTCCTCTCTCTCTTTCCAGTAGCCATGGTTGCTGACCCAAATCGGAAGCCCTAAAACCTAGCCCCTACCACTATAAAAGGACCCCCGCAGGTCCGCAGCAAGTGCGCCTTGCTCAGATCTTACCCTCGCACACCATCTCATCATAAAACGCCCTATTTTTTCTCACCGACCACCTGCTACTCCAAGCAGCACCACCACCATTTCTTTATGGGCTCTTACCCTCCTGGCCTCCTTGCCTCAATCAACCACCTCCATCATTTTCGCGGCGGAAAGACGAACCCGGACGGCCGCATGGCAGACTCCACCTGCTCCTTCCCTATGGCCCCAAACTCCAGTGAGCTAACCTCCGCCTCACATTTTGGCTTGCACAGGAGCATGCACGAGGGAGACAAGCCCCAGACCGGCCGGTCTAAGGACATCAGGCTCGGTCGAAGAGGTCCAACTAACCAGGGTTTGAACCTATAAATAAGAATGTGAATCCAAGGATCCAAAGATTAGACCGATCCATTAAACCAACAACCAAATGCCCATGTGGACAAATCTAGGCCATCCAATTAGCATCCAACGGCCAACCTTTATCTGACATAAAGTATTTTTTACATCTCCTCTCTGCTCAAAAATTCAATTAAATGCTAAGATCTCGATTTAATCATAGAAATTGCATCCTAGCTCTAAATATTTCAAGTAAATAGTCAATCTTGATCAGAAATATCTAGTGAATCGATTAAAAATACTTTTGAAACCTGATTCCAACCGATTCTCACTGATATAATTAAATCTATATCTCTTTCTTAGTTATTTGGTCTAAATAACTCAATGTTGTGATTAGACTTTGGAAACCTTATATTTGACTATAATGATCATCTTGAAACCAAAATTGACTAAGTATGAGTTTATATTTGATCTTGTAACTCATCTACTCTTGAAAATGAATCATTATGATCTAGATCTATATTTGTTGACTTGATCTTATCTTGAAATCCAATTATATTAAGTACCATGATGATAATCTAGAAACTGATGATGACTTGGATAATGATCATAAACTAGGGTTAACACATGATCCTAGAAAACCTAGGTAAGTCATTCACACTCAAAATATTTGACACTTGAAATAATATTGGATATATTGATTATAAGTGAATGACCCAACCCTAAGGTTGACATAGGAAAAGTGTAACCCTAATCTCAAATATTGAAACTTGATCTCCAAATATATTGATCTTGATTCTGATCCAAACATTGTGTCTTAGGATCTAACTCGAAGGGTTGACCTATTACTAGTTGATCTGTACTCAAAATCCTCAGTGAAAGGAACGCTATTATATAACTCCTTCTTGATTGTATTGAAGATACTTTGATGTATCTCTTACCTGTATACTTGGCTACTTACTTGGATGAGCTATTGTTCCCTATGATTAGTCTTCTATTTTTCTACACTATATTTTGAAAAACATGAAAACATAAATTGCATGCCCATTATGACCGTGCGTATATTGATAATGATGATGATATTGATAATGTTGATATTGAGTGCAACAACCCCCTCATTTGGAGATGGGATTTGTACATGGGTCTCCTATGTTCCTATGGTGAGAAGGAGCCTAGTGACCTTCCCCATCGCGTTGGGGTAACAAAGTCACACAAAATATATAAGCATGCTTATTTTATTACATCATAATGGGAACTCGTAATAAAAATTGAGTCGTTGAATAACAAACATGTTGTGGAATGATATTGGTTTTTGGAAATCATTTGTTATTCTTTTGAATATAAGTCCTGCCAAGTATACTATTTTGTTATAAATCACTTTGCTTGATTTTGATAGCGTACCGTGCAATTGCATGATTGTGTCTTGATTTTCTTGATTTTCGGCAATACAAATGGAATACTGAATAAGATCGCTTCCGCACTCATACACTTTGATGACAAAGATATATTGGTATAATCTCCATATTGGGTTAGTTTGTTCATTTATATATCCATTTTTTGAGTTATTATTTCTTATTGTATATGTCAGTGTGATAGATCCTATCGAGCCACTTAGGGACGGGCGCTTCAATCCTCTTACTACAGTCTAGGCAGTAGGATTGGGATTGGGGTAAGAATGGTTCTGTGACAATTGGTATTAGAGCTTACACACTCCCATATACTTTAAGTAAATAATTTCTCAAGTCTCCTACACCCAAGAAACCCTAAAGTTCATAATAGTGAAAATTGAGGTGTCTAGGCTCGGGGTCCTGGCTTAATTTCTCCTATCCATCTTCACGGTGGATGAGATCCCCCCCTTTACCTGGCCTTAATTGATCCAAAACTGGACCTAAAGGTTCTCTTGTGAATCCCTAGAGAGTCTTCTAGCATCTCATATCTTCTTTAAGAAATACCCAAACCACCCATGTAAATGAAGATTAGGTAGTCTTCTCATCCCTTCATGTAGTCCTTCTTATTACCTTTTGCCACATGATGTCTCGATTATGGGTAGCTTATGCATGGGAAAAATGAATATCATTAAATTTTGAAAGTAGATACCATGATCTGACCTTAATGTGAAAACTCGATTTTGATCAATGAAATACTTATCCTTGACCCTTCAAGAAAAAACCGATTTGATCAAAATTAGACTATATGCTCCCTATGTTTGAGGTAAACTGTAAAAATTATGATTTGGTGAAATAAGGGTGACTTAAACCTTATACCTCATTGTTGATGAGGTCTCGATTTGATTAATATCCATGTTGCCCTATTGTTGATTAAACCTCAAACATAGTTAAGCAAACTCTTTTTACCAATTTGATACACATCATGATTATGCCATCAAATTATTAATCCTAATGACTCACAAAATCATGATATAAGACTATGACACAAAAAACTTTTTTCCTATTGACTATTGATGCCTTTTGCAATCTCGATTTTGATATGATGATTATGGGACTAGATTTTGCACTATTATGCGCTGATACCTCAAATGTCAAATTCAAATCCTCGATTTCCAAATTATATCACTCCCCTGATCATGAAAGGAAAGAATTGAAAATCTTGACATTATTGCACTATTATCTTGAATTTTGATCTTAAGACTTTGATATATATGATTTAATCATTGATACTCTCCCTTTTTGAAGAAGCTCAATGGATAATAAATAATGTTGGTAACGTGCTAGATTAGGGTGGTAGATGACTCATGACTCCCCTAACCTAGGTCACATCCCTATTTTGACTACCTCTAAGTTTTCATCCTATCAATTATTTAGAGTTTGGAAAGATATTCTCTTTCACCCTATTTGTATTGGTTGACCTAATCCTAATAGGTTAAACCCATGGTTGATACTCAATCTTGAATATTGATTTGATAATGACCATGACATATGGCAATATTGACTATAGCTGAGGTTGACTTCCTAGATAGACCTAGGTCTAGATCATTCATCAACCTTGGAAACCATGATAATGAAATTTTGACATGTTGATCAAATATTGCTTGTATATTGTTGCTCAAAATTGAATATAGATGAGTGATCTCCCCTAAGGTCTAAATTGGAATATAAACCCTAGCTTTCAAATATTTATACAGATGATCAAATTTTGGATCTATGACTTTTGGTGTCTAAAATCTTGATTCTTGATACTGATATATAATAATGTGATTCACGATTATGAAATCTCAATAATGATACAAATCCTATGTTCACATTTTTTTTGGATCTACAGATCATACTAGATATATGACCAATGACGTCAAAATCCTAAATCTTGAAATTTTTGAAATTATGACTATTTTTTATTGTCTCGATTTATGACTTAGGGTTTAGCTCTCATTAGGACTAGGGTGGGACCTCCCATTAACTTTGAGCTTGAAAATCATGATATTGAAAGTATGATGTTGTCTCAAAATTGTTTAAATATGAAATCTTAAGTCATGGGTGTTGAACCCCACCTAAGCCAATGTAGAAGCATGTACCCTGAGATTTTGGGATTGAAAGTCACCTTGTAGACTTGATTCAAGAACTCTATTTGTTTGACCTAAATATGATCTCTCTAAATTTGTGATCAATAGGATTCTTTCCATATTTGTGACTCATATGATAACTGTGAATAATATATGCAAGGCCTTGATACTCAATTGCTCGATGATTAAATGATGTTGGCACCAAGTTGATTATGATATGGAACACGGAATCCCAGTTATGATGATTGTACTACTTGAATTTTGAGGACATGATTTTGATTATATAGTTGAGAATGTTCGAATATTTGAGGATATGATCTGGATTTAGGTAGTCCCAATTTTGAGGATGTTTTTTAATTTTAGGGACAAAATTCCTTTTTAAGGAGGGAAGGATGTGACAAAGTGAAATTTAGCATTATTATGAATTAATTCAAATTTTTCCCTCTTTATGTTCACTCATGGTCCAAATTTATTTTTCTTAGCTACACAATCAATTTTGAGACTCAAATCCAAAATAAGGTGACCAATGTGAATTTTATATACTTTGTGACACCACATATTTGATTTATTTGTCACTTTGTCCAAAGGATCAAATTGATCCATCAAACTTTATCATTTGATTCTCAAACTTTTTCTAGATGTTATCTACATTTTATGAATCTATGTTCCAAATTTCATGTCATTTGGACATTCTTACGATTTACTATGATTTCTTGAAGTTTTATGCTAAATATCCCTTCATTTGCCTTTTTAATTGGTTTTTCCACATCAACTATCCAGGGCAAGGAATCAGGGGTGCGTTTTGGCCCTTGGATCTGCCTCCCACAAATCCAGGTCGGATCTGATGGCCATTGTGTCATCTTCAACCTCCTGTTGATTACGGGGAGGTATGAATGTGGCCATGATGATCGATCTCCCACTCTTGACTGCTATTTGAAATTCTAAGCGAGCCAAAATGACCCTCTCACAATTTCAAATTGGGTAAGCCCTATTTTGACAAGATTTTGTGCAACCTTGCACCGCCAAAATGAGCTCTTTACCTTCCTCTCTCTTTCCGGTGGCCATGGTTGCTGACTTAAATCAGAATCCCTAAAACCTAGCCCCTACCACTATAAAAGGACCCCCGCAGGTCCGCAGCAAGTGCACCTTGCTCAAATCTTAGCCAAACACACCATCTCACCATAAAACACCCTATTTTTGCTCACCGGCCACCTGCTGCTCCAAGCAGCGCCACCACCATTTCCTTATGGGCTTTTACCCTCCTGGTCTCCTTGCCTCAATCAACCACCTCCATCGTTTTCGTAGGGGAAAGACGAACCCGGATGGTCGCATGGCAGACTCCACCTGCTCCTCCTTCCCTATGGCCTCAAACTCCGGCGAGCTGACCTCTGCCTCATTTTCTGGCTTGCACAGAAGCATGTGCAAGGGAGACAAGCCCCAGACTGGCCGGTCTGAAGACATCAGGCCCGGTCCAAGAGGTCCAACTAACCAGGGCTTGAACTTATAAATAATAATGTGAACCCAAAGAGCCAGAGATTAGATCGATCCATTGAACCAAGAACCCAATGCCCATGTGGACAAATCTAGGTCGTCCAATCAGCATCCAACGGCCAACCTTTATCTGACATAAGGTATTTTTTACATCTCCTCTCTGCTAAAAAAATCAATTAAATGTTGAGATCTCGATTTAATCATACAAATTGCATCCTAGCTCTAACAATTTCAAGTAAATAGTCAATCTTTATCAGAAAAATCTATGAATCGATTAAAAATACTTTTGAAACCTGATTCCAACCGATGCTCACTGATATAATTAAATCTAGATCTCTTTCTTAGTTATTTGGTCTAAATGACTCAATGTTGTGATTAGACTTTGGAAACCTTATATTTGACTATAATGATCATCTTGAAACCAAACTTGACTAAATATGAGTTTATATTTTATCTTGTAACTCATCTATTCTTGAAAATGAATCATTATGATCTAGATCTATATTTGTTGACTTGATCTAATCTTGAAATCCAATTATATTAATTACCATCATGATAATCTAGAAACTGATGATGACTTGGATAATGATCATAAACTAGGGTTAACACATATGATCCTAGAAAACCTAGGTAAGTCATTCACACTCGAAATATTTGACACTTGAAATAATATTGGACATATTAATTATAAGTGAATGATCCAACCCTAAGTTTGACATAGGAAAAGTGTAACCCTAATCTCGAATATTGAAACTTGATCTCCAAATATCTTGATCTTGACCCTAATCAAAACATTGTGTTTTAGGATCACACTCGAAGGGTCGACCTATTACTAGTTGATCTGTACTCAAAATCCTCGGTGAAAGGTACGCTATTATATAACTCCTTCTTGATTGTATTGAAGATACTTTTATGTATCTCTTGACTGTATACTTGGCTAATTACTTGGATAAGCTATTGTTCCCTATGATTAGTCTTCTGTTTTTCTATACTATATTTTGAAAAATATGAAAACATAAATTGCATGCCCATTATGACTGTCCGTATATTGATAATGATGATGATATTGATAATGTTGATAATGTTGATATTGAGTGCAACAACCCCCTCATTTGGAGGTGGGACTTGTACATGGGTCTCCTATGTTCCTATGGTGAGAAGAAGCCTAGTGACCTTCCCCATCGTGTTGGGGTAACAAAGTCACAAAATATATAAGCATTCTTATTTAATTACAGCATAATGGGAACTCATAATAAAAATTGAATCGTTGAATAACAAACATGTTGTAGAATGATATTGGTGTTTGGAAATCATTTGTTATTATTTTGAATATATCCTTCCAAGTATACTATTTTGTTATAAATTTCTTTGCTTGATTTTGATAGCATACCGTGCAATTGCATGATTGTGTCTTGATTTTCTTGATTTTAGGCAATACAAATGGAATACTTAATAAGATCGCTTCCACACTCATACACTTTGATTATATTGGTAAAATCTCCATATTGGGTTAGTTTGTTCATTTATATATCCAATTTTTGAGTTATTATTTCTTATTGTATATGTCAGTGTGATATATCCTATCGGGCCACTCAGGGATGGGCGCTTCAATCCTCTTACTACTGTCTAGGCAGTAGGATTGGGATTGGGGTAAGAATGGTTCCGTGACAGCCCTGGTCTGGGCCGTCTTTCTTTAGGTATAGGCACGACTTACGACCGCCGATCTATCCCAGTCGTTATATTGCGTGGTTCTGAATCCAGCTCTGATCCAACGACGTTGATACTATCGACAGTTGTGTCGATGCTATCGACACCTTAGGGCACTCGTGCTCCCTATGTCTGGTCGATACCATCGATGGATGGTCGATGGTAGAGACATCTGCTTGCTCCAAAACGAGGTTCCCCTGTTGACTTCTCGATACCATCGATGTGTCGATGGCATCGACGGGGTGCGATCTCTCCATCTTGGTTGTTGTTTCCATGTCGATAGTATCGATGGAGTGTCGATGGTATCGACACTTCTTGGAATAGTAGCTACCTGAAAAAGAGAGAAAAACACAAGTTAGTCTATGGGATTTAGTAATTCATTCAAAATAGGATAAAATAAGATAAATTTTATGCATATAATGATTATAAGCTAAAGGAAATAAATCATGCCAATATAGTCACAAAGATGACGAATGAACACATAAAACAAGCACAAAATTAGCCTATAAATGCAACTCAAAATCCCTGCATCAAACTCCCCTAAGCTTGAATCTTGCTCGTCCTCGAGAAACAAAACTATAAAATCTGGTTGAGAGGGTCAACTAAAGAACATAATCACATAAATGATATCTCAATATGATTCCTGCCTGCAAAAGACATATCGACCCTTACCAACCACGGAACGATAACTACCCTTCAGGCAACAAGAATCATTCATGAAATATGTCCACCCCTAGATCAACAAACACTATCAAATAAGGCAGTTAATATAATAAAATCCTCTGGTTCAGGCTTGGTGCATCTTGTGATCTCCTATCTACGTTGCTCATTTTCCTAACTACCATCTAAATGGAAGAAACTCTCCTGATGTACACGAATGAGGAGAAAATCATGGGTGGCCTACCACTTAGAGCATTGGGTGGATGGAATAGGAGGTTGTGGAAGAAATGGAAACGCATTATAGTCAATCATGCAATACAAAAATGATAACCTATGATGATGCAAAATGCAGATGACAATGATCCTAATGCTAACATTTTTGGTGAAATGATGCATGCACTATCATTCTATCTCAGAGTGACATGAAATATCTAAAAAAACTACACAATGTGCTTATTCTTCTTAATATGCGGGTGAGAACATGTTCCTTTCTCCCTCTTATTCCTACTTACTTCTCAATCTTTTTTTTTCAATTTTTTTCCATTGTCATTTTCATGGATTATTTGTCGGGCTTCCTTCTTTTTACATAACTTGTACATTTGATGCATTCTATTCGGAGGGTATCAAACAAGTTCACCACCTTTAATGTTTTCAGAAGAACATAAGACACATGATGTACTATATGCTCAAAAGATGCAAATGCAACTACATAATGATAGTTATGCAACTACTATGACATGCACCTAAGGATAAAGTGCATGGATGACTAATTTATCTATTTTTTTTCATTCTCATGCAAAACTATGTGAAAATAATTGTAATGCAAGACCTATCTACATGGGATGCAATCAAAGAGTGAAAGACAGTAATGTGCTCCCATTTCTTATGGTGGAGTGTGAATGAAAATGCGGTGGAAAGACACAAGATTAATTGACAGAACCTTCAGAAAGAATTATATGTCCCTCCTTACTGAGTTGTGTACCATTTAATCAAGGGATTTATCTCTCTCTCACTTAAAATTAAAGTCACGTTATTGTTTGGTCGGTTTAGGCTCAAACATCCATGTCAACCTCTTCCCGTGAACCATAAGGATAAACATTCATGTTCATATGTTTTAGAGTTGACCTACCCAATCAGATTCACAAGTGATGTCCTCAAGTTCTCACAAGACCAGCTTACAAATTCTTAAATATTTTCATTTAAAATCATTCTCTGACAAACCCCCAAATGAAAACATCAAGATGACATGCAATTTACATTAAACTCCACTGATTACACTAGATAGATAGTGGATCCTAGAAAATAGTAAATTCTAGAAACAAAGACTACTAAATTTTTCAAAACTAAAAGCAACATAAATAAGTAAATAAAAAATAATATAGAGGGATATTCCAACACCCCCCAAGCTTTAATATGACTATGGCCTCATAGTCAACATTCCCACTTAAAAGGTTGAACAGCGGTACCATTCACATTGAAGTGTGGTGAAGATGGATGGTTGGATGCTCAAGTGGACCAAGTGATGCTTGCTATCTCCCTATTTTTGGTGACTCACTTTTGTGCCTTAGTGGTTCTAAGACATGACTTCCTTCATCCTTCTTTTCTCTACAAAAAAATGGTGTGAAAAAATCTCGTTTCGACACCTTTCACGGCATGTTTTATGTAGTTGTCCTGCAGGTGTCGATACTATCGACACCAAGGTCGATGGTATTGACTCTTGCTCAGCAATTTTGGTGTACCGACACACCTAAAAGCCCAGGAAATCAAAAGTGTCAATACTATCGATAGGGGTGTCGATTGTATCGATGGTTACTGATAAAAACGTGTCTGGTTTCTCCAGAGAACTTGATACTATCGATACTAGGGTCGATAGTATCGACTCTTGCTCAGTGTTTACTGATCCAAACTCGATGTTATTGACATAGGTGTCGAAAGTATCGATGGTAAAAGTTTTGCACACTTCAAAGCACGAGTTAGGGTACCATTTTTACAAAAAGTATCAAAACCTAAGCAAAAACTAAGTACATAAACATAAAAGAACATAACCAAACATAAAATAAACCTAAAGTTGGGTTGCCTCCCAACAAGCACCCTTATTTAATGTCTTAGGATTGACATAAGGATACCTTTAACTTGGGTTGTCAAGGGATGTCTCTAATGATTCATTTGGCAATTTGAATTCAACTCTATCATCACCAATCCCAAGTGTCAAGTAACCTTGCCCAATGGCAGTGATTACATCAGTTGTAGCTTGGAACGGCCTTTCCAATAGCATCTCACATCTTTCCAGCTCATTCATGTCCATGACCACAAAGTCAACAAGGAAGATGAATTTGTCAACCTTGACTAGAACGTCCTCGCATATACCTTGTGGCATCACAATGGATCCATCCACCAACTCAATTGTCAAGGAAGTTTGTGTTGGCTTCTTCAATCCCAGCTTTTGAAAAGTGGCAAGTGGCATAAGATTAATGCCTTCTCCTGAGTCACACTGTGCTTGTGGAAAACGTTGGTCACCTATGGAACATGGGATATAGAAACATCCTAGATCTTTCCTCTTCTTTGACAGCCTTCCTTGGATTATAGAACTCACTGCTTCATCAACACACACAACATTTGAATCTTTGATCCTCTGTTTCTTGTTGATGATGTCTTTCATGAATCTTCCATATGAAGGGATTTTCTCTATAGCCTCCACCAATGGAATGTTAATGTGGAGCTTTCAAAAGATCTCAAGAAATTTCTTGAAGTGCCTTTGCTCTTTCCTCGACTACAGACTATTTGGGAATGGCACGCTTGGCTCCTTTATGCACTTGTGCGGTGGCATATATGGAACTTTAGGGGTATCCTCCCCTGAGCTTGCTTCAATGCCACCTTCTAAGATAGGATTTGGCACATCATCTATGGATGGCATGACTTGTGGCTGCTTCTCCTTATTGATAGTGGCTGCTCCACTACGAAGTAAAGCTTCCACCTGCTCTTTCGGTATAGGAGTCTCTTCAGAAATCTGGGATGTGGGCACGACAGTGGTGGCATCCTGGAGTGATTTGACTGGCATCCTACATCCTCCTGGCAATCCATATAAACTGTGAGGGTATGGAACTTTGGGTTTATCCTCCAAGTCTATATGCATAATAATCTGCTCATGTATCTCATTAACAGGAAGCTCTAGTCCCTTTTTGACTGATATATATTTAACCTGCTGATGTAGTTGAGCGGGCTATGCATTCCTAGCTTGTTTTTGTTGAGTGATTTGCTTCATGGCATCCACCTCAGTTGCAATTTGGGTTATGTTCGTCTCTAGCGTCCTCAATTTTGCACCATGGCTCTGTAGAGTCTGCCCGAACTGATTCATAAACTCTCCTTGTGACTTAATTTGCTTGCCGAATGTGCTCATCAACTCTTGATTTTGCTTAATCACTTGGTTGAGCAACTCATTACTTTTATCCTCCACACTAGGCTGTGGCTTCTGATCCGGATCCTGCAGAAAATTGTTTGGATCCTTCCACGAGAATTTCTCATCCTTCCTCCACAAATAATCATTGTTCTTGTAGCCTTGTTGGCGCATGAACTTTGCATGTGCTACATCATCATACCCATTGTCATATTTCTCTAGGAGTCTCTTCGCTATCATGTCCATCTTCTCATTTAATTCTTTAATGGCCTTGGCATCCTCTGCAACTCTGACATGTTCTGGTGTGTCTCTTTCACCCCAAGATTGCTTCTTAGCCATGTTCTTTAAAATCTCTCAACACTTGGAGCCTTTATTGTTTAGAAAGAAACTTGTTCCCGCTGAGTCTAGATTACTCCTATCATGTTCGTTAAGATCAAAATAAAAGATCTTTTCTTGGGTTTCTAAATCCAACCCATGATGTGGGCATTTTCACAACATGATATTGAAGTATTCCCATGTCTCCAAGTATGTCTCACTGGCCTGTTGTTTGAAGTTGTGGATTCTCCTTATGATATCATTTGTCTTTTTGAGTGGAAAATGCATTTCAAAGAACACCTCAATCATCATATCCCATGATTCGACATATTCATCATCCAGATTATAAAGCCACTCCCTTGTGTTACCTTCTAAAGAGGATGGAAATAATTTCACATAAATGGCATCCTGTGGAACCTATCTACCTTCACCATATCATAGTTCTCCACAAAGGTACTGATGTGGGCTACCGGGTCTTCATTTTTGAGTCCATGGAATGCCTGCGACTTGACCAATTGAATAAGCCATGGATCAATCTTGTAACTAGGTATGTTGATAGCTTGTTTCTTGATTGGACCCTTCTGCACAGAGGAAGAAGAATTTTTAATCTTCTCCCAAATGGCCTGTTCCTCGACCATTGTGAAAGCCTCGAGTTCTTGTTCAACGTCCTCAGGTGGCATGTTTATCAACTCGTCTTCTTCACCTGATAGTGAAATCTCAGATGATTCTGCGTAGTATGTACGACGTGTACTCACCATGCACTAGTATCTGAAATATGAAGAATCAATTAAGTACAGTGCTAGAATGAATGAAAGTCTGAAAGATAGGCAATTAGTTCAAGAATTAAAATTGTAGTGAAAAGTGGCCTAGAGTGGCCACTTACAGCACTCGTAGTGCTAAAATTTGTCGTTTTCTCGGCAACGATGCCAAAAACAAGACACGCGTGAGCCATGTGTTAAACGCAAGTACATGTATCGAAGTAATATAGGCCTTGTGAGGCCCGAGTCGCACTCAGGGAAACGTAAATTTTAGTATACTACTACTAACTGGTCGCGATCAGCTAGACCGGTTTGAAAAGTTGATTGTTGGTTTTTGTAAAAGAAAATAAAATAAAGAGAAAACAAAAGAGAGCAATGATTAAATGTTTAGTTTAATCAAATGGAATGGGAATCCTTAGGATTACGGTTTCACCGTGATGTCTCACTGCATTCAATTCTACACAACTAACATAACTCGTCTCTTATCCTGGATAGAGGCATGTAGTCAGAATTGCTCACTTTCGCGATGCAATCCACTACCTAGCTCTAGGTCAGTTCCACGCCAGTACTAACTTATACCCTAGATCTAAGTACATTAATTAATACTCTGGGTATCCACCATTAACCATACATTACCTTGTCTAAGGAATTTATAGGCTAATGTGTTAATCGTGCTTTTTCAACCACTAATTTTTTGTCAAGAGCAATTAACAGTATTAGAAATCAACTATGGTGATCAAGCATAGAAAATTACAATAGAAACACGATAACATATCTAGGAAAAATGAGAAGAATTATGATAATCAATGAAAAATTGTCATACAATGATTCCCTAGGCTACTCCCGGTCCTAAGGACAATGGGGATTAGCCCCGCATGTTCATCTCAACGTTACACATGGAGAAGAAAAAGGAAAACATGGAGAAACGAATGAGAATATGATGTAACCCCTGAAACAGAGAAGATCTGGATGATCCTCGGTGTGTGATGCGTGTTATACAACCTTCCGGTGGTAGAATTGTCTATCTGCATCTCTAGAATCCTCTGGGGCGTAGTTCTCAACTCCGTTCTTTGCTCCACTCCCTTCGGGACTTGTGCGGAGGAATAGAACGTGATGTCCTGGTCTGGGCCGTCTTTCTTTAGGTATAGGTACGAGTTACGGCTGCCGATCTATCCCAACTGTTAGATTGTGTGGTTCTGAATCCAGTTCTGATCTGACGGCGTCGATACTATCGACAACTGTGTTGATGGTATCGACAACTTAGGGTACTCACGCTTCCTGTGTCTGGTCGATACCATCAACGGATGGTCGATGCTAGCGACATCTGCTTGCTCTAAAACGAGGTTCCCCTATTGACTTCTCGATACCATCGATAGATGTGTCGATGGCATCAACGAGGTGCGATCTCTCCAGCTTGGTTGTTGTTGCCATCACTACTACAGAAGTGCCTTTTAGTGTCGGTTGTTTAACCCCCTTTGGCGTCGGTTTCTGAACGACGCCTATGTGGGCGCCGCTAAAAGGTTGGACACTTCAGCGTCGGTTAAAAAACCGACGCCTATTTAACATAAAGGCGTCGGTTTATTATAAAACACTGACGCCAAAAGGGTTCGCGCCACAGAAAACGGCGTCATCTAGGACGCTTTCTGTGTCGGTTATATACTAAAAAACCGACGCAGAAAAGTGTCCTAGATGACTCCCATTTCCTATAGCGCGAACACTTTTGGCGTCGGTGTTCAACAAAAAACCGACGCTGTAAGTCTGTGCTGACGGTTATCGGTAAATAACCGACGCCTATATATATATTTTTTTTTATAAATCTGTTTGCAGGCCTGCTGTGGCTGGTCAGCAGGATGAGAACCTGCAGTTTAGTTTTCTGAACTGCAGGTTTACGACATCCATTGATATCAGCCTACAAACAGGCCACAAACCTGCAAAATTAACATAAAAAGATTCACACAAGTAGATACATTCAGACATCAATTCAATTGTCACGTTCACACATATAGAATCATTCAAATACATGTTTTAACATTCAGAAACATTCATTTACAAAGTATCATTCATCATCACTATCAACATCCCAATTATATCTTACAGTTGCCACTGTTTGTACAACTATTGCCCATTCTTCTCTTACTTCATCTAATGCTTCCCTCGTATATGGAGCATGTACATTTTTTAAGTGTTTGCCTATAGTGTGGTCAGTTTTAAACACCTGCAAAGAGAATGATGTATATAAGTAATAATATAAAAATAAGATTGATATATTTTATACTAACTAATGAGACTATATATAATACCTCATGTATGGTATCGATGTCTTTCTTCGCCTGTGTATGGTATAGAACTCTCCTCCAGTATCTCCCTCACAGACTCCTGTGCGGAGAGGGACATTCCAACTCGAGATATCATCTTCCGTTTCCTCCTCCGCAGCAATATCCTTATCTCTGAATGTTTCTCATAGGATTCTGAACCCCTCCTTCCCTCTACTACATCGAAGCCATGCCACAGTTGAACCCTTTCACCGAGCCCTACCCGGCCAAACAGACGTCGCTTGAAGTACCACCGTCGTCGTCGTCTCCACCTCCATCGCAACTTGCTGTGCTAGTCCTGGCAGTTTATCACCCCACATGCTTTCCTCACCAGTTCCTGCCGCTAGACGACCACACAATGGAATCCAAGAGGATATGCAGGCGTTCGCCACAGACTATAGGATGAGTATACTCAGCTTATAGTCTTTGGCGAACTCCTGCATATCCTCTTGGATCCATTGTGTGGTCGTCTAGCGGCAGGAACTGGGGAGGAAGGCATGTGGGGTGATAAACTGCCAGGACTAGCACAGCAAGTTGCGATGGAGGTGGAGACGACGACGAAAGTGGTGCTTCAGGCGACGCCTACTTGGCCGGGTAGGGCTCGGCGAAAGGGTTCAACTGCAGCATGGCTTTGATGCAGTAGAGGGAAGGAAGGGGTTCAGAATCCTACGAGAAACGTTTAGAGATGAGGATATTACTGCGGAGGAGGAGGAAACGGTAGACGATATCTTGAGTTGGAATGTCCCTCTCCGCACATCAAGTTGCTCCAGTGCTTCAGTGGGTACATGTGCATCATCAACCTAAAATTTGACAAAAATAAACACACTAAATTAGCATTTGTATTAAAAAAGCAAACATTACTCTAAACATTTGTATTTTACCATTTTTGCAGCCGCCTCCGCGCATATGAAAATGTCATTAAAAAGGCAAACATTTAGCATTTGTATTAACTAGAAAAAGGAAAACATTTAGCATTTGTATAAACTAGAAAAAGGAAAACATTTACCATTTGTATAAACATACATGTCTCTAAAATTGTGATCTTTTATCAATTAACAATCCTTCATTGTGATCTCCGCGCACATATAAGTCATCATTAGCTTCAATATTTTGTGGAGTTGGCAACCCAACTGAGAATGGACTGGAGTCATCATACTTATCATAGTACTCTTCTTCATCTATAGGATCTTCAATGAACTGTCTTTTACCATGAAGAACAACCGACCATTTATCATTTGCAGGATCATCGATATAGAATATTTGTTTTGCCTGTGATGCCAATATGAATGGTTCAGCCTTCTCGCCAATCATTTCAAAGTTCACCAAAGTGAAACCCAATTCATCCACTATAACTCCTTTGGTGTTATCAACCCAATTACATTTAAAGAGCGGAATATTGAAATCTATGTAGTCAAACTCCCAAATGTCTTCAATGACACCGTAATATGACATTTTAGCTTCACATGGACTCTTATCCTTTGCACTTGCAAAGTACATAGTTGACGCTTGAAGAGTGACCCCACTATTTTGGACGACACTCTTATCATCTTGGCGCTTTGTGTAATATGTGAATCCATTAATGTCAAACCCTTCATAAGACATAACATTCGATTTTGGTTTAAAGGCGAGACATTTGATAGTTTCTGTAATATCATTTGGTGTTTGAGATAGTTGATGTAAGACTTTATCTTCAAACCACTTAGTAAAAGTCTTATTATGCTCTCTAGCAAGCCACATTGAACTTGCTCGAGGATGTTGTCTCTTTATGAAATTGGTATGTTCCTCGATATAAACACTCACTTCGTCCATATTATGTAAAATATACAAGTGAGCTTGTTCCAACTGCTCACGGCTGATTACTTTCACCCGTGATCCCAAAATTCCTTTGCCCTCCTCAATATTAGTGTCATTATCAGGAGTGTCATTACCACTGAGAAAGTCATTGCAGAAATCCATAACCTCTCTCGCCACATAACCTTCAATAATACTCCCTTCAGGACGATAACGGTTTCGAACATCACCTTTAAAAACGCTCATGTATCGTTCAAAGGGATACATCCAATGCAAGAAAACCGGTCCCAAGATTTTCACTTCCCTAGTCAAGTGGACAACAAGATGTACCATGATATCAAAGAACGAAGGAGGGAAATACATCTCAAGCTGACATAGGGTAACAACCACTTCTCTTTGCAAATTATCGAGAGTATCAGGGTCAATAACTTTGCTGCATAGACTGTTGAAAAAGAAACAAAGTCTGGTAATTGCAAACCTTACATGCTTCGGCAATATAGATCGAATTGCCACGGGCAATATTTGTTGCATTAGAGTGTGACAATCATGAGATTTAAGACCTATCAACTTCAGATCTTTCATTGATACCAATCTACAGATGTTGGATGAGTAACCATGTGGCACCTTAACATTTACCAAGCATTCACAAAAAGTTTTTTTCTCCTTTCTAGACAACGTGTAACAAGCGGGAGGTAAGTATGTTCTTTTATTACCCATTTCACGTAATTCTATTAATTCTGACCTTATTCCCATTTCACGTAGGTCCAGTCTGGATTTTATCCCATCTTTAGTCTTACCTGGTATATTTAATAGAGTACCAATGATGCTATCACAGACATTTTTCTCAACGTGCATTACATCGATACAATGCCTGACTGACAAAGAACTCCAATAAGGAAGATCCCAAAATATTGACTTCTTTTTTAATGAAGAATTGTCACTCCGTGTGGCCATACTACATTGTGATTTCTTACCAAATTCATTGACAATGTCTTTTACTCTTTCATAAACAACATCCCCTGGTATAGGTTTAGGTGCACTCCGTTCATCATTCCATCCATTGAATGCTTTGCGCTTCCTACGATACGGATGGAATTTTGAAAGAAACCTTCGATGGCCAAGATATACAGTCTTGCCGCCATATTTTAGTCTTATTGAATCAGTGTTTTCTTCACATATAGGACACGCTTTAGCTCCTTTGACACTATATCCAGACAAATTCCCATATGCCGGAAAGTCATTAATAGTGCAAAACAACATAGCATGCAAACGAAATGTCTCTCTTGCAGAAGCATCATAGGTCATCACACCTTCAGCCCAAAGTTTCTTTAAGTCATCAATCAAAGGTTCAAGATAAACATCGATATCATTTCCGGGTTGTTTAGGGCCCGATATCAACAATGACAACATAAAGTACTTATTTTTCATACACAGCCAGGGAGGAAGATTGTATATAACAAGCATGACTGGCTAAGTGCTATGTTGGCTGCTCAATGTCCCGTACGGATTCATCCCGTCTGTACAAAGCCCAAGTCTTAGATTCCTGACTTCTTCACCAAATTCAGGGAACAATACATCAATCTTCTTCCACTGTGGGGAATCAGACGCATGTCGTAGGATCCCATCATTATTTTTCTTAACATCTGCATGCCACCTCAAATTCTTCGCATCTTTCGGATTTGCAAACAAGCGTTGAAACCGTGATGTTATAGGTAGATACCACAACACCTTGGCAGGAGAACCAGTTTTGGACTCCCCCGAAGTCGTCAATTTATATCGTGACGCACCACATTTTGGACAATCTTTCAAATCTACATAGTCCTTTTGAAATAATACACAATCATTCGGGCATGCGTGTATCTTTTTGGCCTCCATTCCCATTGGGCACAACATTTTCTTTACCTGGTATGTTGAGATTGGCAGCTCGTTTCCTTCAGGAAGAATTTCTTTCAACAAAGTCAACAATTCAGTGAAGCTTTTGTCGCTCCATCTATTGTTAGCTTTCAACTTATACAATCTCAGCACAGCACTAAGCTTCGTAAACTTAGCACAGCCTGTGTATAACGGTATCTCAGCATCATGCACAATGTTTGTAAAGATAGGAGGTGGATCGGTGTGCTCTACCCTACAACTATCCAGCATCGCATCAACAATGTCTGCTGGAACTGGTTCGTTCACATTTACGTCATCGGAGGCAATTTCTTCTTCCACCCAAGCACTGCTATTGACATCTACTGGATTCGATTTTGAAATCTCTCCATGCCAGTGCCATTCTGTATAGCCTTGTACAATCCCGTTGCACATGACATGACTTTTGATTTCCTCACCAGTGTTGAGTATGACCAATTGGTTTAAGGAACGATCATCTAGGATGATGTCCAATTGTTCTTCAATAGGGAACGTTAACATTGACATAGAGGCCCAATTCATAGTCATTGTTATGGGAAGACAGAGACTGCACAATATTAGTATTAACAAAGTGTAAGTACATATAACGATGTTATATATTTTCAGAAAAAGTTGTATAACATCAGTTAACCTTTTAAACAAGTATATATTAGGAAACAAGTATATATTAGTCAATCTTGGACGGGTTTCTAGGCCAACAAACACATTTGATGTCAATCTTATATATAATAAATGTGTACCACCTATCCCATCCTTGAACACCTAATCTCACTTAGGATGTAAGTGTATAATGTGTATTTGGTTTTCAAGAAAATTTCGGCAGCATTTCCCCGTTGTTCTCTAAGTACATATATACTTAGAGAACAAACGGGGAAATGTTGCCGAAATTTTCTCGAAAACCCAATACACATTATACACTTACATCCTAAGTGAGATTAGGTGTTCAAGAACAGTCCCAAACTGGGGACTATCCAAGATTTACTCCTACTGAGTAAATCTTGGACGGGTTTCTAGGCCAACAAATACATGTGTTGTCATTCTTATATAAACCCTATAATTCATGAAATCATTCTAATTCAATTTAATATGTTGGGATCACATAATTATATAATGACATCAGAATATATAGAAGAATCATAATTAACATGATTAACAACATGCTCATCAAACTAGGGTTTTCTTGAATATCATCTAATAAATCAAGAATTTCATAGTTTCAAACATGCAATAATTCACAATGCAATGTTATAAACTATAGGCAACATGGATAGATGAAATAAATAAACATCCAGCATCTATCACTTATTCAATCTTCAAGAAACCTTGACAAACATCCAACATCTATCACTTATATAATTTGCATGTATATACACCCTAAAGTGCCACAAATCATATAATAAAACTATCATGTTATGATATTAGGACCACTTAAAGCAGATTAGGCACATTAAGCAAGCAGAGTAGGGAGCCAATTTCGTGCAAACAGATTAGGCAACAGATTAGGTCAGCACATAAAGAACCAATTTCGCGCCTGGGTAGGTCTGCAGGTACCTGGGCAAGAAGAGTAGGGTGAGGTCGAGCTGGTTGAGTACGTGGGTGGCGGCCGACGAGCTCCAGAACCAGCGGCAGTGACTCCGACGAGCAGGAGCGTCAGCCACAGCAGGCAGGCAGGCGGCCAGGCGGTGGCAGGCAGGCAGCGGCCAGGCGGAGGAGAAGGAGAAGGGGGTACGACGGCGCCGGTTCTCAGGCGTGGCAGGCAGGTGGGCACCAGGCGTTGCGGCGGCGCCAGTTGTCAGGCGTGGCGGCGGCGCAGGCGGTTGGAGCAGGGGCGCCGGTTGTCAGGCGTGGCGGCAGTGCAGGGGTGCCAGAGAAGAAACGCGTCGGAGAGGGGCGCCGGAGAGGGGACGCCGGAGATGGGGCACCGGAGAGAAGCGCCGGAGAAAAACTAGTACCAGCAGCAGAGAAATCGCCGGAGAAATCGCCGCAATAGGGAAATAGGATAGCAATGAGGGGAAGAGTCGGGCGATCGAAGGTTATGAAGTTCCCCAATAGCGTCGGTTGTTTACAACAACCGACGCCTAAACATATTTACCGTCGGTCGTTCGCAACATCCGACGTCCATTTGGACGATATTTTCGTGAAAATGTTTGGCGGGAACCACATTCAGCGTCGGTTATTAAAGGACGACCGACGCGGAAAAGGACACTTTTCGCACAAATTTCCATCGCACATAAGCGTCGGTGTTTTAACTACAGACTCGACGCCGAAAGTGACATTATTTTTTTCGCTCAAAAATTGGATGAAATAATGCGTCGGTTTTGTATAAACAACCGACGCTGTATACAAAGCGGTACCCGTGTTTGGCTGGTCTTTGAATATAGACGTCGGCTCTTCTAAATAACCGACGCCTTTAATATAAGGCGTCCGTGTTCCTTAAAAACCGACGCCCAGAAAAGCGACACTGAATGCTATTTCTGTAGTAGTGCATGTCGATAGTATCGACGGAGTGTCGATGGTATCGACACTTCCTGGAACAGTAGGTACCTGAAAAAGAGAGAAAAACACAAGTTAGTCTATGGGATTTAGTAATTCATTCAAAATAGGATAAAATAAGATAAAATTTATGCATACAATGATTATAAGCTAAAGGAAATAAATCATGCCATTATAGTCACAAAGATGATGAATGAACACATAAAACAAGTACAAAATTAGCCTATAAATGTGAATCAAAATCCCTGCATCAAATTTCTTGTTGTTTCTATGTAAATCTGTCAATTGGTCATCAATCAGTTGACTGTTTATATTTCATTTGTTATGGTTCAAGCATTTTTGAGGTAGTTCTCCAATGACCTATTAAGTGATTTCTTGATATTTTGGCTATATATTGGAGTTGGCAAATTTCTTGATATATTGATTAGTTCATTAGATAAGATATCACTAAGTGAAATAGGGGTCAATAGATTTGTTAGTCATTGATCAACTTCTTGTTTTTTCTATGTAAACCATTCATCTGGTATTCAACTGGTAGACTACCTATCTTTCATTTGCTATTGTTCAAGCATTCCAGGTAGTGCTCAATGACCCATATAGTGATTTATTGTTATCTTGGCCATATTTAGAAGTTGGGAAGCTTCTTGAACGTTAAGGTTTTGTTGTTAAAGTTGTAGATATGCTTCAAGAGTTATTAATGAATGCATTTCTCCCTCTCTTCAATTTGATTCATCCCAATTCATGATTTTTTTGTCAATTATTCCTAAATTTCATAAAAATAGTTCAAGTAGGCATCAAGGATAGAAAATAAAAAATAAGAGAAATAATATATAAATAATGCATGAAAAGATATGAAACATTCGTGTGAATTAAGTATAGAGTATGGCTAAATTGATCATATACCAGGACCCCATGAATCGTTATAAATATTGTTGTTATATAATATTCATACAAATCCATAAAACAAGTAAAAGTATATCGCGTACCAACTATTCTATTTGACACATCTTCCTCTATCGCTGTAATGTATGTTTTCTCTGGACACATCTATTTCATCATTTTGGTTATTCAACTATACTCTATAATTGTACTCCTCAAATAGATACCTACTTTATTTGAGTTTCTCGGCTACTTGAAAAGTAAAATTAGATTCATGTTCTATCCACAAACCTCACCTAGATGTGATTCCTTCATTTAAAGAAATATTTGAAAAGATTCAGAATTTTATGAATTGTTCCTAGATATATTATAGATGATTAGGTATGGTATTTGGTTGCAAAAATCATATGATGTGGAAGGATAAATGATATCACATTGGTAGGGATACCATAAGGTATAACAAATTTAGTTTTAGAAAATTGTAAGACATTATTATCTTTCTCTATTCAAATTTTTCATCATGTTTTGATGAAATAATTTATTCAACACGTTAAATTGTTATAATCATTCTAGTGGTATTGATATGAGAGAAATGAGCTTATTATTATATTCATATAACATTAATACTGTTGATACTTGGTTCCAATCAAACTTCTTTTTTGCTTTAAGATACTTATTTTTGGCTTGATTTTTCTTTTATTATTTATTTGAGGCCTTGGTTGACACCACATATCAGATTACTCAATAATCAATGACATGATGGAATGTCTTTTTGTATTTTCATTTAGTTTGTCAAAGGTGCACAATATCAACAAATATCATGCACTTACACAATTGATGATGGATTATTAGCTTTCATAATAGACCTCCTTCAATATTGTCAAAGGATGGGTCTCTGTTTAGTAGGATTTAAAACCTCAAAAGAATTTATCTCTCTTTATGTTTTATATCTCACAAAGATGTGAATGCAAGGACATAAGAAAGGTTACGTCGATCATTAAAATTACGTTTATTGGACGTATATAAGGGATTGTTATAGAATATATTTGATATAATTTGCATCTCAAATTGTAAAACTTTGAAGTACTTATGTAATTGGGAGAAAAAGAATTTTAGTGAAATTTCTTGTGAGAAATACTACTTTTAGTTATGAGTACTAGAGCAAAATTTTTCTATAATTTAAATATTTATAAAAATATGTTTGTTCCAAACATGACCATGCTTGGCTTGTTGAGATTTCCCATCCAAATTGTCTTTTTGTGTATATGTTTTTACTAAAATGTACTAGATTGGGTTGTGATAGTTTTGGTGACACCTTTAAAAATGGAAAGTTTCATTAACAAGAAAGAGTCACATCAAGGCATTATCAGTGTCAATGAAGATGTTTCTAAATTTTTTTGGATATTTATTCCTAACTAGGAAATTTATTGGTTTTGTGAAACTACCACAAGTATAAAGAAAAAACAACAAACTATCATATAAACAAGTATATATGAGAAAAAATAATGGTAAACATAAACCTATGGGATAAGACACATTTGTTCAATTTATTATCTTCAAAATAAATCTTTTTATGCATGGGATTCTATAATAGTCTAATCCTGAAGATTCCATCATGTCCTTCTTAAACATCTATCGAAATCCATTACTAAGACCATGACAAACTCATCCATTGGTACGAATACCAAAGTCCTAAACTTGTCAAATTAAATTAAGAATGTTGGAAATTTGTCATTGGAAGAAGAAGAATCATGGGAAGAAAGAATGAGTATTTATGTATCTCTAGGGTGTTATTATTTGATGTGTAGAAATGGGTTGGTGGCAGTATGTTATATGGCACATGATTACATCAATTTTGGTCCTACATGAGTTCCATTTTTTCCAAGTTGTAATTTTTGTGACTTCCTCAATATGTGGTGATGATGATGTAATTAAATTAAATGATAAATATATTATAAATAAAAAAAGTGGAACGCGGTACTAGTATAAATGGAAATTTTTCAAATTATGTTGGAAAAATATTTTTAGTAGACATTGAAATCAAGATTTAAAACTACAACAAGTGAAAAGAAACTACAACAAACATTTGATAATGATACAATAAAAGAAAATTAGAAAAATATTAAAAAAATATCACTTTTTGTCGTAGCATAGGTCATGACACCTACATGGCCATAATACAACCCAAGGTAAACTTGTTCTTGGTCTAAATATACCTTTGGGAGACCAACTTGATTGTGATTGAAATCTAAGATGGAATGGTTGTAGTTGTATTTTTTAGAAGAACTAAGAGGAAGTGGTCAAAATATGGATGTAAGACCAGAATGTTTTCACAATAAAAGCTCTAAATCATCAGACACACACACCATGCTAGATGTTTCTTGGTGTAGTGAGGTGTTAGCATATGTGGGTTTTGTATGATTTGTTGTGAAAGACATGAAGACAAATATCACTTGTCCATTCAATTTATGTGAATATAATTTTATGAAAACATATTATATCGAGTTGTGATAATATCTTGACACCTTTGAAAATGAAACATTTTCTTAGTCACAACAAAGTGTCACATTAAGGCATTGTGAGTATCACTAGAAACCATTTTTGGACTTTTCTTTCCTAATTAGTAAATGTAATGAAAAATATAAAAATACAACAAGTATAAAGGAGACACAATCAGCAATCAGATAAAATAAGAACATATGAAATAAGATGTTGGTAAATATGAATTTATAGAATAAAACATAACTTTTGATCATTATGTTCGAAATATTTACTGATCATATACATGATTCATTAGTATGTCCTCAAGATTCAATCAACATTGAGTACTGATGAGTACCACTAAGAGGACCATGTCAAACTTATAAATTGGTCCAAACACTAGGGAAGTGAATTTGTCGAAGGAAAAGAAGAATGGCATAAAGGTTTGTTGTTGGAAGAAGATGAATAAAATAAGAAGAAAGAACATGTATTTTAGTCTCTCAAGTATGCTATTTGTTGATGTGTAGAAATGGGTATGCCACATTGGGTTATATGGTAGAATTCATATGTTTTGGTTGGGTAAGAACATTGTTAACCAAAATCAGAATTTTCTTGACTTCTCAAGGTGTGATTCATTGTGATAATGATGGAATAAAATGGAATTAAAAATATATTAGAATGAAAACAAAGTGTCACACTGAGGCATTGAGAGTGCAACTCTAATGTTTTTTTTATTTTGTTGATTTTATCCTAAGTAGGTGGTATGAAAAAGAGGTAAAATGCAGCATATCTAAAGAATCTACAACCAATCATAAAATAAAACATGGAATTTAAGATAATTAGTAAGATATTTATACCTTTCACCTTTGTCACACCATAGGTAACAATGACTATTTTGGTTGTGACACAAATTAGGTAAACCTATTTTTGGTTTGAACGCACATTGTTGCAAGACCAATTTGGTTGTGATTATAACACAATGATTATAACACAATGATCTTGATAGAGGCGAGAGGTAGTAATCAAAACATGGACGTAAGACTAGAAGGTTGTCATGAAGATGCAAATCAACACGCACACACTAGGCTCATTGTTGCTTGGCTTGGTGAGTGCTTACACGTGTATGTTAATGTGTCATTTATTATGGAAGACTGTGAACGCAGACAAAAATCTCAGGTTTGAATCCTCACGGATTGCATACTTGATTTACCATACTCCTCCTGTGTTGGGCCTCCATAGGTTAATCAGGGATCAGGGAGAAGAAGTCTCCTTTATGACTCATTTTTTCTTTATTTATTATGGAAGACACAAATCACATAAGAATCAACATTAAATGCATATGCTCAAGCGAAGCCCACGTGTGCTTTTGGTGAGGACTTGTATAGAATGGACCCTCTTACTTCAAAAGTAGACAAGGCGAGACTAAAAATGATCGTAATGTTTTAGAACTCCTAAAAGAGCAGAATATGTTGTTGGGAACACAACAAATTTGAACTTCCATGACCTAAAACTTAATTACATATGCCAGTTAATATGCTAACGTGGATATTAATAATATTTTTGAGATTCGTGTAAACAAGAAAAGAAACACTACAAATAACACAAATTGACAATAGATTGTCTATCAATCCCATTTTCATCAACATGTTTCATATTCTTCTTATTTTTGTCAAAGTCGTGTTTGTAATAGTTGTGTTTTCTTGTCCACAAGGAGGTTGAGGTTAGCTCGAACCTCGCTTCACCGATAGTAATTGAACGTATACAATCTCATGGGAGAAAGTTAATCGCACTTCTATATCCATATTTAATTATACATATAAAATCTACCAAGATTTATTTATGTAGTAGGGTTGTATTAGGAGCTCTACATTTTTCACTTCCGGAAAAATATCAACTTAAAAGGAATGATTATATTTATGTACATGTCCAATTTTTCATGTATAATACGGCCCTACATGTAATCTAAATGTAATACTAGTGATTTTCAGCATGCATGTATTGGCTTTTATTTTAAACTGGATAGCAATATCGTGAATGCTATTGTGAACTACCATTTACTAGTAGATATCCTATTTCAGTACTATTGGATAATCGTGAAAATAATTTGGTTTACTTGGTCGTAAGACTCCTAACACATGTTCTCTATTACAATATGGTTCATGTCATTAAGATCGATTTCTAAGGTAGAATTAACTATAAGGTACGGATAGTTCGAGACCAACAAATGCTCAACAGATATAGCAAACAAACCGTCAAATATAACAAGCAAGCATCATCTGTATTAGCCCATCCCGGGTCCGGCAAGAAGAAATGCTTCAGCAGGAAGGTGTTCTCTTTTAGACATCGTCAAGCGTTTGTAGTAGTATATCGCACGAAAAGAAATTATTTCAAAATACAAGTGTTCAGTAAAGATACTCTAAATGTATTTTTTCTAACAAAGCAACTGCCATGCAATACACCTGGCTGAGTCCCCCTTCCCACAGCAAAACGAATGAAGTACTAAATATCTGAAGTACCGAAAAGCCTGATCTTGATTTAGGCAGCTCCGTTCCCCTTGATCAGGATTTGTTTGAGATGAGCAGATGCGAACATAGCACATTCACTATTCAGGCATTCAGCCAGCCAAGTCAGCCCCACAAGGCTTGTTATCTTGGGTGTCGGAGTATCCAAGGCCCATGGGGGCTCCGTCATAAGCCTGGTCGGGGGAGGGTAGCGTCTGGGAAGTGTCTCTTCGGGTTCAGGATCGAGTAACGGGGCACGCAATTGAGCCCACTTTAGAAAGCTAGCCCCATTCAATGATTTGCTATTTTAGCACATAACCATGGGCCTTAGACTTTTTATACACCAGCAGAAAGTTTCGTACGCTTTTACTTCCATAAATTGCCACGAGGCTGAAATCATTAGAGAACAGTGACAAACCCTCTTGCAGATTTTAGCGTTGATCAGAACCACATCAGGTCACCTATCTGCATTGGCGGAGGGAGGGGAGTCACCGAGGGGCAAGTGCCCCTTCCCAACCACGCCCCCCCCCCCCCCCCCCCCCCCCAAACTCCAGAAATTTTTTTAAATAGTAATATAATAGTAAATGCCCTCTTCAATTCTAGAAGCTGTCTTAAATAGTAGTAAGTTTAAATATTTTTAAGTAGTAGTTAATGTCTCATCTCAACTCCACAAAAGGTTAGTTAATAATAATACTAAATTGTGATCAGACGATAAACAATTGACTCAAAAAATATAAAGTCAAAAAGCATCCATTCAATATGAATCAAATCTATAAAATTAAATTGTGTTGACTAGAATGCGTGTGGCTGTATATTTTTCACAAAATGTACACAAAAAATAATTAAATATTTCAAACAATTGATTCAAAAAGACAACTCAAAAATAATTCATCAATACAAAATCTAGAAGATTAAATTGTCTTGACTTGACTATCCAAGGATATTTAGTTTCATAAAATATGTGCGAGAAAGTTTATCAGAAACATATTTTCTTCATCATATGTACATGTCAAAGTCTATAACACAAAAAATTAAAAGTATAGTATACTAGATTAGCAAATAAATAAATTTATCTATGTGATTTCTAATAAATAGTATGGATCCCGAATATGTGTTTTTACAGTTAAGTATAATGTGGAAGAAACTATTATCTTGTAGTTGTGTGAATATTTATCATACCAAAAATGATCTTTTGAATGACAATCTGAATTTTAGACTTTATTTTATGTCAAACGCAATAACATGTACATTCTTATGGTCCATGAGTTAGATACATATAATATATTTTTTTTATTTTGATGTTGAAAAGGGAGTCTTGGTCATCTTGCCCAGCAAATAAGATTCACATGTCTCTATTGATTCATAATCAAAAGAGTCTAGATAACCATCTTTATGAAGTCTAGAGATGCGCTTCTCATTTATGTGCCCTAGACGACAATGCCAAATATACGTTTTGTTTGAGTTGTTGAGTTTTTGCCTTTTGGTGTTTGCATTATATACACTTGTCTCTAGATCTATCAAGTATAGACCATAAGACATTGGGGCACTGTCATAAAAGATCCAATCTTTTGAAATGGAACACTTTCCATTCTTAATAAGAAATTCAAAACCATCCTTGTCCAAACAAGAGATGGAAATGATATTCCTATTTATGGAAGGTACATAATAGCAGTTCTTCAACTCTATTATTAGCCCACTAGGTAGAGTTAACTCATAGGTTCCTACGGCACTGGAGACAACCCTTGCCCCATTGGCAACACATAGTTCAACCTCACCTTTCCCCAAAGGCCTACTTCTCTGAAGATCCTTCACATTTGAAAAAATGTGAGATCCACATCCAGTATCATGTACCCATGAAAAAGAAGTAGTAAAGTTAATCTCTATTACGTATACACCAGAAGTAGAGATCTCTATCTCTCGCTTCTTCTTCCATCGTTCCTTCCATCCTCTCCATATTTTAAGCGCAGAAGATTCTGACATTGGTTTGGTGAGAGAACCCTTCTCTCCCTCACCTTTGTCCTTAGATTTCATTCCATTGATCTCCATCAATGAACTATCCTTCTTCTTAAGCGCACATAGAGTGGATTTAAAGGCTATCGATATATCTGGATTGTGCAGAACATTTCTCACAATCCTCAACCAGTTAAGGAATGTATTCTCAATTAATTTGCCTATTTTAAAATATGATTCTTTTGCCATTTTACAAGAGAAAATTGCATTTGTCAAAACTCCTTTTGATTTGATTTGAATAAAATTTGACAGTAGTTAATTAGGCCTTTAATTAATTACCGCTCCCACTATTTTGATTCAAATTGACAGCCCTCACCATCAATTCGGAAGATTGCAGCGTACCATCTCCTAGTGGGTCAAGATCCTAAAATCCTCTGAGTCATGGACTCACTAGGGTTGTCACCCACAACTCAGATCTTCCAGGTAGGCAACTTTTGCCAATTGCATTATATGCAACTCTTGAAAGATGTCATGCGCAACTCCTTGCCATGATCACCTCCATGCCTCAAGGTGCTAGATCCTATATAGGTCACCTTGTTAAATCTGACCCAAAGCCAACACGATGAATATGCACCCTGCTAGGGCAGACCCACATATCCATCCTTCACGCTTCCACGAGATAGATGGCACACCACGCTAGGGCGTGCCCACACTTGGCCGATCAAGCTTTTCACGTGTGTCGCATTTGGAAGACATCTAAAACTTTAATATTTAATGAGGGATTTGGTTTTATAGGTACCTATACATATCCAATCACCACAATATAGTAAGTATCATATACATGCTATATCCCACAAAAAACATGCGAAACGATAAAAGCGATGATTATGGCCATCCTAATGTGATTCCTTGAGCGAAGAGGAATCACGGTCACCTAGGTCCACATCACATGCAACTTGTACAAGATGAACTATGTGCTCTGCTGTTCTGGGTTTGATCAACTCATCTCCATGATTGATCGGCTCGCCATCAGGTCGGTCGGTTGGGTGCCACCAGTTGATCAGTTGGCTCCTCCAACTGATCGATTCGCCTGGTTGTCATGCATCTCCTCATGGCCTCCATCCGATTGTCTCGCTCCTTGAACCGGTCGTCTGGATCGCCAACCGATCGGTTCACTCCTTGAACCGATCGTCTTAGTTGTCGTCAGGTTGTCCGCCGTTCTTCGACATAACAGGAAATAAAAGATCTATCTTATTTTACATTTGTATGGAGAAACCCCGAGTTACATTCGGGGGGGGGGGAGCAGAGGTAGGAAAGAAATCTTGAGTTATCTCGAGTTACATCAGGAATAGGAGATAGGGAATCGGTGCGCAGATCGAGATGCAAGCAACCACATTCAACCAAGCACACATATATAAGGTTTATTGGCCATAACCACGCTATACATCCACCACAAAACTCATTTAAGGGCGACACATATCGAGTGCATTTATATTACATATCATATATGCATTTTTGGATTTGTGGATTTAGGATTGGACTTGCATAAAGCCAATTTTATTCGCATCGTATGCAATAAATAAAGGAAACAAACCAAAATTGATCACATCGATAATCCTAAAGTATAGAGCAGTTGACATGGCTCTGATACCACTGTTGGGTTTTAGGGAAGGCCAAGAAGGCAGCAGAAATAAAAATTTTCTTCCCCAGAACCCAGTATAAAGGAATCACGTCAACATTTTAACAATAGGAAGGATGGTTTTTTGAGGCGTACCTTGTCCCGAGGCTTTCTCGGCGACGTTACCTTGCGGCTTGTATGGTCTTCACCTCCGGTCTTGGACGGTGTCTGTGAAGCTCCGGTCTCACCGGGACTGTCAGGATTGACAATTGTCCTCCGAGCGGTAGAAGTCTCCCGCCTCTACAGTCATCCATATGGACTGCCTAGAACTCCGATCTCCTTGTCCCATAAGGAATCAGAAGGAGTCGCACCCTCCTGTCAGTGTACTAGTCACCAACACACTCTCCTGCAACCAGTTGCCTTTATGTAGTTGTCTTTCCCTTATTGTGCCTTCCTTATCGGGTAGCACTTGCCCGGGCTCTCCTGGTTACCAAAACCAGAGAGAACGACAACTTTGTACATCAACTGGTGTTCTGAGTTGTACTTTGAGAAGCCCCCAATACCCCTATATATAGGAGAGTCATGGGACAGGGTTCTCTACCCTGGGCAATACGGGACTAAAGTAGGAGTAGAAGGGTTCGAGATTTTCCACAAAATCGGACAAACTGCGGCAGTTGAACTGATCGTTTCAACCCTGAAACGGTCAGTTGGTGACCTCAGCCAATCGGTTCACATCTGAACCGATTGTTTGGGGCATCTGAGCCGATCGGTTCATTCTTGAGCTGATCGGTTCATGCTCCTGGTCCAACTCAAATTGTCTTTCCATTATTCGTTTCCAACTAATCACATATTAGTCCTTGTCCAAATCAAATTTGACAAGTGAAACGAACTCGGTTGGTCAGCCGACCAGTTCAACAAAGTGAACCGATCGGTTCATGACCTGAGCCGCTCGGCTCACCATCCTGAGCCGATCGGTTCATCTCCATGAGCCGATCGGTTGGGGCAGTAGGTCAGTCAATCATAGTTTCAATCAATCTGATACTCTAATCATCTGATCCAACACCTTGAATACTATGATCTTGAGCTATCAATCGATTGCGTGTTTAATTGAACTACTAAACTCCTTTAGTAATCAATCTAAACATTATTTGTGGATAAACTCCTTTTCCAAGTTAAATCCTATGTGTGTGACCCTGCAGGTCCATTTCACGTTGGCAGTGAAAGTTCATAACACTTATGACTTCACAAGCAAAGAGCGGTGCCTAGTCACACATCAGTGCTACCCAAGTGAAATAGAGAGTTGGAGAACAACTTTCAATCCTACAATCCGTGAATGGTGTTACAACGAATGTATAATTCCTTTGTCACTAATGTCCTGAATGAACTCAAGGCATGGTACAGTCATCCTTTCAACGTTCATCCATTTCCTTGATCTCAGAGCAGACTGGGTGAGATGTGTGTGACATCAATATCACATATTGATTCACATATGCATGTGCATGCCTTTCTCAATCCTACTCATCAAGTGGCCATGGACATTAAACTTCCTTAGGGGAAAAATCCCATATCTATCACTCACCCCTCAAAAGCCCCATGTGTCAAAGTCACCCAATCATCACCTTTATAACAACCCATGTTTCAGGACTGCATTTGATGATGTCAAAGTGTACCCAACGACATGTGTTGAGTGTAGTGATTTCAGGTCGAAGAATCACATTCACCACCATCACTGTGAGAGCTGACTGTGACTACCAAATCATGGTTCCATGTGTCACTCTCACGGTGGGTCTGTCCAGTACACTTGTTCTCTAACAAGTACCTATGTGCTTGGTTTGATATCACTATATCATGACTAATGAGATTCTATCATCAACCAACACACAATCTAGTCTTTAGTGTTATTGATGTCTATCATTATTTCCACAATAACAACTGACTAGGAACTAAACAAGAATGTATACTCTTAACATCTATATGATCTCATCGTTTAGGTCCTTAACCTAAAAGCATACGTCATTGAGTAAAACAATTCTCTAGACATCTATCATGTTACACTATCATCTCAGAAATAGTTAAAACATATAGATTGGAAATTTGCCTTTATTATTATTCAAATCATTTACAAAGTATCCCATTACAATCATCACATGACTTGCTCTATGGGCATACATACCGACAGGTAGGGCATTACAAATGGTATTAAAATCATAACCTCTTCAGTAGGTGGGCCCACTTGGACATGTGACATGCTAGTCTTGAGCTATGTGGTCCAAGCATGTTAAAAATGGTTGTCCATGGTGTTCTACCACTCTTGTGTTTATAGCCGTGATTGGAAGGCGGGTGTCCATGGGCCATTTCTGATCTGTATTGAAATGAAGAAATATTATGAGGTCATATGATAGAGCCTTGATGAGGACACCAACAGTCTTAGTGGGGGAGATTGTAATGTCTTAGGATTTTGAGGTTTTAGAGAAAAATGATCTTAAAAGGAATGATTGGACTACCCATATCACCAAGTGCACCTCCTTTTTAGGAAGCCCATATACACTAAGACCTTTGTCATTAAGCATGCTCAGCCTAGAGTAGTATTAGGATATGTGACCAGTTGGAAAGTTGATTCTGAATTGTGCATGAGTGAGGACTAAGCACACAATTAAGGTCAGTGGTGGTCTTTGGGGCCAATTGTCATTCTTAAAACTCTACTAGAGATTTAGAAAGTGAGTCCAGGCGTTACACCCAAAATGTGTACATTCTTTTATGGTTAATTGGGAACAACAAAGTCTTTATTGACCCTAATTGTAACAATAGAGATTTACTTTCAATGTATATTTTGTAAAAAACATGACGAGTACATCTCACACACTTTCTTCAATCGTCAGTTCTCTGCTTCTGTTTGGTCTCACCCGTTCTCTCTTATTTGTACTCAAAATATCAATGTTCATGATAAACCTATACATTTCATAGATAACATTGAGGCATGTATTTATCCTTGCTTAAGGTTACACATAGATTCTATGGTTTCTTGCATTACTTCGCACATTTGGACAACATAAAATAACTTAATTTTGACAAAATATCTTCCTCCAAGCACATCATCATTGCAAATATTTACAATAATCACAATAGTTGGTTAAACTCTTTTCCTTAGAATGCTTCCTCTATCCTCAAGGTTAAGATGACTCCTCACATGTTCACCATCACTAATTCATGATGACGATATCTCACCCTCTGGAACAATTAACCTTGATATAGATGAAGATGGTGCTATTATGACCACACAGGATGACCCTCAACCCCCTTTACTACCTCCATATACTTTCTTCAGTGGACTGTATTACGGGGATTTCACCCCCATTTTTGTTAAAATTATTCATTTGCCTTGCTCACCCCCTAAAGGGTGATTCATGTGTGTGGGGTGTATTATGTAGAAAATCCACCTATTCAAACTCGTCCTAGGACACCTCTGGTGCTCTATGTTATTTTGTGCAACTCTTTCTAGATTATGCTTTCACATCTTCTGTCTTTCTTTTACATGAATGCATGGTTTATTGAAAACATCATTATTAAGGACTCGTTGATGAGGAGCCCCTTCATCGAGACACTAGTAGATCACAATGGGTGCTAGTATTTTGTTGGTATTATGAAGTCAGTGCATGTACTTTCGGATCCCAAATAGAGTGTTTTATAGATCAATGCATTTATGACTTCATTTGTATACAATTTTATGTATATAATATAATGCATATGTATGAATCAACATGATCATCTTTTGTATAATACTTGTTGCAAATAGGACTCACTTGTCCAACCACACACAACTTGATGGTGGTGAATGATATGATGGACTTTAACATGTTCTCTAATATGAATCTTGTTGAGAACTTTTAGTTATAATTTTTACTTATAGTGCCTTGCTAGTGATAATTCGTTCACTTTCTGATTTAATTTTAATGTGGTTGTACCCTAATTCTGAAATTAGGTGCCACAACAACCAAAAAATAGTAAGTTTAATAGCTTATCTAGTCACTTTTCCGTACGGATTTTCTTTGGTGTAAGGATTTTAGCACGAATGGGTTAGCGATATGTTTCTCCCAAGACAATTTATCCATGTGTATAATACATATATGAAGTACACCCTTTCGACCAAGTAGTCTACCCGTTGTAGAGGCTTTAGGATTTGTTAGTTCCGGATGAACACGGAATAAACTACACCCCTACGAGATTAATATTATGTATTACAAATATTTAATCCAAACTAAAAAATTTAATTATATAAAGATAATCAAAAGCACACATAGCACAGTTGTTCACACGAGAGTAGTAAATCTGAACTCCATATAGAACAATAACATGGAAGGCAACGCAACAAATGCTAGTCACAACCACCCAGTTGACACATGCATGCAAGAGAATTGCTACGTGAAAGAAACAACTACACCAGAAGGCGGTGTTCTGAAGACTGTCCAGCGTTCAACAACTAGGATACAAGGGTAGACAACAAACGTGGTAGCAGCAAGGGTCAATAACGACGGAAGGCAGAGTATTATTCATGCGTTATTTACTTTAAGCACCGTAACTGTTTTCAGATTACCTATTACATGTTAGCCGGTCCACCAGTCTCGCATGTCCGCACATTGGCAATATACGTTGACGACATTGTTAATGATCGATGCCACACGTACGGCTTGAAACAGATTGATATTGCACCAGTAAATATCATTTTTTTCTGCAAAAGATTACCGAACATAATTTTCTCGACCAGAGATGTAAGACCGTGCCTGCACAGCTTGACATACATGGGCGACCTCCATACATTCCTTTTACCTTTTTTAACATAAGTGAGAAACAACTTAAAACCCAGCAATTAATGTAAGATTAAAATCCCTCTCAATGTGCGTAGCAAAAGGCTTCTTTCAAGTCATATGTACACGACTACACTTAAGCTTAACCCATATTAGATCCAAATCTAACAAAAACGATTATACAGATAGGCAGGGGCAGAGCAGCCGGATTTCAAAGGGGGAGGACACAATTATGAAAAGAAGTAGGCATTAACTAAAATTTATGAAAATCCAATAAGATTGGATTATCAATTAATCTTCTTAAGCACACTCAAAATAATATATATATATATATATATATATATATATATATATATATATATATATATATATATAGTCAGACTAGAATACACTCGAGTGTATCCAGAGCGGAATACACTCAAGTAGTTTTTCATGATGCAATATTTTTTTTGAAAATCTAATCCATTGATCTTCTTAAACATCTTGTGAACAACTCATACGCAAAATTTGAGCACATTTGGATATGTATAGCTCATGTTATGAAGACCGCAAAATTTATACATTTCAAATTAGTTTCACGCGTCGATTTTGTTAGTCTTGGATGAGTGACTTACACTCCTCCAAATGGGCTCAAAATTTGTATGTAGCCTAGTTATAGTAGGACGGTGAAGATCAATGGTTTACATTTTGCAAAAAATAGTCTTGATATGCAAACATACTTGAGTGTATTCACACGATCCGTACACTCAAGTGTATTCTAGCCTGACTCTCTCTCTCTCTCTCTATATATATATATATATATATATAGCTATTTTTTTAATACCCGTACAGGTAGTCTGGATTTTGATACCCGACAGCCAAAAAAGTAACTGTTCTGACCAGAAAAGTAATTCTGCTATAAAAAAAGTAACTATGTTGATCAAAAAGTAACTATACGACTAAAAAAGTAATCACATACAAAATACATAGCAGATATATATGTAACCTTGTTTTGAAATATGTTGTTACAAACGTAACTATCTATGCATGAAACTCAACAATTTGCAAGGTAAAATAACCCTCTACATGTCAAAAGTGGCCAAATTGAAAAAGTAACCGAAATGGGGGGCAGGTAGCTACCCGCGCGAGCATTAAAGATGGGCCATATATATATATATATATATATATATATATATATATATATATATATATATATATATATATATATATATACATATAGTCAGGCTAGAATACACTCAAGTGTACGGATTGCACGAATACACTCAAGTGTGTTTGTATATCAAGACTATTTTTTGCAAAATGTAAACCGTTGATCTTCACCGTCATACTATAACTAGGCTACATACAAATTTTGAGCCCATTTAGATGAGTGTAAGTCACTCATCCAAGGGTAACAAAATCGATGCGCGAAACTAATTTGAAATGCATAATTTTTGCGGTCTTCATAACATGAGCTATACATATCCAAATGTGCTCAAATTTTGCGTATGAGTTGTTTACGAGATTTTTAAGAAGATCAACGAATCAGATTTTCAAAAACAATATTGCATCATGAAAAACTACTTGAGTGTATTCTGCTCCGGATACACTTGAGTGTATTCTAGCCTGACTCTATATATATATATATATATATATACTAATACATTATATATATGTATTAGTATATATATATATATACTAATACATTACATTACATATATATACTAATACATTACATATATATATACACTCTATATATATATACTAATACATTACATAATCAAAATATAATCTAATTCAACAAAAAATTTTTCCCGAGTTTCCATCCCATAAAATCATTCCACTGTTATTTCTTTTATCAATGGTGCACATTTTTTGGGCACACTTTGACATCATCAAACGCAGTCCTAAAACATGGGTTGTTATAAAGGTGATGATTGGGTGGCTTTGACACATGGGGCTTTTGAGGGGTGAGTGATAGATATGGGATTTGTCCTTCCTGAAGGAGCTTGATATCCATGGCCACTTGATGAGTAGGATTGAGAAAGACGTGCACGCATGTGTGAATCAATATGTGATATTGATGTCATACATATCTCTTCTAATCTGCTCTGAGATCAAGAAAGTGAATGAACATTGACAGGATGACTGTTCCATGCCTCGAGTTCATTTGGGATATCAGTGACAAAAGAATTATACATTCACTGTAACACCATTCACGGATTGTAGGATTGAAAGTTGTTCTCCAACTTTCTATTTCACTTGGGTAGCACGGATGTGTGACTAGGCACCGCTCTTTGCTTGTAAAGTCATAAGTGTTATGGACTTTCACTGCCAACGTGAAAAAGGACCTACATGGTCACACACATAGGATTTAACTTGGAAAAAGGAGTTTTGTCCACAAACAATGTTTAGATTGATTACTAAAGGAGTTTAGTAGTTCAATTAAACACTCAATTAATTGATAGCTCAAAATCATAGTGTTCAAGGTGTTGGACCGATTGATTAGAAAATCAGATTGATTGAAACTGCAATTGTCTGTTTCTGCACAATCTGCACTCCCAACCGATCGGCTCATGTGATGAACCGATCGACTGAGCTTGGTGAACTGATCGGCTCATGGACAGGGTGAAACGATTGCTTCAAGTGTTGAAACGATCGGTTCAACTGATGCAACCGAGCAAGTTGGGAAAGTAGGATTGGTGAGAAATTTCCTTTTGTTTCACTTGCCCAATTTGATTGGAACAAGGATTGGTATTTGATACCAATTAGAAACAAAAGAGGAAAAGTCAATCGGGAACTGATTAGGACCACGAACCGACCGGTTCAGAAGTGAACCGACTATTTCATGGGTCCCAACCGATCAGTTGAAGTGTCAACCGACCGACTCAGGTCCCCAACTGACCGTTTCAGAAACGAAACGATCGGTTCAGGTCACGCAGTTGGTTGTTTTTGTGGAAAATCTTAAACCCTTCTACTCCTGCTTCAGTCTTGCATTTCCCGAGATAGAGAACCATGTCCCATGACCCTCCTATATATAGGGGTATTGGGGGCTTCTCTGACAACAACTCAGTGCAACCAGTTGCTCTGTAAAGTTGTCGTTCTCTCTGGTTTTGGTAACCGAGAGAGCCCGAGCAAGTGCTACCTGATAAGGGAGGCACAACAAGGGAAAGACAACTGCAGAAAGCGACCAGTGGCAGGAGAGTGTGTTGGCGACTAGTACACTGACAGGAGGGTGCGACTCCTTCCAATTCCTTGTGGGACAAGGAGATTGGAGTTCCAGGTGGTCCGTGTAGACTACTTCAGAGGCGGGAGATTTCTGTCGCTCAGAGGACATCTGTCAATCCCGACAGTCTCGGTGAGACCAGGAGTCGACAGTCCCGGTGCGACCAGGAGCTGTACAGACACCGTCCAAGACCGGAGGTGAAGACCGCACAAGGTGCGAGGTATTATCGCCGAGCAAGCCTCGGGACAAGATATGATTCCACAAACCATCCCTTTCCTATTGTATAGACATTGACACGTTTCCTTGTTCTGGGTTTGGGGAGGAGAAATTTTTTATTTCTGCTTCCTTCTCTACCTCCCCTAAAACCCAACAGTGGTATCAGAGCCACGTCAACTGCTCTATATTTTAGGATTATCGATATGATCGATTTTGGTTTGTCACCTTTATTTATTGCATACGATGCAAATAAAATTGGCTTTATGCATGTCCAATCCTAATTCACAAATCCCAATATACATATATGATATGTAATATTAATGCACTCGATACACGTCACCCTTAAACGAGTTTTGTGGTGGATGTATAGCGTGGTTATGGCCAATAAACCCTATCTGTGTATGGTTGTATGTGGTTGCTTGCATCTCGGTCTACGCACTGATCTTCCTTCTCCTATTCCTGATGTAACTCAAAATAATTCGAGATTTCTTTCCTACCTTTGCTCCCCTCGAATGTAACTCGAGGTTTCTCTTTTTACAATGTAAAATAGGATAGATATTTTTTGTTTACTGTTATGTCAAAGAACGGCGGACATCCTGACGACAGCTGAGATGATCGGTTCAAGGAGTGAACCGATCAGTTGACGTTCGAGACGATCGATTTAAGGAGTGAGCCGATTGGTTGATGACCGATTCGAGGAGTGAAACGAGCGGGTGGCGGCCATGAAGAGATGCACGACGACCAGGTGAACCGATCGGTTGGAGGAGCCAACCGATCGGCTGGTGGCACCCAGCCGACCTGTCTGATGGCGAGCCAATCATTCATGTGATGAGTTGATCAAACCCAGAAAGGCAAAGCACAGAGTTCATCTTGTACAGGTTGCATGTGATGTAGTCCTAGATGACTGTGATTCCTCTTGGCTCGAGGAATCACATTAGGATATCCATAATCATCGCTTTTATCGTTTCACATGTTTTTTGTGGGATATAGCATGTATATGATACATACTGTATATTGTGGTGATTGGATATGTATATTTATATAAAACCAAATCCCTCATTGAATATTAAGTTTTAGATGCGTTCCAAATGCGACACACGTGAAAAGCTTGATCGACCAAGTGTGGGCACGCCCTAGCGTGGTGCATCGTCTATCTCGTGGAAGCGTGAAGGATGAATGTGTGGGTCTGCCCAAGCAGGGTGCATATTCATTGTGTTTTCTTTAGGTCGGACTTAACAAGGTGATCTAGATGAGATCTAGTACCTTGAGGCATGGAGATGCTCATGGCAAAGAGTTGCATATGACATCTTATCAAGAGTTGCATATGATGCAATTGGCAAGAGTTGCCTACCTGGAAGATCTAAGTTATGGGTGAAAGCCCTAGCTGGTCCATGACTTAGAGGATTTCAGGATCTTGCCCACTAGAAGATTGTATGCTGCAATCTTCCGAATTGATAGTGAGGGATGTCAATTTGAACTAAAATAGTGGGAGCGATAATTAATTAAAGGCCTAATTTTATCATCAATTTTTCAAATCAATCAAATAAGTCAAAATGAGTTTTTTTGACTAAAATTGCATATTTTCCTTTTGTAGTACAAATGGCAACAAACAACAATCACTTTTATTTGTGATCGGTCCTTGAAAAGGACAAGATGAATGGGACAAACTTCCACGACTGGTATAGGACATTGAGAATTGTTCTCACTCAAGAGTGAAAGCTCTATGTCCTGGATACTCCATTTCCATAGAAACCTACTCCCAATGCACCAAAGGCAGAAAGGGATGCTTACAAGAAGCATTATGATGATGCCATTGATGAAAAGTGCTTGATGTTATGCTCTATGAACCACGAGTTGCAGAGACATCATGAGAACATGGGTGTCATTGAGATGATTCAGCATCTTAGGAACATGTATGAAGATCAAGCACGGCAAGAGAGATATGATGTCTCAAAGGCACTGTTCAAGTGCGTCATGACAGAAGGAGATCTTATTGGTCCTCACACACTCAAGATGATTGGGTATGTGGAGAACTTGACAAGACTGGGATTTCCACTGAGCCAAGAGTTGGCTACTGAAGTGATACCGCAATCGTTGCCAGAATCCTATAGTCAGTTTGTGATGAACTACAACATGAACAATTTTGATAGGCCACTGTCAGAGTTGTTGGGCATGTTGAGGACAGCCGAGACACAGATGAAGAAGGACAATCCTAAGTCTGTGATGGTGATCACGAGAAAGAAAGGCAAGTCCAAGAGCAAGGGCAAGGGCAAAGCTAAGAAAGGTTCTGATGCTAGCCAGGAGCCCAAGTCGTCTTCAGCTCTCAAGGCCAAGGGAGGTGTGACCAAGAAAGGAAATTTCCACCATTGTCAAAAGCCATGACATTGGAAAAGGAATTGTCCTCTCTATCTGGAAGAACAAAAGAAGAAGGAGGCAACAGACGTCTCTACTTAAAGGTGTCATGAAAATAAACTTGTAACACTTTTTGAGGTATATGATACCAAGATGTAAAGTGTAAAGCACTCAATAAATGGGGCAAGTGTTGCCGCCATAGATAGGAGTACTTTAGTTTATTTTCAGCCTTAAAGGCATGTAATACAATTATGAACTGCTATTTCATATTTGCCAATAGATAGAAACACTTTATTTTTGCATATTGTGTGACAATGATGGCAATCAATAAAGAGATGTTTCAATTTCTAAAGATATGATCTTTGTAGCAATGCCTTGTTTATCTTGTGGTATTTGATATGCATAAGATAAAATGATACCTAAAAGTTATTCATAACTCAAACAATCAAATTAGCATCAATCATGAGAAATTCATTTCTAGTTTCCATGTGATGGATAAATCTAGACTCTTTTGGTTAGAGAACCAGTAAGAGACATGAATATATTGGACATGATTAATCAATCTTCACTAATGGTAGTGGGAGAATGATTATCCAATTAGGTATAATACATGTGATGTATTTACATACATATTGGAGTAAATGCTAATACTTCAAAAGGTGTTTGAATAAATACCAATATGAATATCTTGAAATGTTCAAGGATATCATAGATGAAGTATGAATTTGGTAAAGTGTTAATTCTTGATGAGATCAATGAATGAAATACTTGGACCAAATGTTTGAGATCCTTATGAGTGATTATGATAATGTATCATAGTGAACTCATGATTAAGGCATGGTGATGTCTAAATCAAGAAGGAATCATACTCTAAGGAGTTAGAGGATGATTATCAAATAACTGAATTCTTCTTAAATAAAGAATACCCCACACTAATAAAGGACATTAAGAATCACAAAGAGTTGTGAGTTCTTATATCCTTGACAGATACACCTCAATTATCTATGTGATGAGTTGTTCATGTGATGAGTCAACTATCCAGATGAATATGAGGAACTGGATTTTGAGTTATGGTATGTGACCATTACATCCTAAATGGCTTCCATGTGAACCATAAGGTATGACCTTGATGGTAGCACCCATTGGATGGAAATCCATAAGTGCAAATAAGTCTTAAGTGTTAAGACACATGGATGACATTATGAGAAGGATGATGCTTGTTGATTGCAACTTAATGACTAAGAGATTTGGCATAAGGGATACTAAAACCACATTCCTATAAAGGAATAAAACAAGGATGTGTACGTGACACAACCTATAAGGTTTATAAATCCACTAATGAAAATGAAGCCTATAAGTTACAATAGACTAATCAATGTGATTGATTGAGTACAAGCAACTCAGAATTGGATCTTTACTTTGACGATATAGTCAAAGGGTTTGACTGATATGTCAAAGATAAAGAAGGGATCTGTGATTTAGTGGGAGCGTATTCACATTCTACATGTTGATGTGAAATGAAAATGTTCTAGAATGGAAATCCAAAAGTGGAAATTATCTTTAAGGAAGATAGAGATGTTTCCTATGTGATAGGAATAGAGATCTATAGAGATAGTTCTCGAAAATCTCTTGACCTGAAAAGAAAGAGCATACATTGGCAATCTGTACTGAAGGGTTCAGTGTACATAGATTCAGTGGGAGAAAACTTGTCCATGTTACATAGAGTTAGCATCCCAAGGCCAAGTGTTCAATTCTTACGAAGAATGGGAACACTAAGAATAGATATGGATCTATCATGTATACAATCATCCCATTATCCTGCATGTATCGATATGGCAAGAACAAAATGCATTCATCATCTTGTATGTAGGAAATGACAATTTGATATGCTCATCCTGATAACTCGTATGTGGGACATGACGAGTGGATGTCTGTCAAATTCCAGTAAGTGTTACTGGAATACCATAAGAACTTGACAAGTACTTGAGAAGTACCAGTTATGTGGTAATAAGGAAGAATTTGATGTAAAGAGTTACATTGATGCGAACTTCCAAAAATGATAGAAAATTAATCACAAAATATATAGGATATATATATAAGTGAAAGTTTGTTGATAATTGGAAGTGTTCTAATGAAACCATTTAAAAGGAAATGTCGAGTATCCGTGTGTTAGAGAACAACAATGGATACTATATGGATCTGGAAGTTCATGAGATGAACTTATAGATATTCCGGTCATTGATGACAAGTATGGAATCCTTGATCATACAATGTGGCTAAATGTTAGCAAAGGAATACTGGATTGTATATTACGACAACTCCATCTCATACGTGTGATGTACAGTGAAGAGATGTGAGACATGAAATTTATACTGACTTTGGCAAGGTGTTGCCATAACTCACTATGTTAGCACTAGAGCATAATAACATGTGGGACATGTTTGAATATCACTATGAATATCATTCAAGGGTGATTGGCTCGCAGTGCAAGTTGGAGTCTGTTGGTATGTATGCCCTGAGAGACAATCATGGGATGATTGATGGGATACATTAAGATTGATTTGATAAAAATCAAAGGCAAGCTTCCAATTCTTTCTAGTTCAGTCATATGAGATAGTGATAGAACATATTGAATGTCTAGAGAATGACAGTACTCAATGACGTATGCTTTCAGGTTGAGGACCTGGATGATGAGATCATACGGATGCTAAGAGTTTGTACATTCTTGTTATGTCCCTAGTCGGATGTCATTGTGGAAGGTAGATAGACAACAATGACACACAAGACTAGATTGTGGTGTCGGTTGATGATAGAATCTCATTAGTCATGATATAGAGATATCAAACCAAACACATAGGTACTTCTTAGAGAATAAGTGTACCGGACAGACCCACCATGAGTTTGACACATGGAACCATGAGATGGTAGTCACAGTCAGTACTCACAGTGATGGTGGTGAGTGTGATTCTTTGACCTGAAATCACTACACTCAACACATGTCGTTGGGCACACTTTGACATCATCAAACGCAGTCCTGAAACATGGGTTGTTATAAAGGTGATGATTGGGTGGCTTTGACACATGGGGCTTTTGAGGGGTGAGTGATAGATATGGAATTTGTCCTTCCTCAGGGAGCTTGATATCCATGGCCACTTGATAAGTAGGATTGAGAAAGGCATGCACGCATGTGTGAATTAGTATGTGATATTGATGTCATACATATCTCTTGTAATTTGCTCTGATATCAAGAAAGTGAATGAATGTTGACAGGATGACTGTTCCATGCCTCGAGTTCATTCGGGATATCAGTGAGAAAGGAATTATACATTCACTATAACACCATTCAGGGATTGTAGGATTGAAAGTTGTTCTCCAACTTTCTATTTCACTTGGGTAGCACTGATATGTGACTAGGCACCGCTCTTTGCTTGTAAAGTCATAAGTGTTATGGACTTTCACTGCCAACATGAAAAAGACCTGCAGGGTCACACACATACGATTTAACTTGGAAAAAGGAGTTTTGTCCACAAACAATGTTTAGATTGATTACAAAAGGAGTTTAGTAGTTCAATTAAACACTCAATTAATTGATAGCTCAAAATCATAGTGTTCAAGGTGTTGGACCGATTGATGAGAGTATCAGATTGATTGAAACTGCAATTGACTGTTTCTGCACAATCTGCACTCCCAATCAATCGGCTCATGTGATGAACCGATCGGCTGAGCTTGGTGAACTGATCAGCTCAGGTGGTGAGTCGATCGGCTCATGGATAGGGTGAAACGATTGCTTCAAGTGTTGAAACGATCGGTTCAACTCATGCAACCGAGCAAGTTGGGAAAGTAGGATTGGTGAGAAATTTCCTTTTTGTTTCACTTGCCCAATTTGATTGGAACAAGGATTGGTATTTGATACCAATTAGAAACAAAAGAGGAAAAGTCAATCGGGAACTGATCAGGACCACAAACCAACCGATTCAGAAGTGAACCGACCGTTTCATGGGTCCCAACCGATCGGTTGAGGTGTCAACCGACCGGCTCAGGTCCCCAACCGACCGTTTCAGAAATGAAACGATCGGTTCAGGTCACGCAGTTGGTTGTTTTTGTGGAAAATCTCAAACCCTTCTACTCCTACTTTAGTCCCGCATTGCCCGGGATAGAGAACCCTGTCCCATGACCCTCCTATATATAGGGGTATTGGGGGCTTCTCTAACAAAAACTCAGTGCAACCAGTTGCTCTGTAAAGTTGTCGTTCTCTCTAGTTTTGGTAACCGAGATAGCCCGAGCAAGTGCTACCCGATAATGGAGGCAAATCAAGGGAAAGACAACTGTAGAAAGTGACTAGTGGCAGGAGAGTGTGTTGGCGACTAGTACGATGACACGAGGGTGCAACTCCTTCCAATTCCTTGTGGGACAAGGAGATTGGAGTTCCAGGTGGTCCATGTGGACTACTTGAGAGGCGGGAGATTTCTACCGCTCGGAGGACAACTGTCAATCCCGACAGTCCCGGTGTGACCAGGAGTCGACTGTCCCAGTGCGACGAGGAGCTGCACAGACACCGTCCAAGACCGGAGGTGAAGACCGTGCAAGGCGCGAGGTATTGTCTCCGAGCAAGCCTCGGGACAAGGTATGATTCCACAAACCATACCTTTCCTATTGTATAGACATAGACACATTTCCTTGTTCTAGGTTTGGGGAGGAGAGATTTTTTGTTTCCGCTGCCTTCTCTGCCTCCCCTAAAACCCAACAAAAACATGTTTCACAATCACCAACTACTGACCATGATGGATCTATGGCCAGGGCTCTACATGATAAGATTTCACTTGATTAATTAAGTACATTATCATATTCTTTTAGCATCAGTCAGGTTTTCAAACATAAACTATTATAACAAATGCTACAAAGAATGAGTAATACTTCTATTAAGTACTTTTCGAAGCTTTATAAAACATTGGGATCTCAATCCCTTGTCACATCATGGGCATTCTCATTCCTTAACATCTCATCATCATGATTATGGAATATGGGTATTCAAACCCTCAGTTCATCATAGAACACTTGTTACCACTTATCAGGTAACTAATACCTTCAGGTCATCTGACTAAGGTAAGCATGATACTTTCTACACAAGCATCTCACATGGCTTTCAAGGCCCATTTAATCTCTTGTTACCTCTTACTAGGAAACAAATCATATTATGGCTCACAAGGCCCATAAAACAATTTCAATAATAAAACATCATAGCTCATACATGGCTATGCCCAACATCTCATGATACCTGCATGGTTAGTACACATGATAACAGTTATATCAATTACATATCAGCACCATGCAATACAAGGGTAGCATCATTATTCCCTCATTAGGGTTAGGGTTTCCCAATTCATGCCAATCAGGGATACTCATCCCATTACTCAAAATTAGGGTTATGGTTTATTATCATATTGCCCAAGATTAGGGTTTCATGCAGTATAACCCGAAATTAGGGTTTCACATACCTTCATCCTATATTAGGGTTAGGGTTTCAAATAGCATTACATAGCATCACCCTGGATTAGAGTTTCACATCACATCATTGCATTAGGGTTTCACATGGCATCACCCTAGATTAGGGTTTGACACATCATTATCTTGAATTAAGGTTCCTTATAACTTTTCCCCAAATTAGGGTTTCATGTAACTTTACCCGAAATTAGGGTTTCATGAAGCATCCTCTTAAATTAGGGTTTTTCATTATATTACCCTGAATTGGGATTTCTCATATCATCACCCTAGATTAGGGTTACACCATTACCCTAGATTAGGGTTTGACCTAGCATTGCCCTAAATTAGAGTTAGGGCTCATCAACCTTCTCAATTAGGGTTTCATGATCTCTTTAACAAGGATCATACCCTAATTACATATTTTTCCCATTAAAGTGTTGAGGCTTAACCACTACATGATTATTATACATGTATGAATTCCTCTCTCTCATCCTCTCTAGGATGTTGATTACTTCAAGCTTGATTAAATTTGGTCAATCCTTCATTCAAGTACATACATTTAGAGTTAGCATAGTGTATTGAGATATTGTTTCCATAAACATCAAAGGTTTACCCCTCTAAGGGTACTAATCACCCTAGCATCTTAAAGGTACAAACATTGTAATTATATTTGATAAACATCATTAACAATCATAGGGTTAATTTATCTTCCTTCACATTAGGTCTTCAAACGGTTTTGGTTGCATTGAACCTCCAAACGGTTTTGACCCCTTAACCTCCAAATGATTTTGAGACCGTTTTCCCTCCAAATGGTTTTGAAATCGTTTGGGCATCTAGGGTTGAGACCATTTTCCCTTCAAATGGTTTTGAAACCGTTTGGGCATCTAACCCTTGAAATTGTTTGATCATATGTACATTGAAATCGATTGAACTTATCAACATTTGAAACCGATTGGATAGATCAGGCTTGAAACCGATTGGACCTCCAAACGGTTTGGGACCATTTTCCCTCCAAACGGTTTGAAGACCATTTGATCCCAAACAGTATCAAGACTATTTGGACTCAAACGGTCTCAAGACCGTTTGGTCTAAACTACCTTGAAACTGAAAGGATCATATAGGGCTTCCTTCAACCAATCAATTAGGGTTTGCATCATTGAATCATTCTTCAATTGGACCATAAAGAGTACATCAAATTACAACCCTTGGATCTCCAACCATCCATAACAGCCCTTGGCCTCCAAACGGTCTTGAGACCATTTGCCTTCAAACGGTCTTGAGATTGTTTGCCCTCAAACGGTCTTGAGACCGTTTGGTCATCAAAATTGAAAACCATTTGCTCACGATATTTATTGAGGTGTGTGTTAAGATGACATCATCATATTTAAGCTTCAAACCTTCAAAAAGTACTATAATTCTTATGGTGATTTCATCAACTAATCAAAAGGAATTTCGGGAAAGAAGAAAGATTCAACATATGATGAAGAAATGAAATCAATAATAATATTTAAGGGTTCAAGTTATATAACCCACCTTCAAATTTGAATAAAAGCTTCAAGATTCACGTCTTTAATGGTGAATGAAGCATTCTCAACTTCCCAAGGTCCTTCCTCAAGTCTTTGAGTGAAAAGAATGGCTAAAGTTGAAGATTGAATGGATAAAAGAAGAAAATAAGCATTCAATTTCGATTTCCACCATGAAATCATGGTTGAAGATGATTAAGGAGCTCACCTACAAGTTGGGGTACGTCCTCCTATTGCTCCTAATCTCCCTTGTGCTCGGACAAAGCAAGGAAAGAAAGAAGAGTCGAAAAAAGTCTTTCATGTGGGTGAAAGAATGGAGTGTATATAAGGGAAATTCAAGAGAGAGAAAGTGTTATAAAAATCCTTTAATTCCCTAAATTTGTGCCACTTATCCCCCTCACTTCCTTGCATACGAAGCCATCATCCTTCCTTTCGAAATCCTCTTCTTTATCCATGAATTAAAAGAAAACAATTAAGCACCTTAATCAATATAATAATAATATCCGAAAAATAGTGGATATTACTTTTTCTTTAACTACTGTGAGTGGGCTCTCCACTCACTTTAGATATTTCGGTGCCATTGCAAGGCACAAAAACTTCCATACTTATATAAATTCAACCATCACATTTTTGGTTGAAGGGCACTTCCATTAATATATTTATTTTTGTATTAAATTGAATTAGGGTTTCAATTATGCTTAAATCTTGATTATTTTAATATCAAGATTCTCTCTTCCCCAAAGAGACTCAAATGAGATGCCCCTCTGATTTTCTTGTCTTTAATTGATACCAAGAAACATTAGGGACTCTCAAGAAGTGGTATTTTGCATATTGAACCCTAGGTTTTGGGTAAATTGCACATTACACTAAAACTAGGATTTAATGCACAAACATTGCTTAATAAGCTCTTTCTTGGTGCTCAGGCTTGTGGAAGCCATACCTATGCATCATTGTCATTATTATGATGCTATAACACTTGAGGAACATTTTATCATGTAACATTTGCAAGTTAACCCCTCAACTTGGGTAATTTGTACTTTAGTCCAAAACGGGAAAAACTTTGTTTCAACATTATTCAAAAAGGACTAAAATTGAAACATAAGTTCCTCTTGAGCCTTATTTACTTTTCAAAAGATAAGAGCAAGCATATAATTATCTTTCTTATACAAAACATCTAGGGTTAAAGAATAACCCAGGTCAGGGATGTTACAAATTATCCACCCCTAACAGGGATTTTGTCCCTGAAATCATCAAGAGAAAAGAGAAGGGTACTTCCTCCTCATCTCTTCCTCTAGCTCCCACATAGCTTCTTCAATGCCACGGTGATGCCAAAGAACTTTCACAAGACATATGTCTTTCTTTTTCAACTTTTTAATTCTTTTATCAAGGATCATCACAAGTCCTTCAACATATGATATATCATCATTTAATTCTACCTCCAAAGGTTGCAAAACTGACTCTGTGTCAGGATGACACTTTCTCATCATGGAGATATGGAACACTGGATGCAATTTATACAACTCAGGTGGCAACTCCAGCTTATAGGCTACCTTTCCAATCCATTCAATGATTGGATAAGGCCCCATAAATCAAGGAGCTAACTTTCCCTTCTTTCCAAATCTAAGGACACCTTTCCAAGGTGAGTCCTTGAGATATACTCTGTCTTCAACTTGGAATTCTAAAGTTCTTCGTTGTTTGTCGGCGTACGACTTCTGTCTATCATGTGTAGTCTTTAATTGTTGTTGTATTACTTTAATCTTCTCAGTTGTCTGCTGCACTAGCTCAGGACCCAAAATTTGTTATTCTCCTATTTCATACCAACATAAAGGAGATCTACAACGTCTACCATATAAAGCTTCATATGGTGCCATATAAATATTGTTATGATAGATATTATTGTACGCAAATTCTATCAAGCTCAGGTGTAGATCCCAACTTCCTACAAATTGAAGGACACATGTCCTAAGCAAATCCTCCAAAGTTTGTATGGTCCTCTCAGATTGTCCATCTATCTATGGGTGAAAGGCAGTACTAAACCTTAACTGCGTACCCAAATCTTTATGTATTTTCTCCCAAAAATGACTCATGAACTGGGGACCTCTATCAGAAACAATAGTAGCTGGAACCCCGTGCAACCGCACTATCTCAACTATATATATATGTGCAAGCTTCTCAACAGTGTAGGTTGTTTTGACAGGAAGGAAATGTGTTGTCTTATTCAACCTATCAACTATCACCCATATGGAATCATGACCTTTGGTTGTTCTAGGCAAACCAACCACAAAGTCCATGGTCACATGATCCCATTTCCATTGCGGTATAGGCAAAGGTTGTATTGTTCCTTCGGGCTTTTGATGTTCAACTTTAACCTACTGACACACCGGACACCGCATAACAAACTTTGCTACATCCTTCTTCAAACCAGGCCACTAGTACATATCTTTTAATTTATGATACATTTTGGTACTCCGTGGATGCATTGTATACATCGAAGAATGGGCTTCCTCCAGGACTAACTTCCTTATGTCATTGGCTTCAGGTACTACCATCCTACCATGGTAACAAACTACCTGATCCTCTAACTCATGAAAGCCATCCCATTTTTCACTGCCATACTCTGACCTGATCTACTGAACCAGATCATCATCTTGATGTGCTTCTTTAATCTATTGTCTCAGAGTAGGTTTCACTTGCATCTCAGCTAACAACCCGGCTAACAATGATACCTTAAGCTGTATATTGTTTTGCCTCAAGGAGATAAGTGTATCTCTTTTAAAGCACACTAAGGAGTTCAACTGTTCTTTATCTAAGGCTGGTGATGATGATTTCCTACTTAGTGCATCAGCCACTACATTAGCCTTCCCTGGATAATAATCAATTGTACAATCATAGTCCTTGATTAACTCCATCCAACAACGTTGTCTCATGTTCAACTCATGTTGTGAGAAGATATATTTTAGATTCTTATGGTCTGTGAAAATCTGCAACGTTTCTCCATAGAGATAATGTCTCCAGATCTTCAAATCATGAACCACATCAGCTAGCTCTAGATCATGTGTCGGATAGTTCTCCTCATGTTTCTTAAGCTGTCGAGAAGCAAAAGAAATCACTTGATTATCCTGCATCAACACACATCCTAAACCATTCTTAGATGCATCATAGAAAACTATATAGCCCTTCCCTTGCTCAGGTAACACCAGCACATGTGCACTTGTTAACCTTTCTTTCAACAGCTGAAAAGAATGTTGACACTTGTCATTCCAGACAAAAGGAACCTCCTTCCTGGTCAACTTGGTTCGGGGGTAAAGCTATAGAACGGAAGTTCTTAATGAACCTCCTGTAATAACCCGCCAGTCCTAGGAAACTGCGTATCTCCATCGGTGTCTTTGGCTATTCCCATTGTAGGATAAATTCTACCTTCTTAGGATCAACACGGATACCTGATGCAGATATTACGTGTCCTAGAAAAGAAACTTCTGCTAACCAGAACTCACATTTGCTTAACTTAGCATACAATTGATGCTTTCTTAGCAAAGTTAAAGCCTGACAGAGGTGCTTCTCATGCTGTTGAGCATCTCTACTGTATATCAAGATGTCATCTATGAAGACTACTATGAACTGATCAAGAAAATGTCGGAAGATTCTATTCATGAGTTCCATGAATGCAGTTGGTGCATTAGTTAGTCCAAACGACATAAATATGAACTCATAGTCACCATACCTTGTCCTAAAGGCAGACTTAGGTATTTCACTCTCCTTGATACGCAATTGATGATATCCCAACCTCAGATCTATCTTAGAGAAGATAGTTGCACCAAGCAACTGATCAAACAAGTCATCGATCCTTGGAAGAGGATACTTATTCTTTATGGTTACTTTGTTTAACTGTCTATAATCAATGCATAACCGCATCGATCCGTCCTTCTTCTTAACAAAGAGAACCGGAGCACCCCATGGTGAGGTACTCAGTCAGATAAAACCTTTCTCAAGCAACTCCTGTAGTTGTTTCTTGAGCTTTGCCATCTCAGCAGGTGCCATTCTATATGGTGTTTGTGCTATTGGTTGCATGCCCGGGATTAGATTAATCTCAACATCAATCTCTTAGGGTAGAGGAACACCTGGAAGTTCCTCAGGGAACACATCTTCAAACTCCCTAACTATCGAAACTTCAGAAAGATTAGGGCTCTCCATTGTGGTGTCTACCACATGTTCCAAGAATGCAAAGTATCCTTGTCTCATCAACTTCTCAGCTACCATAACCGACACTAGACAGGTTGGAAGAATCTTTCTATCTCCTTGAAAGATCCATGTGTCACCATCATCTGCGAACACAACTTGCTTGGAAACACAATCCAAGACAACCTTATACTTTTCTAGGGTGTCCATCCCAAGGATTATATTGAACCCATGTATCTCAAGTGGTATAAGATCCACCTGAATGTGATGCTCAGAAAAGGAAAGAATTTAGGGAGAACACACATCGCGCAGCACTATAGATCCCAACAAAGGGGTTTATAACAACATATTATCTACTCTATGACTGACAGTCATATTGCAGTCATGAATCACTTCTCGAGTGATAAAAGAATGCGTAGCACCCGGATCAATCAAAACAGATACGAAGCAGGATGAAGACTTATCAGAATGAAATAGTTCCATCTGACCTATCACAACTTGAGGGTTGACTACTGTTAAAATTTGATTCATCACATAGAATCTCGCCGTTGCTTACTGTTGACCCTGTACTCGGTTGTGGGGTGCTGACGAACTAGCTTGGGACGCTTGTCCACGTCCTTTAGCGCCACTCGAAAACTGTCACCTCTGACAGCCTTTTTGACTCTGCCTCGGAGGTTGAGTCACACTTACATCTCTAGCTTGACAATCTTTCATCAAATGCCCCATCTTTCCGCATATAAAATAGCCTCTGCTCTCCCTCTGTGGCATGGGTGGTCCTATTACTGTTACTGATGTTGAGCTTTGGGCTCCCTCTGGTGGTAAACTATGGACTCTACCCCTACTCGATGTCCATTGTGTCTGGGTATTGAATCTTGGTGGTGCTATTTGTGCAGAAAATCTCGGTTTCTTGAAACTTTTAGACCTTTGTTCTTGAAACTGAGTATACACGTTCTTACTCTTAGTCTGACGCTTCTCAATCACCGACCTTTCTATCCATCTCACAGACTCCACAAAGGTGGCGAACCTATCCATGTTCTCTAAGGCAGACACAGGAGTGGTCAATTCAGCGTTCATCCCCTTCTCAAAATGCTGAATTCTCTCTTCATCAGTAGATGCCATATGCGGACAGAACTGTAGAAGCTCCATGAACTTAGCTTCATACTCGCTAATTTTCATTGGTCCTTGCCTTAACCTCTCAAACGGAGAGATATTCTTGTCAAGATACGTTTTGGGAAAGTATCTACTAACAAATTCTCATCAGAATTCTCCCCATCCGATTTCAACACCTGTCCTCTTACCCTCTTCTATTGTCCACCAGTGGCCAACACTCCCTTTTAGAAGGTACACTTCATGCCTCACCTTCTCTACTTCAGGGATATTGAGGATTCTAAAGGCCTTCTCCAGCTCAGTCAGCCACATATCAACATCTACTGGGTCAGCTGTACTAGCATAATCTATGGCTCCAACCGGGCGAAGCCTTTCAAAAGTCTTACCGGCTCCCTGTCCTTCATTATGGAATGGTGCCCTCGATGCAGGTGGTGGCATCCTATCCGCCATATGCATCATAGTCGCCATGAACTGCCCAAACAGATCATGGAAAGTTGGGCTCTCTAGTGAAGCTTGGTTAAGCTGAGGATGTTTAGGTACTGGTTCCTCCCTAGTCTAGTCCCTTGCACCTCTTCCAGGTGCAGCAATGCTGCTCTCAGCAGGATGTTCTTCGTGTGATCCAAACATCTTTAAGTTCTTCTTCTCCTTCTATATGAGCAGAAGACACTATCAGATAAACTGGAAGACACTAGAATAGACTCAACAACCTTAATCCTATGTCTCTGTAGACTAAGCGAACCTAGAGCTCTGATACCAACTAAACTGTGACGCATCGTTCGAACAAAACATCATTAATTAAGCAGAAGCTGTCATTAACAATGGATTACTGAAAATCACTAAAAATTAAAACTATTTATAAAGAGATCTAAACACTCTTTTATCAAGAACCATTGTATTTTATTTACATCCTGGTTCATAAGTACATATCATGTACCATCTTTTCTCGAGGATTACAAGCATCAATTGCTCTGTTAAAACTATACATAGGCAGCATAAGAACCTCGAGGCATCAATCCAAAATCTCAGATCGATTCATTAAAAGTACCAACTACTAACTCCAAGGACCTGAGAGTACATAGACGACACATAGGACTCTCTATAAAAAAATATGAAATCTAGTGCCTCCACCTGGAATATCACTATTGCTGCTGCTCTTCCCCTGCTATAGGGTTTCTACCTCTTCTTCCCGTCTACCTAAAAAGTGTTGGTGACCAACAGAGTGAGACCCAGTCCCAGTGAGAGATATAACTCTCCACCAAAAACATTATTATTGTAGTTTAATAGAATAAAATTGAGTAGAGGAATCATATATATTCAACAACAGATAAATCAATGTCTAAACATATTAGAGAAATATTCTTATTCAAAGCATTTCAGCTATAACTTGATAAAGCAACATGTCACTTATCCAATAAGGAATTGAAGAACATGTATGACATTTATCCATCTAGGATATGCTAAGCAGGGTAACATCAACCACTGATTCTCACATTTCAACCTTAAGAAAATATGCTACACGGCTGATTACATTTTATAATAATACTTAAGCCCTGAGGAGATGAGGTATACCGCCCATACTCCAATCGACCATTGCGAATTCGAAATTGGTACCATACATAGGTCAAGGCAGAGCTGGATTCCCATGACCTCATCCTCCTCAGTCAGTGTGAGTACAAAATGCAGAACATCTTGTGTCTCTGCTATATAGCTTTCCAGGGTATACTGACAACTTCTCTATAGAGTTACAGTGGCGGCTGTACTCTCTTCGCAACCGAGAGATTCCATGTTTATCTCACATCGATCCGGCATTAACATTATCATGAGATTCATGATACATCCATCCCGGCACATATAATGAAGGATTGAGCGATTTAATGTTTATCTCACATTAGTCCCACATTAGGGTGTAAGGATATTCGTGCCCATAACCCCTACATACTCAATAGTATGCCATCCAGGAGATCCCATGGGAAAACCTATTTCACCATCAGCAACTACTGACGATGATGGATCTATGGACATGGCTCTACATGATAATATTTCACTTGATTAATTAAGTACATTACCATATTCTTTTAGCATCAGTCAGGTTTTCAAAGGTAAATTATTATAGAAAATGCTACAAAGAATGAGTAATACTTCTATTAAGTACTTTTCGAAGCTTTATAAAACATTGGGATCTCAATCCCTTGTCACATCACAGGCATTCTCATTCCTTAACATCTCATCATCATGATTATGGAATATGAGTATTCAAACCCTCAGTTCATCATAGAACACTTGTTACCACTTATCAGGTAACTAATACCTTTAGGTCTTCTGACCAAGGTAAGCATGATACTTGCTACACAAGCATCTCACATGTATTTCAAGGCCCATTTAATCTCTTGATACCTCTTACTAGGAAACAGAGTATATTATGGCTCACAAGGCCCATAAAACAATTTCAATAATAAAACATCATAGCTCATACCTGGCTATGCCCAACATCTCATGATACCTGCATGGTTAGTACAAATGATAACAATTATATCAATTACATATCAGCACCATGCAATACAAGGGTAGCATCACTATTCCCTCATTAGGGTTAGGGTTTCCCAATTCATGCCAATTAGGGATTCTCATCCCATTACCCAAAATTAGGGTTATGGTTTATTATCATATTGCCCAAGATTAGGGTTTCATGCACTATAACCCGAAATTAGGGTTTCACATACCTTCACCCTATATTAGGGTTAGGGTTTCAAATAGCATTACATAGCATCACCCTGGATTAGAGTTTCACATCACATCATTACATTAGGGTTTCACATGGCATACCCTAGATTAGGGTTTCACACATCATTATCTTGAATTAAGGTTCCTTATAACTTTTCCCCAAATTAGGGTTTCATGTAACTTTACCGGAAATTAGGGTTTCATGAAGCATCCTCTTAAATTAGAGTTTTTCATTATATTACCCTGAATTGGGATTTCTCATATCATCACCATAGATTAGGGTTACACCATTACCCTAGATTAGGGTTTCACCTAGGATTGCCCTGAAATAGAGTTAGGGCTCATCAACCTTCTCAATTAGGGTTTCATGATCTCTTTATCAAGGATCATACCCTAATTACATATTTGTTTTCATTAAAGTATTGAGGCTTAACCACTACATGATTATTATACATGTATGAATTCCTCTCTCTCTCATCCTCTCTAGGATGTTGATTACTTCAAGCTTGATTAGTTTTGGTCAATCCTTCATTCAAGTACATACATTCAAAGTTAGAATAGTGTATTGAGATATTGTTTCCATAAACATCAAAGGTTTACCCCTCTAAGGGTACTAATCACCCTAGCACCTTAAAGGTACAACCATTGTAATTATATTTGATAAACATCATTAACAATCATAGGGTTAATTGATGTTCCTTCACATTAGGTCTTCAAACGGTTTTGGTTGCATTGAACCTCCAAACTGTTTTGACCCCTCAACCTCCAAACAATTTTGAGACCGTTTGCCCTCCAAATGGTTTTGAAACCGTTTGGGCATCTAGGGTTGAGACCATTTGCCCTTCAAATGGTTTTGAAACCGTTTGGGCATCTAACCCTTGAAACTGTTTGATCATATGTACATTGAAACTGATTGAACTCATCAACATTTGAAACCGATTGGATAGATCAGGCTTGAAACCGATTGGACCTACAAACGGTTTGAGACCATTTGCCCTCCAAATGGTTTGAAGACCATTTGATCCCAAACAGTCTCAAGACTGTTTGGACTCAAACGGTCTCAAATCCATTTGGTCCAAACTACCTTGAAACTGAAAGGAGCATCTAGGGTTTCCTTCAACCAATCAATTAGGGTTTGCATCATTGAATCATTCTTCAATTGGACCATAGAGAGTACATAAAATTACAACCCTTGGATCTCCAACCATCCATAATAGCCCTTGACCTCCAAACGGTCTTGAGACCATTTGCCTTCAAATGGTCTTGAGATCGTTTTCCCTCAAATGGTCTTGAGACCGTTTGATCACCAAACGGTCTTGAGACCGTTTGGTCGTCAAAATTGAAAACCATTTGCTCACGATATTTATTGAGGTGTGTGCTAAGATGACATCATCATATTTAAGCTTCAAACCTTCAAAAATTACTATAATTCTTATGGTGATTTCATCAACTAATCAAAAGGAATTTCGGGAAAGAAGAAATATTCAACATATGATGAAGAAATGAAATCAATAATAATATTTAAGGGTTCAACTTATATAACCCGCCTTCAAAGTTGAATAAAAGCTTCAAGATTCACGTCTTTAATGGTGAATGAAGCATTCTCAACTTCCCAAGGTCCGTCCTCAAGTCTTTGAGTGAAACGAATGGCTAAAATTGAAGATTGAATGGAGAAAAGAAGAAAATAAGCATTGAATTTCGATTTCCACAATGAAATCATGGTTGAAGATGATTAAGGAGCTCACCTTCAAGTTGGGGTACGTCCTCCTATTGCTCCTAATCTCCCTTGTGCTCGGACAAAGCAAGGAAAGAAAGAAGAGTCGAAAAAATCCTTTCATGTGGGTGAAAGAATGGAGTGTATATAAGGGAAATTCAAGAGAGAGAAAGTGTTATAAAAATCCTTTAATTCCCTAAATTGGTGCCACTTATCCCCCTCACTTACTTGCATATGAAGCCATCATCCTTCCCTTCAAAATCCTCTTCTTTATCCATGAATTAAAAGAAAACAATTAAGCACCTTAATCAATATAAATTTTGATTATTTTAATATCAAGATTCTCTCTTCCCCAAAGAGACTCAAATGAGATGCCCCTCTGATTTTCTTGTCTTTAATTGATACCAAGAAACATTAGGGACTCTCAATAAGTGGTATTTTTCATATTGAACTCTAGGTTTTGGGTAAATTGCACATTACACTAAAACTAGGATTTAATGCACAAACATTGCTTAATAAGCTCTTTCTTGGTGCTCAGGCTTGTGGAAGCCATACCTCTGCATCATTGTCGTTCTTATGATGCTATAACACTTGAGGAACATTTTATCATGTAACATTTGCAAGTTAACCCCTCAGCTTGGGTAATTTGTACTTTAGTCCAAAATGGGCAAAACATTGTTTTCAACATTATTCAAAAAGGACTAAACAGCAAGCATATAATTATTTTTCTTAAACAAAACATCTAGGGTTAAAGAATAACCCAGGTCAGAGATGTTACAAATTATCCACCCCTAATAGGGATTTCGTCCCCGAAATCATCAAGAGAAAAGAGAAGGGTACTTCCTCCTCATCTCTTCCTCTAGCTCCCACATAGCTTCTTCAATGCCACGATGATGCCAGAGAACTTTCACAAGACATATGTCTTTCTTTTTCAGCTTTTTAATTCTTTTATCAAGGATCATCACAGGTCCTTCAACATATGATATATCATCATTTAATTCTACCTCCAAAGGTTGCAAAACTAACTCTGTGTCATGATGACACTTTCTCATCATGGAGATATGGAATACTGGATGCAATTTATACATCTCAGGTGGGAACTCCATCTTATATGCTACCTTTCCAATCCATTCAATGATTGGATAAGGCCCCATAAATCTAGGATCTAACTTTCCCTTCTTTCCAAATTTAAGGACCCCTTTCCAAGGTGAGTCCTTGAGATATACTCTATCTCCAACTTGGAATTCTAAAGTTCTTCGTCGTTTGTCGGCGTACGACTTCTGTCTATCCTGTGTAGTCTTTAATTGTTGTTGTATTACTTTAATCTTCTCAGTTGTCTGTTGCACTAGCTCAAGACCCAAAAGTTGATATTCTCATTTTCATACCAACATAAAGGAGATCTACAACGTGTACCATATAAAGCTTCATATGGTGCCATATCAATATTGTGCTGATAGATATTAGTGTACGTAAATTCTATCAAGCTCAGGTGTAGATCCCAACTTCCTATAAACTGAAGGACACATGTCCTAAGCAAATCCTCCAAAGTTTGTATGGTCCTCTCAGATTGTCCATCTATCTATGGGTGAAAGGAAATACTAAACCTTAACTGCGTACCCAAAGCTTTATGGATTCCCTCCCAAAAATGACTCATGAAATGGGGACCTCTATCAGAAAAAATAGTAGCTGGAACCCCGTGCAACCACACTATCTCATCTATATATATTTGTGCAAGCTTCTCAGCAGCGTAGGTTGTTTTGACAGGAAGGAAATGTGATGTCTTAGTCAACCTATCAACTATCACCCATATGGAATCATTACCTTTGGTTGTTCTAGGCAAACCAACCACAAAGTCCATGGTCACATGATCCCATTTCCATTGCGGTATAGGCAAAGGTTGTATTGTTCCTGTGCGCTTTTTATGTTCAGCTTTAACCTACTGACACACCGGACATCACATAACAAACTCTGCTACATCCTTCTTCAAACCGGGCCACTAGTACATATCTTTTAAGTTATGATACATTTTGGTACTCCGTGGATGCATTGTATACGTCGAAGAATGGGCTTCCTCCAGGACTAACTTCCTTATGTCATTGGCTTCAGGTACTACCATCCTACCATGGTAACAAACTACCTGATCCTCTAACTCATGAAAGCCATCCCGTTTTTCACTGCCATACTCTGACCTGATCTGCTGAACCAGATCATCATCTTGTTGTGCTTCTTTAATCTACTGTCTCAGAGTAGGTTTCACTTGCATCTCAGCTAACAACCCGGCTAACAATGATACCTTAAGCTGTATATTGTTTTGCCTCAAGGAGATAAGTGTATATCCTTTAAATCACACTAAGGAGTTCAAATATGCTTTATCTAAGGTTGGTGATGATGATTTCCTACTTAGTCCATCAGCCACTACATTAGCCTTCCATGGATGATAATCAATTGTACAATCGTAGTCCTTGATTAACTCCATCCAGCAGCGTTGTCTCATGTTCAACTCATGTTGTGAGAAGATATATTTTAGATTCTTATGGTCTGTGAAAATCTGCAATGTTTCTCCATAGAGATAATGTCTCCAGATCTTCAAAGCATGAACCACATCAGCTAGCTCTAGATCATGTGTAGAATAGTTCTCCTCATGTTTCTTAAGCTGTCGAGAAGCAAAAGAAATCACTTGATTATCCTGCATCAACACACATCCTAGACCATTCTTAGATGCATCACAGAAAACTATATACCCCTTCCCTTGCTTAGGTAACACCAGCACAGGTGCACTTGTTAACCTTTATTTCAACAACTGAAAAGAATGTTGACACTTGTCATTCCAGACAAAAGGAACCTCCTTGCTAGTCAACTTGGTTTGGGGGTAAAGCTATAGAACGGAAGTTCTTAATGAACCTCCTGTAATAACCCGCCAGTCCTAGGAAACTGTGTATCTCCATCGGTGTCTTTGGCTATTCCCATTGCAGGACAAATTCTACCTTCTTAGGATCAACACAGATACCTGAGGCAGATATTACATGTCCTAGAAAAGAAACTTCTGGTAACCAGAACTCACATTTGCTAAACTTAGCATACAGCTTATGCTTTCTTAGCAAACTTAAAGCCTGATGGAGGTGCTTCTCATGTTGTTGAACATCTCTACGGTATATCAAGATGTCATCTATGAAGACTACTATGAACTGATCAAGAAAAGGCCAGAAGATTCTATTCATGAGTTCCATGAATGCAGCCGGTGCATTAGTTAGTCCAAACGACATAACTATGAACTCATAGTGACCATACCTTGTCCTAAAGGCAGACTTATGTATTTCACTCTCCTTGATATGCAACTGATGATATCCCAACCTCAGATCTATCTTAGAGAAGATAGTTGCACCACACAACTGATCAAACAAGTCATCGATCCTTGGCAGAGGATACTTATTCTTTATGGTTACTTTGTTTAACTGTCTATAATCAATGCATAACCACATCGATCTGTCCTTCTTCTTTACAAAGAGAATTGGAGTACCCCATGGTGAGGTACTCAATCATATAAAACCTTTCTCAAGAAACTCCTGTAGCTATTTCTTGAGCTCTGCCATCTCAGCAGGTGCCATTCTATACGGTGTTTGTGCTATTGGTTTCGTGCCTGGGATTAGATTAATCTCAACATTAATCTCTCAGGGCAGAGGAACACCTGGAAGTTCCTCAGGGAACACATCTTCAAACTCCCTAACTATCAAAACTTCAGAAAGATTAGGGCTCTCCATTGTGGTGTCTACCAAATGTTCCAAGAATGCAAAGCATCCTTGTCTCATCAACTTCTCAGCTACCATAACTGATACTAGAAAGGTTGGAAGAATCTTTCTATCTCCCTGAAAGATCCATGTGTCACCGTCATCTGCGAACACAACTTGCTTGGAACCACAATCCAAGACAACCTTATACTTTTATAGGGTGTCCATCCCAAGGATTATATTGAACCCATGTATCTCAAGTGGTATAAGATCCACCTGAATGCGATGCTCAGAAAAGGAAAGAATGTAGGGAGAACACACATCACGCAACACTATAGATCCCAACAAAGGGGTTTCTAACAACATATTATCTACTCTATGACTGATAGTCATATTGCAGTCATGAATCACTTCTCGAGTGATAAAAGAATGTGTAGCACCCGGATCAATCAAAACAGATGTGAAGCAGGATGAAGACTTATCAGAATGAAATAGTTCCATCTGACCTGTCACAACTCGAGGGTTGACTACTGCTTCGAGTTGATTCATCACATAGAATCTTGTCCTTTCTTGTTGTTGACCCTGTGCTCGGTTGTTGGGTGTCGATGAACCATCTTGGGACGCTTGTCCACATCCTCTAGCACCACTCGAAAACTATCACCTCTGAGAGCCTTGTTGATTCTGCCTTGGAGGTTGAGTCACACTTATATCTCTAGCTTGACGATCTTTCATCAAATGCCCCATCTTTCCGCATATAAAATAGCATCTGCTCTCCCTTTGTGGCCTGGGTGGTCCTGTTACTATTTCTGATGCTGAGCTTTGGGCTCCCTCTGGTGGTAAACTATGGCCTCTACCCCTACTCGATGTCCATTGTGTCTGGGTATTGAATCTTGGTGGTGTTATTTGTGTAGAAAATCTCATTCTTGAAACTTTTAGACCTTTGTCCTTGAAACTGAGTATACACCTTCTTACTCTTAGTCTGACGCTTCTCAATCACCGACCTTTCTATCCATCTCACGGACTCCACAAAGGTGGAAAACCTATCCCTGTTCTCTAAGGCAGACACATGAGTGGTCAATTCAGCGTTCAACCCCTTCTCAAAATGTTGAATTCTCTCTTCATAAGTAGCTGCCATATGCGGATAGAACTGCAAAAGCTCCATGAACTTAGCTTCATACTCGCTCATGTTCATTGGTACTTCTCTTAACCTCTCAAACAGAGAGATCTTCTTGTCAAGATATGTTTCGGGGAAGTATCTACTAACGAATTGTCATCGGAATTCTACCCATCCGATTTCAAAACCTGGCCTCTTGCCCTCTTCTATTGTCCACCAGTGGCCAGCACTCCCTTTTAGAAGGTACATTGCATGCCTCACCTTCTCTACTTTAGGGATATTGAGGATTCTAAAGGCCTTCTCCAGCTCAGTCAACCACATATCAGCATCTGCTGGGTCAGCTATACTAGCATAATCTGTGGCTCCAACCCGGTGAAGCCTTTCAAAAGTCTTACCGACTCCCTGTCCTTCATTATGGGATGGTGCCCTCGATGTAGGTGGTGGCATCCTATCCGCCATATGTGTCATAGTCGCCATGAATTGCCCAAACAGATCATTGAAAGCTGGGCTCTCTAGTGCAACTTGGTTAAGCTGAGGATGTTTAAGTACTGGTTCCTCCCTAGTCTAGTCCCTTGCACCTCTTCCTAGTGCAGCAATGCTGCTCTCAGTAGGATGTTCTTCGTGTGATCCAAACATCTTTAAGTTCTTCTTGTCCTTCTATATGAGCAGAAGACACTATCAGATAAACTGGAAGACACTAGAATAGACTCAACAACCTTAATCTTATGTCTCTGTAGACTAAGCGAACCTAGTGCTCTGATACCAACTAAACTGTGACGCGTCGTTCGAACAAAACATCATTAATTAAGCGGAAGCAGTCATTAACAACGGATTACTGAAAATCACTAAAAATTAAAACCATTATAAAGAGATCCAAACACAGGAAAACTCTTTTATCAAGAACCAATGTATTTTATTTACATCCTGGTTCCTAAGTACATATCATGTACCATGTTTTCTCGAGGATTACAAGCATCAATTGCTCTGTTAAAACTATACATAGGCAGCATAAGAACCTCGAGGAATCAATCCAAAATCTCAGATCGATTCATTAAAAGTACCAACTACTAACTTCGAGGACCTGAGAGTACATAGACGACACATAGGACCCTCTATACAAAACATGACATCTAGTGCCTCCACCTGGAATATCACTGCTGCTGCTGCTCTTCCCCTGCTATAGGGTTTCTACCTCTTCTTCCCGTCTACCTAAAAAGTGTTGGTGACCAACGGAGTGAGACCCAGTCCCAGTGAGAGATATAACTCTCCGCCAAAAACATTATTATTGCAGTTTAATAGAATAAAATTGAGCAGAGGAATGATATATATTCAACAACACATAAATCAATGTCTAAACAGATTAGAGCAATATTCTTATTCAAAGCATTTCAACTATAACTTGATAAAGCAACATGTCACTTATCCAATATGGAATTGAAGAACATGTATGACATTTATCCATCTAGGATATGCTAAGCAAGGTAACATCAACCAATGATTCTTGCATTTCAACCTTAAGAAAATATGCTACACGGCTGATTACATTTTATAATCATGCTTAAGCCCTGAGGAGATGAGGTATACTACTCATACTCCAATCGACCATTGCGAAGTCGAAATTGGTACCATACATAGGTCAAGGAAGAGCCGAATTCCCATGACCTCATCTTCCTCAGTCAGTGTGAGTACAAAATGCAGGACATCTTGTGTCTCTGCTAAATAGCTTTCCAGGGTATACTGGCAACTTCGCTATAGAGTTACAGTGGCGGCTGTACTCTCTTCGCAACTGAGAGATTCCATGTTTATCTCACATCGATCCGGCATTAACATTATCGTGAGATTCATGATACATCAATCCCGACACATATAATGAAGGATTGAGCGATTTAATGTGTATCTCACATCAGTCCCACATTAGGGCGTAAGGATATTCACACCCATAACCCCTACCTACTCAACAGTATGCCCTCCAGGAGATCTCGTGGGAAAACCTGTTTCACCATCACCAACTACTGACGATGATGGATCTATGGACAGGGCTCTACATGATAAGATTTCACTTGATTAATTAAGTACATTACCATATTCTTTTAGCATCAGTCAGGTTTTCAAACATAAATTATTACAGCAAATGCTACAAAGAATGAGTAATACTTCTATTAAGTACTTTTCGAAGCTTTATAAAACATTGGGATCTCAATCCCTTGTCACATCATGGGCATTCTCATTCCTTAACATCTCATCATCATGATTATGGAATATGGGTATTCAAACCCTCAGTTCATCATAGAACACTTGTAACCACTTATCAAGTAACTAATACCTTCAGGTCATCTGACCAAGGTAAGCATGATACTTTCTACACAAGCATCTCACATAGATTTCAAGGCCCATTTAATATCTTGTTACCTCTTACTAGGCAACAAAGTATATTATGGCTCACAAGGCCCATAAAACAATTTCAATAATAAAACATCATAGCTCATACTTGGTTATGCCCAACATCTCATGATACATGCATGGTTAGTACACATGATAACAGTTATATCAATTACATATCAGCACCATGCAATACAAGGGTAGCATCACTATTCCCTCATTAGGGTTAGGGTTTCCCAATTCATGCTAATTAGGGATTATCATCCCATTACCCAAAATTAGGGTTATGGTTTATTATCATATTGCCCAAGATTAGGGTTCCATGCACTACAACCCGAAATTAGGGTTTCACATACCTTCACCCTATATTAGGGTTACGGTTTCAAATAGCATTACATAGCATCACCCTGGATTAGAGTTTCACATCACATAATTGCATTAGGGTTTCACATGGCATCACCCTAGATTAGGGTTTCACACATCATTATCTTGAATTAAGGTTCCTTATAACTTTTCCCCAAATTAGGGTTTCATGTAACTTTACCCGAAATTAGGGTTTCATGAAGCATCCTCTTAAATTAGGGTTTTTCATTATATTACCCTGAATTGGGATTTCTCATATCATCACCATATATTAGGGTTACACCATTACCCTAGATTAGGGTTTCACCTAGCATTGCCCTAAATTAGAGTTAGGGCTCATCAAGCTTCTCAATTAGGGTTTCATGATCTCTTTATCAAGGATCATACCCTAATTACATATTTTTTTCATTAAAGTGTTGAGGCTTAACCACTACATGATTATTATACATGTATGAATTCCTCTCTCTCTCATCCTCTCTAGGATGTTGATTACTTCAAGCTTGATTAGATTAGGTCAATCCTTCATTCAAGTACATACATTTAGAGTTAGAATAGTGTATTGAGATATTGTTTCCATAAACATCAAAGGTTTACCCCTCTAAGGGTACTAATCACCCTAGCACCTTAAAGGTACAACCATTGTAATTACCTTTGATAAACATCATTAACAATCATAGGGTTAATTGATATTCCTTCACATTAGGTCTTCAAACGGTTTTGGTTGCATTGAACCTCCAAACGGTTTTGACCCCTCAACCTCCAAATGGTTTTGAGACCGTTTGCCCTCGAAACGGTTTTGAAACTATTTGCACATCTAGGGTTGAGACCGTTTGCCATTCAAACGGTTTTGAAACTGTTTGGGCATCTAACCCTTGAAACCGTTTGATCATATGTACATTGAAACCGATTGAACTCATCAAAATTTGAAATTGATTGTATAGATGAGGCTTGAAACCGATTGGACCTCCAAATGGTTTGAGACCGTTTTCCCTCCAAATGGTTTGAAGATCGTTTGATCCCAAATGGTCTCAAGACTGTTTGGTCCAAACTACCTTGAAACCAAAAGGATCATCTAGGGTTTCCTTCAACCAATCAATTAGGGTTTGCATCATTGAATCATTCATCAATTGGACCATAGAGAGTACATCAAATTACAACCCTTGGATCTCCAACCATACATCATATCCCTTGACCTCCAAAAGGTCTTGAGACCATTTGTCCTCCAAACGGTCTTGAGATCGTTTACCTCCAAACGGTCTTGAGATCGTTTGCCCTCAAATGGTCTTGAGACCGTTTGATCACCAAACGGTCTTGAGACCGTTTGGTCATCAAAATTGAAAACTGTTTGCTCATGATATTTATTTAGGTGTGTGCTAAGATGACAACATCATATTCAAGCTTCAAGCCTTCAAAAATTACTATAATTCTTATGGGGATTTCATCAACTAATCAAAAGGAATTTCAGGAAAGAAGAAAGATTCAACATATGATGAAGAAATGAAATCAATAATAATATTTAAGGGTTCAAGTTATATAACCCACCTACAAAGTTGAATCCAAGCTTCAAGATTCACGTATTTAATGGTGAATGAAGCTTTCTTAACTTCCCAAGGTCCGTCCTCAAGTCTTTGAGTGAAAAGAATGGCTAAAGTTGAAGTTTGAATGGAGAAAAGAAGAAAATAAGCATTGAATTTCTATTTCCACCATGAAATCATGGTTTAAGATGATTAAGGAGCTCACATACAGGTTGGGGTACGTCCTCCTGTTGCTCCTAAGCTCCCTTGTGCTCGACCAAAGCAATTAAAGAAAGAAGAGTCAAAAAAAGCCTTTCATGTGGGTGAAAGAATGGAGTGTATATATGGGAAATTCAAGAGAGAGAAAGTGTTATAAAAATACTTTAATTCCCTAAATTGGTGCCACTTATCCCCCTCACTTCCTTTCATATGAAGACATCATCCTTCCCTTCGAAATATTCTTCTTTATCCATGAATTAAAATAAAACAATTAAGCACCTTAATCAATATAATAGTATCCAAAAATTAGTGGATATTACTTTTTCTTTAACTAATGTGAGTGGGCTCTCCACTCACTTTAGATATTTCGGTGCCATTGCAAGGCAAAAGGACGTCCATACTTATATAAATTCAACCATCACATTTTTGGTTGAAGGGCACTTCCATTAATATATTTATTTTTGCATTAAATTGAATTAGGGTTTGAATTATGCTTAAATCTTGATTATTTTAATATCAAGATTCTCTCTCCCCCAAAGAGACTCAAATGAGATGCCCCTCTGATTTTATTGTCTTTAATTGATACCAAGAAACATTAGGGACTCTCAAGAAGTGGTATTTTGCATATTGAACCCTAGGTTTTGGGTAAATTGCACATTACACCAAAACTAGGTTTTAATGCACAAACATTGCTTAATAAGCTCTTTCTTGGTGCTCAAGCTTGTGGAAGCCATACCTCTACATCATTCTCATTATTATGATGCTATAAAACTTGAGGAACATTTTATCATGTAACATTTGCAAGTTAACCCCTTAACTTGGGTAATTTGCTCTTTAGTCCAAAACGGGCCAAACATTGTTTTCAACATTATTCAAAACGGACTAAAATTGAAACATAAGTTCCTCTTGATCCTTAATTACTTTTCAAAAGATAAGAGAAAGCATATAATTATCTTTCTTAAACAAAACATCTAGGGTTAAAGCATAACCCAAGTCAGGGATGTTACACAACCTGACCCCAAGATCTAGGGTTTTTACTCTCTCATAGGTCATATTTCCCCTCTTGGGTTGAACCACCCCAGGTTGGAACACTAACCCTAAATGTTTCATTATGCATAAATTATTATCATTATAAATTCTCTACCCATGTTTGCTCAATCTCTAGGATACCCCCTCATGGGTTCTATCCATTAAGTGAACTTGGGCCACCTTCCCCTCCAGGGGCTTGGTGCCTACATCGGCCTTCCCCTCTAGGGGCTTGGACACCATAACCAAACATTTAGAGACAGCATGAGGGGTTTGAGCAAGTTATATTCAAACTTTCATTTTCATATATATATATATATATATATATATATATATATAATTATTGGGTTCTTATATTTCTTAAGACCTCTTACATAAGTGTCATGATCCTCATGCACACATGCATGGGAGATTGGGTCACCTAAACCCATCCATCTATCTTTTTTATTCTTTATTTCTAGTTTCATATAGGTGGTGTTCCATATCACCACACCATGCTCATTATTTATGATATGGATTTAGGGTTAGGGTTAGGGATTATATTCTACCTCGAGTTTTCATATACCTTGACCTACTAGAGTTTGCATACCCTAATCCAAGTCCTTCCTTTATGAAGGGCTTACCCATACTTGTATCTTTATAGTGTTTACCCTCTCTAGAGGGACCTACACAAAGGTTACATCTTTTCACATTTACTTCTCTAATCAACAATTTCTTTTTTAGGCTTATTTAAGCAAAGAGATGAAAATTAGATGAAATTTGAGATGGGAAACCTAAAAGATACATTATGCCTTAATAAATTTTCTCTTATATTTCTAAGGATGGTCTGAAATTATAAACTATTAAGTATTAGTTTATGAATCTGGGCTCTGATACCAAATGTAACATCATACTTTTGAGTGTCCAAAAGACCTTAAAGTCATAGATCATTACTCATAAATTCCAGGATTAGATTCAACAAATAATACAAAATGGTAAACAATTTCCATTAATGAACAAATATTTACATGTTTTCATAATAAGCTCCTCTAAGGAGTTACATAAATTTTAGAAATTACCAACTAATACATGTAAGAAGAAAAACTACTATCTCTGATCCTTTTTGATTAACTTTAATGTATTCAGCACCTTTCATTTGTAACCTCATGTCCACAAATTAAGTGTAGCAGGTACCTAAAATGCCGACAAACAAAAATGCGGTCAGTATATTTCTATACTAGTACGTGGGTTTAACCAATAGACACAAGTGCACATATATTCAATAGCTTTTACTTGCACATAAGAACATCAATTTGCTTTCATATTGTAACCCATATCTGGTCTACTACCTCAGGTGTAATCATTGTCCCTCCTGGGCTCATGTGTGTTACCCTTAAGATTAGTCTAACCTAAGGTTCATAATATCATTGTTTACCTTGTGTTATACTCATAGGGACTTTATATTTTGCAAGAAGTAAATAAACAAGAAAGAAGTTATCATTCATTCAATCTCAACGAGAAACCTCGAAAAACTCAGAATTCGATGCATATATTCATAAACATAACCACATATATTATTCCATTGTAGAAACCATGAAGAATAACTCATGTACTTTAAGAGTGCATCCAAACATCCTAGCAACAAAGAATTCAATCAACATTATCTAAAATACACATACTACATATGTGTCACCATGTATTTACATTACATTAATCAGATCTAGATTTGCTCCTAAACTAGGGTTTATGGTTGTCTCATGTTTGGACCAAGGATTAGGGTCACAAACCCTAATTCCATCCACTACTACAGAACATGCCTTTAGCGTTGGTTAATTAAGGCCTTTAATGTCGGTTTCCAAGCGAAACCCAAGTGGGCGCCGCTAAAGGTCGACCCATTCGGCGTCGGTTCCCTAACCGACGCCAAAACACTTCCCACCACTGAAAATGCGCCAACAAAGGGACTATAGGCGTCGGTTATTTAAGAAAACCGACACTATAGAATGGTTAAAGATGTTGGTTATTAAAAGAACCGACGCCATTACCCTTCCCGCCATCAATAAAGCAACAGCAAGGGCACTATGGGCATCGGTTCTTATATATAACCGAAACTATATTTGGATAAAGTCATCGGTTTTATGCAAATAACTGATGCCATATCACTGCCAGCACGGTCGTGCTTCCCAACATGACCGTGGTAATGGGCATCGGTTTATACCGACAACTGACACCAGGACGAGATAAAGACGTCAATTTTTTGCTAATAACCGATGCTGTATGTTTTTGGTGTCGATTTTTTATAAACAACTGACTCCTATGTGCTGATTTTTTTTTCTTATCAGTTTGCAGGCCTGCTATATGGCTGGTCAGCATGATGCAGAACTTGCAGTTCAGTTCTGAACTACAACTTTACAACATCCATTGATATCAGCCATATAGCAGGTCACAAACCTGCAAAGTTATTCACATTCAGACACATGTATTGATCATATACATGTAGAAACCAACAAAGTTATTTACATACACATTCAGTTCCATTTATTTCATCTTTTTCACATTCAGACACATGTAGAAACATTCAAGTATTGATTAGAAAAAGTCGTTCACATTCACATTCACACATATGACAATTCATAAAAAGTCATTCACATTCACACAAAACTAATTATGAGAACAAAGCTATTCTTTATTCATCATCATCATCATCATCATCATTGTCATCATTGTCAATAAAATTATATTTAAAAATTCCCACTCTTTGTAGGGCTTTTGCCTATTCTTCTCTTACAACATCTAATTCCTCCCTCGTATAGGGAGTATGTACATCTAATAGATTTCCACCTGTGCTGAAGTCAGTAGTTTTAAAGACCTGCAAAGAGAATGACGTATATATATAATTAATAATATATAATAAGATTGATATATTTCATATTATCTAATGAGACTATGTATAATACATGTTGTATCGTATCGATTTCCATTATAGCATGTTTGATGATTAGGTCCATAAATTGCATCACATAGTAGGCACATGCCCAGCCGTTGTCTTGTGTAGCACACTATAAATTGAAACATACAAAATATTCAAAAATACAAATAAGCACAGTTCACATAAATAATATATACATTGGAGTCAAGAAATTACTTTCACATTCTCCCAAATTAGTGATAGATTCTTTTCCTAGGGACCTTTCCTCCAGCTTTTTTGAACTCTTATAAAGCCCTACATATGTTAATGTAACACATTAAATTGCATAATTAAATAGTAATGTAGTAACAAATGTTAACAGATATAAAAACATGAAATATTTCTCACGAGAATAATGGCCTTTTAATTGCATGTCCATATAATGTATTCAACTCATTCCCCACAGGATCTAGATAATAGACAGTGAATGTCTTGGGGACAAGAACTAGTAACTCCCAATGCCCACCACTACATGTAAAAAAGTAGAAAATTAATAACCCAAAATTCACAATAAAAATGTAATTTTCTTAAGTCCAAATTATAAGCAAGGCAAACTTACTCAACATTGAATGGAGATATTATCACCGTCTTCTTATTTTACCAAAATATTGAAAAGCATCACAGCAGTATGAAGTAACTGAAGAAGGGTCTGCATCTACAAGACTAATCAAAGATGGAACCAAAAATCCCACATAGGAAAACCCAAAATCTGTACATATCGTGTGTACGTGGCTGCAAAACATGTATTATGTATGCATTAATATATAAGAAACCAGATCACCATATATAAAACAAGGTATATGGATGTTTAAACAAGATCTCACCATATCCACAACTCTATCATAGATGCGTTCAGCCAATCATAACAAAACAACTCCAAAACATCTTGTATAAATATCTTGGTTTCGTATGATTGACCTGCATTAATACCTATGCATTAATACGTATGCAAAACTTGTATTACGTATGCATTAATATGTATTCTAAACTTGTATAAATAGATTGTTATCGTATGATTTACCTGCAGCATCCTCTGAAATAGTAACATTTATAGGGAAATTTGGATCATGTTCGCCGATCCATACTGCCACACCCCTACAATTAGGACGTATCGAGGTGTTTAGGTCCCTTGGAAGCCAACTTGGTAGTCGAGGAGGTGGAGGCTGAGATGTAGAGGGTCTCATCTTTTTGACTTGTATATATAATTTCAGATCAATTGACTCATATATACACACTAACAAATTGTAAAGTAATGGAAATTTATCATACAATATTAGTATAGATGACATCCACTTTGGGCCAAAATATCACTCCACCTTCTTCCTCACCAAGTGTTTCAGCATCTGGGTGTGCATGAGGCAGTGAAAGATCCCTCCTGTCGGGGAGTACATGTATCGGGCTCACACATACCACACCATCTGGTACTGGATGCCCATGAAACATGCACCCTAGAAGGGGTGGGTAAGCATGTGCCTCTGCAATGACATATTCTTGACTTTTTAGTTGGCATGGCTTCAACCCCTACAAATTTACGTAAATAATTTTATATGCATATATACACAAATATATCATCTTGAAAAGACTAGCTACTATGTCATAAAAATACTTACAGAGGACGTGCTAGGTGGTGGGTCTACAGGATTACTCCCAACCTCTGTAGTAGGAGTAGTAGGAGAAGTGTGGCACGTCACAGGTACTGTCTGAGTGGCCGTCTGAGATGCCTGCCACTTGCTAATTGTGTCATGGAGTCTCTTATCAAGTACTTCCTCGACTGTCCTATCAATGAATGCATCTACCTATACATGGATACAAGAAACGCTAGCTTCTAATTATTAAATTCCCTTTTGCAATAACATTCTAAAATAATAATAGGTTACCTTAGCTTGTGAAAGTCCCGCTTTTGGGACAGGTTTGTGCTGGGATGGCCCAAAGAACGCTTTAATGCCCACACTAACGCCTACACCCCTAACACATCTAGGATACTCTGGGTTATCCTGAGCAACTATCAGTTCATCCCTTATGCCCTGAGGGATGAACTTTCCTTCCTTCCTCTACTCTTTTATCTCCCGCTAATCACCATCAACAAAAATTAGTAAGTAAACATAACAATAATCAATATCGGTCGATTGCTCTAAGAGTTGATTTTTACCATTTTTGCAGTCACCTCAGCAGTTGCGGGCTTTGGTATGTCTCCCTTCTTGTTTTGCCTCCCAACTATCCACATAGCATGGCGAGGTAGAGGTGTAGGAGTAGTAGTAGAGGACTCTGCAGTCTTTTGAGTAGAAGCAGGTTGAGCAGACTTATCCTCTTGGACCCATTGTGTGGTCATGCACATTCAGTGCACGCCTTGCTCATTGAGCATCGTTGATAGCCTAGTTAGTAAGCACATTGATTTGGTTAGTAACACTAAAGGTTAATCTTGAATAGGTGAATACATAAGAACGTATATTAATTAAATTGGGAGTGGCGCTTAACACCTTGAATTCATCAGTTTTTCTTTGGGTAACAAACTCCTCCCAGTCTTTGGGGTCCAGGTAGTTCCATTGCTTTGTGGCTGTCTTCTTCCTAAATTTATTTTTAAAGAGAATACAAACAAAAATTATTAGTGTAGAGTTAGTAAAATAGTGATCAATGTCTAGAATTGGAAATCAATCAAGAACCTCTTCTCAGCATCGTGTATGTAATCTCGGGTGAGATTGGTCCTATAGTTCCTTAGGACCCTCCCACAGCATTGCATCACACATTTACGATGTAGCTTTTCATCCAGATCAAATATGCTCTGCAAATTAAATAGAATTGCTATTAACTAGTATCCTAAAAATTAGTAATCTACACAAATAGAATTACAAATAATAATAACTCACACATAGTTCCTTCCATACGAGGTCTTTCTTCCCCTTAGGAACTTTATGCCAGGATTCTAGGTTAGGACTGCAATGGTTGCGAGTAAGAACCCCAAGATATGAAATAAATGAGTTGCAGTCCACTCCATATGGATTTCCCACATGATCGAAATCCACAACCAATTTGGGTCCATTGCCCCTTTGCTGTAGTAACTTGTTCATCATTGTGATGCCCCTCACTTTCTCAATTTTCTTTTTTTGCTCATCAAGTGTTGTAATTTCTTCAGGGGGTACATCACCAACCTAAAATTTGATAAAAAACACTTACATGATATAATTATAAATGAACATATAGATAGAAACCTCAGGTATATATTCTTAAAACTTACATTGTCAGGCGGCGTAGGCACGTCCTCCCCCTCACGGTGATCATCAGCATGGTCATCATGGGAATGCTCAGCCATCTGAAAGTTCACATTCAAATTATAAATTTCACATTGTAAAGTAATTCACATTGTAAAGTTCACATTATAAAGTTCACATTGTAAAGTACATTCACATTGTAAAGTAATTCACATTGTAAAGTTCACATTCACATTGTAAAGTGATTCGCATTGTAAAGTCCACATTCACATTGTAAAGTTCACATTCAGAAAAACAAAACATATAAAAAATATAAACATGCATGCCTCTAATATTGTGATCTTTTATCAATTAACAATCCTTCATTGTGATCCCCGTGAACATACAAGTCATTGTGATCCCCAGCTTCAATGTTTGGTGGTGTTGGCAACCCAACTGAGAATGGACTGGAGTCATCATACTTATCATAGTACTCGTCTTCATCTATAGGATCTTCAATGAACTGTCTTTTACCATGAAGAGCAACTGACCATCTATCATTTGCAGGATCATCGATATAAATACTTGTTTCTCCTATGATGCCAATATGAATGGTTCACCCTTCTCGCCAATCTTTTCAAAGTTCACTAATGTGAAACCCAATTCATCCACTATAACTCCTTTGTTGTTGTCAACCCAATTACATTTAAAGAGCGGAATTCTGAAATCTACATAGTCAAACTCCCATATGTCTTCAATGACACCGTAATATGACATTTTAGCTTTACGTGCACTCTTATCCTTTGCACTTGCAAAAAACAATGAAGACACTTGAAGGGTGACCGCACTATTTTGTATGACACTCTTATCATCTTGACGCTTTGTGTAATACGAGAATCCATTTATGTCAAACCCTTCATAAGACATAACATTCAATTTTGGTTTAAAGGCAAGGCATTTGATGGTTTCAGTAAGATTATCTGGTGTTTGAGATAGTTACTGTAAGACTTTATCTTCAAACCACTTAATAAATGTCTTGCTATGCTCTTGAATTGGATCGAGGATATTGTCTCTTGATTAAATTGGTATGTTCCTTGTTATAAACACTCACTTCGTCGATGTTGTGTAAAATAAATAAGTGACCTTGCTCCAACTGCTCACGGCTGATTACTTTCACCCGTGATCCCAAAATTCCTTTGCCAAAATGCTCCTCAATATTCTTTCCATTCACAAGAGCGTCATTACCACTCAGAAAGTCATTGCAAAAATCCATAACCTCTCTCACCACATAACCCTCAATAATACTCCATTCAGGTCGATAACGGTTTCAAACATCACCTTTAAATACGTTCATGTATCGTTTAAAGGGATACATCCAATGCAAGAAAACTAGTCCCAACATTTTCACTTCCCTAGTCAAGTGGACAACAAGATGTACCATGATATCAAAGAACGAAGGAAGAAAACACATCTCAAGCTGACGTAGGGTAACAACCACTTCTCTTTGCAATTTATCGAGAGTATCAGGGTCAATAACTTTGCTGCACAGACTGTTGAAAAAGAAATAAATTATGGTGATTGCAAAGTGTACATGCTTCAGCAATATAGATTGAATTGCCACATGCAATATTTGTTGCATTAGAGTGTGACAATCATGAGATTTAAGACCTATCAACTTCAGATCTTTCATTGATACCAATGTATAGATGTTGGATGAGTAACCCTGTGGCACCTTAACATTTACCAAGCATTCACAAAAAGCTTTCTTCTCCTTTCTAGACAACGTGTAACAAGCAGGAGGTAAGTATGTTCTCCGATGGCTACTAACTACTTCTATTAATTATGTCCTTATTCCCATTTCACATAGGTCCATTCTAGATTTTATCCCATCTTTAGTTTTACCTGGTATATTCAATAGAGTACCGATGACACTATCACATACATTTTTCTCAATGTGCATGACATCGATACAATGCCTGACTGTCAAAGAACTCCAATAAGGAAGATCCCAAAATATTGACTTCTTCTTGAATAAAGACGTGTCACTCCATGTGGCCACCGTACATTGTGATCTCTTACCAAATTCATTGGCGATGTCTTTTACTCTTTCATAAACATCCTCCCCAGATATAGGTTTAGGTGCACTCTGTTCCTCATTCCGTCCATTGAATGTTTTGCACAACCTATGATACAGATGAAATTTTAGAAGAAACCTTCAATGACCAAGATATACAATCTTGTCGCCGTGTTTTAGTCATATTGAATCAGTGCTTTCTTCACATATAGGACACGCTTTAGATCCTTTGACACTATATCCAGACAAATTCCCATACGCTGAAAAGTCATTCACAGTACAAAACAACATAGCGTGCAAACAAAATGTCTCTCTTCGTGAAGCATCATAGGTCATCACACCTTTACCTCAGAGTTTCTTCAAGTCATCAATCATAGGTTCAAGATAAACGTCGATATCATTTCCTAGTTGTTTAGGGCCCGATATCAACAACGACAACATAACGTACTTATTTTCCATACACAACCAGGGAGGAAGATTGTATATAACAAGCATAACTGGCCAAGTGCTATGTTGGCTGCTCAATGTTCTGCACGGATTCATCCCATCTGTATAAAGCCCAAGTCTTAGATTCTTGTCTTCTTCACCGAATTCAGGGTATACTAAATCAATCTTCTTCCACTGTGGGGAATCAGACGCATGTCGTAGGATCCCATCATTATTTTTCTTAACATCTGCATGCCACCTCAAATTCTTCACATCTATAGGATTGGCAAACAAGCATTGAAATCATGGTATTATAGGTAGATACCACATCACCTTGATAGGAGAACCAGTTTTTGACACCCCCAAAGTCGTCAATTTATACCTTGATGCACCACATTTCGGACAATCTTTCAAATCCACATAGTCCTTTTGAAATAATACACAATCATTCGGGCATGCGTGTATCTTCTTGGCCTCCATTCCCATTGGGCACAACAATTTCTTTAACTGGTATGTTGAGATTGGCAGCTCATTTCCTTCAGGAAGAATTTCTTTCAACAAAAGACAACAATGACGTGAAGCTTTTGTCGCTCCATCGATTGTTAGCTTTCAATTTATACAATCTCAACACAGCGCTAAGCTTCTTAAACTTACAACCTATGTATAACGGTATCTCAGCATCATGCACAATGTTTCTAAACATGGGAGGTGGATCGGTGTGCTCTACCCCACAACTATCCAGCATCACATCAACGATGTCTACTGGAACTGGTTCGTTCACATCTACTTCATTAGAGGCAATTTCTTCTTCCACACAAGAACTGCTATCGACATCCACTAATTTCAGGTTTGAAATCTCTCCATGCCAGTGCCATTCTGTATAGCCTTGTACAATCTCATTGCACATGACATGACTTTTGATTTCGCAACAGTGGTGACTTTTAAGTTGTTGCCGCAATGCCTACATGGACAGTAGAACCTATCTCCATGTTGTTTCCTATGTTCCTCGGCAAATCTAATAAACTGATCAAGACTAGAAATAAATTAGGGGGTGTAGCGATTTGGAATGGACATCCATGATCTATCCATTCTATGATCAAAGAGAAAACAAGTATATATTAGAACAAGATTAGGTTCTAGGGTTAAAAGATTAGGGTTTATGGTTAAAACTTTAGGGTTTAAGGTCCTATATATAATAAATGTGTACCACCTATCCCATTCTTGAACACCTAATCTCACTAGTAAGTGTATAATGTGTATTGGGTTTTCAAATGGGGAAATGCTACTAAAATTTTCTTGAAAACCAAATACACATTATACACTTATATCCTAAGTGAGATTAGGTGTTCAAGAACAGTCCCAAATCGGGGACTATCCAAGATTTACTCCTAGTGAGTAAATCTTGGACGGGTTTCTAGGCCAACAAATACGTGTGTTGTCATTCTTATATATAATAAATGTGTACCACCTATCCCATTCTTGAACACCTAATCTCACTAGTAAGTGTAAAATGTGTATTGGGTTTTCAAGAAAATTTCGGCAGCATTTCCCCGATGTTCTCCAAGTACATATGTACTTAGAGAACAAACAGGGAAGTGCTATCGAAGTTTTCTTGAAAACCCAATACACATTATACACTTACATCCTAAGTGAGATTAGGTGTTCAAGAACAGTCCCAAACCGGGGACTATCCAAGATTTACTCCTAATGAGTAAATCTTAGACGAGTTTCTAGGCCAACAAAATCATAGCATTAAGAGCATGGTTTCATGTTAGGTCATCATAGGTCATAATAATCTACTAGAATGAGAAAAAGAGGTCTCATGGTGTTAAAATAGCATAAGAGTATTAGATCTTGATTCTAGAGTGTACAAAACATATTAGTGACTACTGATTTTGTGGGGTGATATCATTTCATGGGATTTATAGATTCAAACTTAACAAGTGTACAATGCATCATTTTAATACTCTAAAGGTGACTAGTGGGTCATAGCACATAAAAGATGACATTAGAAGGAAAGTAAGCAAGCTAGATCAATTAACACTCATCTCAAGGGAACATTAGTTACTGAGGTACCAGGAAAGAGTACTTTTAATCACTAGGATCATACAAGTAGCAATGTTGATTAAGTCTATGTGATTAAAGATCAAGCAATGTAATAAAATAGGGATTTAGAGAAGACATGAAAACAATTAGGGGAAATAGACATCATCATTGGAAAGTTGAGGGTTTTTCAATCAATTTGGTATATAAAAATTTATTATTTGGGCCCAGTCGAGCGTCTTGTGCTAGAGCAGGGAAAGAGGGTGAGACAGAGGGTTTTTGGGGATGTTTACCTCTATTTGAGCCCAGTCGGGTGTCTTGCTCTTGAGCAGGGAGAGAGGGCGAGACGGAGGGGTGCACGTCGAAGCTGAGCGGGCAAGCAAGTATGGAAGAGTGGCAAGCAGGCAGTCGGTGAGAGAGCAAGGAGGAGGGAGAAGGGCGGCGGTGAGCGGGCAGCCAGTGAGCACAGAAGGAATAGCGGCGACGGCGGTGAGCAAGGAGAAGGGCGACAGCGGCGGCAAGCAAAGAGAATGACCGGCACAGCGGTAGTGAGCAGAGAGTAGCAGGGAGCAGTGGGTAGCGGTGCACAAGGAGGAGGGAGCAGGGGAAGAATCACCAGACCCTAAAATCGGCGTACGATTGTAATGAAACAGAGAAAGGGGAAGAGTCTGCTTTGCGCGGGTGCTATTAAGTTAACAATAGGAGTCGGTTATTAAAACGAACTGACGCTTATAACAATAGGCATCGGTTACCACAAAAAAACTGACACCTACGCTAATTTATAGTCGTCAGTTTCTACTAGAAAAACTGACGTCTATCTACATATGCTGATAAAAACAAAATGTTCTCGAATTCTGACCACAGTCGTCAGTTTCCGTGGAAAACCGACACCAAAGGGGGGTGAAAATTTTCACAGGGACAGTGCGCAAAAACACATCGGTGTTAGTTATTGCAAGAAAATTGACGATAAAAATGGTCCCAATTTCTGTCTCGCAAAAAACCTTTAGTCGTCGGTTGTTTTGTTAACAACCGACGCCGTATGTTAAATTTTAGAGGTAATTTTTTTCCATTGGAAAATTTGGATTTGGCAGTCGATTTTAGGCGTCGATTACTTATTAAGGAACCGATGCTAAATAAAAAGTGATACCCGTGTCTGGCCTCTCTTCACTGATAGATGTCGGTTTTTGTAATAAACCGACGTTGTAGGGTTTAGGCGTCGGTTTCTTATATACAACCGACGCCTGTAAATGTGACGTTATAAGACATTTCGGTAGTAGTGATCATGTCATGATCTCTAAGATTACAAAACCTAGTTATGCCTATTAGGTGAAACCCTAATCATCATCTTAAGAATATTAAATTATATGTGATGCCTAGAACATGTTATTAACATTAAAATCATAATAGGATGTCCACATTGGTTTCAAAACCCTAAATCTGCATGTATATGATTATTAATCTAGAAAAATCATTATTCACCTCTATCAAGGATTTCCTCATTATACATGTTAAGATTAGGTTTTAACTCAACATAAATGAATCTACTTCATTAAGAATCATATTAAAGAAAATCTAGGTTTTCCTTTATACTAATTACATTAAAACATGTATTGCATATAATTTTTGAAAAGGAAGCTTAATTAGACTCTGATTATATTTTCTTTGGATTCCTCTAATTTTTTTGAGAAATTTGATATACAATTTTCCTATCATCAGAGTTATTGTTAATTAACTACAATTATCACAAGATAATCTAATTTGGACCAATGGTGTGACGACATGTCAGCTTATATAAAGTTAAACCAATCAGCCATGGGACGAGGCTGAGCCAATGAGCTTGAGCCCTCATGGCAGTCATGTGCTCACATGGAAGGGAAAGGTAAAGAATCAAAAGATCAGACTGACCTTTACCTTAAAGCATAAATCCAGAGCTAAAGATGTCCTTTTTCATGACTTCATCTTCTTTCCCCCATTTGTTCCTACATTCACAAATGAGGCTTCATTGAGCCATGGAGGAGGTCAACCGATGGTTGACTCTCAGCTTGCGAGTGTGGTCGATGGGTGTACCACCCTGGGTTTCTCTTCCATGGCCCTCTAAACCATCCTGAAGCCTTCCGATTCATTTCCACCACTCATCTCCCTATATGATGACCCTACGATGCTCTCTTACTGACCTACTCCTTGGTTGTCGGGGTGCTTATCGAAGAGGAGTCTCATTCCTCCTCAAACATAGATGAGAGCCAAGGTTTTACTGCGGTAATCTAATGATTCTCTAGAACCATACAATTGGCTTGCATCACCTTCTATTGACGCAGTGGAGTCAAGGCTACTGGGGGCGAGGATGGAGCCTGATCTGGGGTTCCAAGGAGCTTCACCAAAAATTGAGCACGATTTTGTGTACACCGGGCCACAACAGCTCCTGAAGACATGTTATATATGTAAGGGTGATAACAAGGGGAAATTAGCAACCTTACCCAACTCTTGGGGATTTCTGCGATTTGGGAATATCCTAGACTCTCCACGCTAAGGCCAACCTAGAGGTTGGTTGAGTTTGGATTCTTCTCCTGAATCCAATGGCGTTGTTAAACAAGGACATGGGCATTCGAAGAGGGGAAGAGGAGTCCCAAATTTTTAGGGAACTATGTCTCTCACGAGGAGAGGTACATGACGGGCGAGCATGATGTGTTCTCTGATCTTGATTCTACATGGATCTGAGAGTCCTAGCCTAACTGGACTCTCCTCTCCAAACTTCTTTTCTTTCTTTCTTAATTATTTAAGTAAAAGTCATATTTAGAAAAATATTTCTCTAGGACACATCATTACTCCAAAACATCTCAAACTTTGTTATCTCGTCCCATTACCTCTTTCCTATCGTTAGGTAGAAGATAAATCTAAAACCATGTACATATTATCCATTATTTGGCTTCCAAGTAATTAGTTGATAATCATTCAACTAATTATCTAGGTCACATTTTATCTTGGAACCTTCTAAAAATTCTCCCTTTATCTTGTATTATGATTATCTATCAGCCAAAAATACTTTGGTACCTATTATGATCACGAATATCCATAATATTCAAATTCATGTCCCAGGGACCCATATGTAAACCCTAATTAACCAGTTGGGCTGAAAAGTGTCCCTAAGGCCCATGAATCACGTCTTGGTCCTTCCAAAGGTTCCATGAGCTTAAACACATTCCTAATTACCAAACTTGAGACTCTGGTGATCATTGCATCTTATATTAGCCTCATATGACCACATATGCTCAAAAGCACATTATTTATTTAATTTGAACATTTAATCTAATTCTAGGGTTTGGAATTATCAACCAAGATCCCTCAACTCACTTCATTGTTATTCATTCCCTAATTTCATTTAGGCTTGAAATATACAAGTTTCAGGGATGTAAGATTCTAGGTGGTAAAAATTATTCATTCATATTAGGAACATCTATATCATTTTTTTCACAAAATCCAATAACTTTTTGAATAAACACCCTCCACATATCATCTTCAATTCTTAGAGTGTGAAACTTTTGTTGGGATAACTTCACCAATGTCATTGCATTCACAATATTCTGATCTTTTCTATGAAGTGATTGTTATAGTTCATGTGTCTTTCCCAAAATAAGTTTCATCAGATGCAAAAGGAAGACAAACTCAAATCTTTGAATTTAACTTGAGCAAATATTTGCAAGACCTCTTTATTTTGCATCCTTGCCACCATATGGAATGATATTGAGGATGAAAATAATGGAAGGAAATAAACATATAAAATTGAGTAATGATGTATAGTGAGAACTCCAATGTGTATCATTTTCCCTTCTAATACCAAGCTCTTAATTCAATCTTGTACCTATTTTAAGCTTGCCACAACCAAATTCATTACTCAGTCTCTCCACTTCTTTGACTCAAAGAGCATCACAATACTTGCATGAGCCACCCATAATATTCATAATATTTGAAATTGTCTCAAACAAAAATGCTATAAGTGTATGTTTTTCTACTACAACAATAAGAGATAACTGAAATTGATGGGAGAAGCAATGCACATAGAAAGTTGATGAATTTTCTCTCAGAATTAGACTTATCAGACCATAAAATTCTCCTTTCACATTGTTTGCCCTGTCATAACCTTGCCCTCACAATTGTGAAATACTGAATTTTGTTGTACAAAAAAATGAACTAATTACCAACTTAGGAGAAAGAGAAGATGTATCAGTTAGCACAATCCTAACAAAATGCTCTATGATCTCCCCTCTAGTGTTCACATATCTCAAAACTATTGCCATTTGTTCCTTCATCGATGACTCTCTTGCTTCATCAATTAAGATATTGAATTCATCATTACTAATTTCTTTTACAATATGATATCTTATTTCAATAGCAATTACATTACAAAGGTCTTTATGAATGTATGGTGAATTTAGTTTCATGTTTCCATTTGTATTACTCAGAACTACTTTCTTGATATTATCATCATGTGAAGCAAGAAACTACAACAATTCTAGAAATTTGCCTCTAATGGATGAATCTACACCTTCATCATGGATACAAAAAAGTTAATCCTTGGTTTAAAATATATCGAACAAAATCACTTGATGAATCTAATCGATTTTGGTATTCCTTTTTTACTTCTTCATCTTGTTTGGTCAATGCAACATCAATATGTTGATCTTGATTCATTAGACCATTACACATTGTTCGTGCATTATTATGAGCACTAGAAAAATTACTGACATGTTTTTCAAGTCCTTTTTATCATTCTAGTTTATGTATTCTCTGCAAATAAAGGTAGGATCATGGCCTCTTTGTGAAAAAAGATAACAATAGAGACAAAATACAACATTTTTAGATATTCTATATCCCACCAACCCATATACTCATCAAATCATGATTATTAAAGCGATGAGATTTTTTACCAAATTGAGTAAAAGAAAATGTATGACCTTTGGGTTGATATGGACCCTATTAAAAATAAGCTCTACAAAAAGTGTCTTGCATGTTAGCACTATAAGATGATACATTCGGCCTCAAACCCAGATAAAAAATAATCTCTTCTATGTTAAAATCTACTCGTTGAGTTTTAGAAGAAGTCAGCACATGTTCTTCATTATTTTGATTTAGACTGCTATTTGATTGTGAATCATGTGATTCATCTGGTAGTTTTCTCTTGAGAAAACTCTTCATGATAGAATATGTGACTATAACATTTTAAACTTTATTTGAGGAGATATTTTCATAATATAAATTGTGTACACTGTAAATAAAATATCCAGATAAAAACATGTAATTTATTTTAATTAATTGATTAAATATTGTTTATTATCTAAGATATTTTTAAAGTGTCATTATAGTGTGTGGAAAGGTGGCAAGAAACAAAAAAGAAAAGCAATGAATTAGAATATTTTGTACCAGAGAAAAAGAAGAGAACAAATATGCAACATGTAATAAAATCCAAGTATAATAGAGGCAAAATATAAAAATTCCTGATGTTAAATAATCGAATATATAAAGATTATTACTTTGTATTTGATAGTTGATAAAGATTATTGGTGCCCACATACATACAAAGATGAATACTTTTTACCTTATTTGTGTCAATCTGCAGTAACTTTTTGTATGTTTACTAGTTGCAATTGAGGTTCAGGTATAAAAAATGTTGACAAAGAAGTTCAATATGTGCAATGTGTCCACTGCTTGATGAACAAAGAGATTTTCTCATTGGATTAAGATAATAGCAGTTCTGAGCAATATTAAACAGACTACCAAGAATGAACAGTTGTTCGACATTGTATGTAAAAGTAGATTCGAATTAGCCCTGATGAAAAAATCACAATAAGTGCCAGTTAATGTCCGACAATTGTTATCATATAAGAGATCCTTACTATATTTTTGAAAATGTAAAGTGTGTTACATCTGTCCAGACAAAGATGGAATCTGGTAGGATGTGATGACTGTGTCACACTGTCGAAGTACAAATGATACTAACCACATCACTGAAATAGATAATTTATATACATTGATGTTTTTGTGCAACCGAAAATTGATTTTTTATGGACAACTGAGAAAAAGAGTTGCTTTAGAGAGAATTGGAAACCATCTGTAAACAAAGTTACGGTGGTGGCAGTTGCTAAAATTTGGGTTAGGGAACTATTGAAACTTTTTGGCATAAGCCCTTATAGAAGAAAAAACTTACTGGGACCCAGGTAGGGAACGTGTCCCCCTGGGCCCAATAGTGGCTCCGTTAATGGCCTTCACCATTATTGCACTCTACCTTTAGATACTCACCTCTCACCTCTACATCTATGTAATGTGTTTGTCCCATCTTGCGGCCAACATCCCCACACCTTGTTCTGTTACTTTTTATTTCCAACCACTCTCAGCATAATATGAAGCAGTGATGTCTTTTGTTGTCGTTTACCATCACCATGCTTCAACGCTCATGTCCATCAGTCATGGTCGACTAAAACAACTACGCATCAGATCCAGATGCTTAGTTAATTTTTGTTTGCTATTAGTTGCCTCTATCAATGTATGTGCACACTCGTCCTCACTAACTTTTAATCTACAAATTTTCTATCTAACTCTACTAGAACTGACTTTGTTGGATATATGGATGCTGCAACAATCTATCTACATGGGTTAAGTCTAATGTAATTGTCATCCCAAACCCCATATCACTTTCAAAGAATGACTGCGAGTAGTAGCATCTGCATCGACATGCCCACTTGTGTCACTCTTCCAAAATATTGTTAGCATCATTTGAATACATCATCATCAAATCACCCTCTCTTAATTAGTTGATTGGGACTTCCGAATTAGATCTTTTCATTGATGGATAGGTGAGGATTGGAGGGAAGAGTGAATTCATAATCTTAATGTCTCCTCTCTCCATTCCCTAATATTAAATTATGAATTTCTTATTCCAATCTAGAAACTGGACAACCTCATATGTATGCTTTAAGGCTTATTCATGTTTCGGTCCCCAACCATTATACCTTTATTCTGTAATGATCCGTGAGTTAGTACATAGAGTAAAAGTAGTTTATGTTTTGTGTAAATGGAAAGAGTCATTAGTCCCACATGTCTCACTCCTATAACTTTTTTGGTCTTTATTTGTAGGATCTCATTTGACACAAGTGTTCAAAGGGATTTACAAAAGAGTATGTTTTTCAAGAGGATTGTGAGCTACTAAATTCTTTAAGTGTCATGTTAGTTTCTCAACGAAGGGTCTGGTCTGAGTTCCTAACTTTATTTATTTTCTTCTCATGTGTCATATTTAATCTATGTGTTTCTATCTAGATCTGACCTGAAATTGTTAATATAATTACAACTATTAATATTGCATGTAGTGACATAATAATTAGTAACAATAGCCTTAAATAATTCATCACATCATTTGTTAACAATAGTTGACCATGTTATTGGTAATCAAATTGACACTCGGAATATACTTGAAAAAAAATAATGGTACCAACTTAGTTTGTTGGAAAAGTAGGAAGAAAATTTGGCTCAAAATGGTGGGTTATGATCAGTTTTTAGAAGAGAATAAGCCTAAACCTGGTGTAACTGTCCCAGGCAATGTTAAACTAATTACAAATTGTAAGAAGGGTGATAAGATGTGCCAAGGATTAATCTTATTTGCTTTAAATAAAAAACTATATGATTCATAATCTAGGATACTTGTTACTACATTTAAGAGTTTGTGAGAACATTAGAGAAGAAATATTATACAAAAAATCAGAGTGTTGAAAAGTATTGTGTTTCTAAATTTCTAGAGTTTCATATGATTGAGGATAAATATATGATTTTGACTAAACTCATGAGTTTCAATTCTTGGGTCATGAATTCTCAGATGCAAGGATGAAATTTCCTGATAAGTTTGTTATTACATCTATAATAGAGAAATTTCCTAAATCTTGGGAGTTGTTTGGCATAACTCTTGAGCATAGAAAAGGAGACTTGTTAATGAATGATCTCATGAGGGACATTAACATATAGAAAAAACACTTGAAAGATAAGATTTTCGAGTTACATACTACTGCAAACCCCAATATCAATTTTACTATTGCTAGGAATAAAGATAAAAAATTAAATAATATACATAAACCTAAGGCTAAGATATAAAAGAAATAAAACAACAAATCTTGATGGACGTGTGGACAGGTTGGCCATGGAACAAGGATTGTCCTTCCAAGAAGGCAAAGAAAATTGTTTCATCTGTAAATAAGGAGGATGTAGTCAAAATATTGACTGCATCCTTGAACCTCAATGATGGTACAATATCCTTTTCATTTTTGAACCTCTTCACTGAACAAATGACATTGGGGCTAATGTACATGTTTGTAGTGACAAGTCTTTGTTTGTGTCTTGTCATACCTGTAGAGGTCGTTCTGTGACTTTATGGAATTATAGTATGTAGAATTCAAAGGCAAAGGATGTGGACTTAAAGTTTCCCTTGAGGAAGGTTTTTACACTTCAGAGAGTCAAGCATGTTCCGTCCAATATCTTTTGTGGCTCAATTTTTGTTAGGGATGGTTTTAAAATAGACTGCAAATGTAATAAGGCTATTATCTAACACCTTCATGATTCTTTATCTTATGTGACCTGCATAACTTGTTTAAGATTTTTGTTGAACCTATTTTGAATTTGATTTTCAAATTTGAATGATAATACTTCTTTTTGCATGAATCTTGTATCTTCTAACGTATGGCATAGTCATATGGGACATGTTACTGTTGTCTCAATGAAATGAATAATGAATCTATATTTAATTCCTAAATCTGAATTGATAATAGTAAATATGATATTTATGTGCCAGATAAAAATACCTAGAAAGCATTTTCATTTAATGAATAAGAATTTTGAAATTTTTTTGGTCCTTTAGAATTTTGAAATTCTTGATTTAGTAAAGATTGATATCTTCAAACTTAATGAGACTTCTACTAGGGATAAAAAAATGTTATTTCATAACTTTTATAGACATTGCAAGCATATTGTAATGTACAAATATTTGAGGCCTCCAATAAAATGATCTTAAAAGAAATGATTGTACTACCCCTATATCACCAAGGTGCACCTCCTTTCAGGGAGCCCGTTACTAAAGAATTTTGTGGTTACGTGTGCCCAACCCAAAATAGTACTAGGATGGGTGACCATTCAGGAGTTTATCCTAATGGTATTAGAGCCAATTCCCCTACAGTAGGTGGGGTCCACTTGGGTCTGTGGCATGCCAGTGTTTGAGTCGTGCGGTCCAAGCAAGTTGGAAAGGGCTATCCTAGTTGATGGAGCCACCCTTACACTGGTAGCCGTGGTCGAGAGTTGGGTGTACATCGGTTGTTTGGGTTCACATGGAAATGGGGATAGATTATGAGGCCATATAGTTGATCCTAGATGAGTATTTCAAGAGCCTAAGTTGGAGAGATTGTGACGTCTCAGGATTTGTGGCCTCAGATAAAATGATTTTAAAAGGAATGATTGTACTACCCATATCATCAAGGTGCACCTACTTTTCATGGAGCCCATCACTAAAGAACAATATGTGTTAAGCGTGCTCAACCTAGAGTAGTGATAGGATGAGTGACTAGTAGGGAAGTTTATTCTGGCTTGTACGTGAGTGAGGAAAAGCATGCAATTATGGCTAGTGGTGGTATGTGGGGCCAGTCATCATTCCTGAAAGTCTATTAGAGCCTTGGGCAGTGCGCCTAGGTGTTACATAGATATTATTAAGTCTATTTATTTAAAAGTTAAGATGAGGCATTAGAAAATTTTAAAATATTTAAGAAATAAGTTGAAATTCAAACTAGTAAACTACTTTAATAATTAAGGTTTGATGGGGGATAAGAATATACACAAAACTTGTTGAAAATTTGTCAATTAATTAGTATAATTGATGAAGTTACTGATCTTTATTGACCATAATATAATGTGATACAAGAATGTAAGAATTGAACCCTAAAATCTATGGTCCATACATTACTCCAAACCTCAGGTATACCCAACTTAATATGGGGGGATCTTTGAATACGACTTGGCCATATTCTGAAAAGAGTTCCCCATTAACACAAAGAAAGTAGTCAATTTCATCTACATAGAGGGAGAAAATTGAGTCTCATATATCTTTGAGTGTGAGGTTCCTTGCTAATGTACTTGCCCTGAACATAAAAGGAAGAAACTAGGACCGAAATCCTTTGATGTCATCTTCTTGGGTTATGTATAGAGAAGTTATGCCTGTAGAATCTTGATCATAATATCTTATATCTCAGCCATTGATGCCAAAAAATTTGTGGAACTATGTGATGCTACATTCTTGAAGGATGTGTTTCCCATGAAATATGGTGTGCTCAAATAAGTATCTCAAGGGGATTCATTCACCACAGGTTCCATTCCCGAGAACATGGAAAGGATGACAAATGTGGGGGGTGACTCAGCACAAGCTATTTCTACATCTGATGATATCGAAGAAATGGTTGGACCAAGGAAAAGTAAGTGGCCCAGGACATCCAAAGATTTTAGAAGTGAGTTTCTCACTTATAATATTAAGAATGATCATGTATCTTTCAAACAAGATATGAATCCTCCAAAAGCTAAGTTTTGTAAATAAGCTATTAACGATGAAATTCAATCAATTCTTTTCAATGGAACTTGGGAATTAGTGGATTTACATCCTGGTTGTTCTATAGTTGGATGGAAATGGATATGTAAGAAGAAACTTAATGCAAATATGACAATCAGTAAGTATAAATATATGTTAGTTGCTAAGCGTTACACACATGGGAAGGAATAGATTAGTTTGGTACATATTCCCCTATACCCCATATGTGTACAATCTGAGTGTTTTCCATTTATAATCTATGTATCCATCAGATGGATGTGAAGACCGCGTTCTTACATGAGGATCTTCAAGATGAGATATATGTGGAGCATTATGGGTCATGGGAATGAGTTCAAAGTGAGTGAAATTGTTAAGTCATTATATGTCATGAAACAAGCCCATAATCAATGTCATGAGAAGTTTGATTTTGTGATATCATCCTTTGGCTTTGTTTCTAATAATTTTAATAAACATCTCTACTACAAAATCGTCAATGATGGATTTATTCTTTTATTCTTATATTTTCATGATTTTCAATATTTTTATTTTGATATGAAAGTAGTAAATGAGAAAAAGTCACTCTTGTGTAGTAAGTTTGAGATGAAAGATATGGGTTTCACTGGTGTGATTTTAGGGCTTAAAAGTATTAGATCTATTGATGTACAACTCTCTCTCAGTCTCATAATGGTGAGAAGATACTGGAGAGGTTTGAGTAGAAATCATGGAAACCTGTTAAGACTCCATATGCTTAATCCAAGGCCTTATTCAAGAATCATATTGGAGTTCCAGTGTCTTAATTACCATACTCTAAAATCATTAGAAGTTTGATGTATCTTATGGATTTCACATGACCATACATTGTGTTTGTCATGAGTAAGTTAAGTAGATAAACCAGTTGTCACAAAAAGCCCCATTGGGAAGCTCTTTATAGAATTTTAAGGTATGTCAAAGGAACTTGTTCCCTTAGGCTTCATTATGGTAAATATTCTTCTATAGTCAAATGATATAGAGAAATCTAGGTTGACATGAACTCCAGGATTACTGGTATCTCAAGATATGTATTCCTGGTGGGAGGAGGTGATGTTTCTTGGATGTCTAAGAAACAGAATGTATTGTCTCGATCTACTTTTGAAGTTGAGTTTTGTGTTTTAGATGAAATTGGATTGGAAGATAAATGGCTGCATGGACTTATGTCCAATTTAATTATGGTAAAGAAGCCACTTTCTGCAATTTTAGTTCACAATGATAGCACTATAACCATAGCTAAAATAAAGAGTTTCCAATACAATAAAAAATAGAGTAGACACATCCAAGTCAAACTCAAGTCTACAAAGGAATTAGAATCTAATGGGGTAGTGGTTATGGACTACGTCAGTACCAAAGATAATACACTCGATCCTTTCACTAAAGGTGTTAAATTGGACTTAGTGAAGAAATCCAGGTTGGGGATGGGACTTCAACCCCTTCATATTCATAAGAAGTAGAAGCCCAACTCAAAAGAATGAATATCTCACAATTGGGTTCAATGTGGCAATAACAAGCCGACAGTGAATTAGATGACACTATGAAATTTCACTGGTTCTTCTTGGATCTATGTGTCTATCCCTATTAGTATCATGACTACAAGTTAGTAAGATATTCGTCTTATAATGGTGTCAATTCTTAGGATAGGATGTTAATAGTAGGTTGCAACAGGGAAATTGGGCTATTCTTTGATATCAATCATGATATGTTTTTCAGATGCATGGCCTTAATGCATCATATTTTTTTACGTCATGTCTTTATTGTGTTGCTACCAAATGATTGTTACAACCCCAATTTTTGGGCTCATATGGTGGGAAATGCAATTTCCCCAATAAATGTATGATTATGGGAATGGTGTGAATTATATGTATTGAATGGATCCCTTTTGCAATATTTCCTTTTTGCATGTGATTTCATGGATCATAATATATTAATGAGTTCAACATGATTAAAAGAAAAAGAAGAAATCAAATAATGCAATATTAAGAAGGAAATTTGAGATAATGATAAAAATATGAGAAATATGTGGAAATATGGATAATGGAATAATATGTAAGTTTCCTAAAGGAAATAGAAAACATGGTTTTACAAAAAAGTAAGAGAAAGTTGCGAGAAATATAGATATACATTGGATTATCCCTATTCATGTAATTGGAGACAATCGTGAATAGAAAAGGACATCTTTTAATGCTTAAAAGAAAAATAAAGGAAAGAGGGGTTGTACGAAGGTGTATGTTTTATGTTTAATACCTTTCCATTAGTAAGTCATGACACATGTGGACTCTCAATCGTAGATATGAGGGAAAGGAAACCAAGAGTTCAAACCCTTCCTTGATGTCTTCCTGATGGATGTTGGGGTCCTTTCAAGGTACGCATATATAGAGACTGATGGATCCTCAAACCCCCATGTCGCATGAGGCACATAGCCCTCCTTCCTAGACTCTCCCTTTCTCCCTTAGTGGAAACCTTAGGGTTCATCCTTGTCAATGGATACATTGACCCCAGGGAGATCTCGTCTCCATGGAAAAACCATGGCTGGACCAGGAGGAGGCGTGCATCCTAGGTGATGGTCCTCTGAAGTGCAACTAACATTGAACCAACACCTGACCAATTTTCAAAAGAGCCTGAGTTCTAGAATGAAGCTGTGAGGTCTGGTATACAGTGAGGAGATTCGTCGAGGACTCATGGATACTCTGCCATCCTTGTTGCAACATCTAGGTATACCTTCTTGCTTCTCCTTCCAGTTCTATTAACCCGTACACCTACAAACGTGGTGCGGCTATTATGCTCTCACTCACATGCCTTTCGTGAAGTTAGAGCTACCCTCGTGTGTGTGGTGGATGGTTAGAAGTAGGAGGAACCTGCCTTGGCTCCTCGACGGCTGGGAGTAGGGACCCGAGCCGCCGTCGGCCCTTCCAGGTTAGCAGACGGCGCCCTTCCGCGAGGAAGGAGAAGGCATCACGCTTTTAGATGGTTTTGCCCCCAGGTACGCTATAGCCTGAGTCTCTGTGAGATACAGTGGGGTCTTTTCATTATAAACTTAACCAATTCATGAATTAAGTTAGAAGGGGCATTAGATGATGATGTGGCGATTAATGATTGGTCAAAATCAAACAACCTTGAAGTAATCATAGAAAATTAATGGTAACTCTGATGGGGACATATGATATATGAAAATTGATTATTAGAACGAGAGGAATCCAAATGAAATAGTTTCAAAGTCTAAATATGCTTCCTATTATAAAAATAGGTACAATGCATGTCTTAATGTTTTAGTGAAAAGGGAAAACCTAAATTTGTCTTAATCTGATGCTTAATTGAATAGATTCATTAATGTCAGGCTAACACCTGATCTGGTTATGTATAATGAGTAAATCCTTGATGATGATGAATAATGGATGATTCCATATTAGTAATCTTATATATGTTGTTTAGGGTTTCAAAACTAATGTCGACATCTTGCTATGATCTAATGCTGATAATGTGATTTAGGTGTCATGAGTAGTTTAATATTCTTAAGATGATAATCAGGGTTTAATGAAACATGCATAACTGAGTTTTTAATCTTAGAAACCATAATATGATCAGATTAGGGTTTGTAATCCTAACTTATAGTCCAAGCACGAGATAACCCTAAACCCTAGTTTAGGAGCGCATCTAGATTTGAGTAATGTAATATGAATACATGGTGACACATATATAGTATTCTTTGTTTTAAATACTTGTTGATTACTTGCTTTGTTGCTTGGATGTTTGGAAACATTCTTAAAGTATATGATGTTCTGCATGGTTTCTGCTATGCCATAAGGTATGTGGTTACTTATGAATAATCGCCTTTAGTTTCACGGTGTTTCTCAATGTTTTTATCGAGTGATTACAACCTAAACTATTGGATGTTCAATTCTGCAATCCTATAAAGTTCCTATGAGTATCACAATTAAATATGTATGTGTATTCTCGAACCTACATGCCACCCTGATGTATGTTGCAAGACCAAGCCCTAGAGGGAAGACCAATGGGCACCTCGATAGGTGACCTCAGGCACCAAGCTCAGGATGGAGAAGGTGGCCTTATGTCCATTACAAGGACAAAACCCTAAGAGAGGGTAATCTAGGGTTTAGGGCAAAAGTAGTTGAGAAGTCACATTGAAAGTTTAATTTGGATTGTTAATCAATTATCTATGATAATTAGGTTGTTAGAAACTATTTCTAAAATTATGATTGTTCCCCACATACCAATATAGAAATATACTAACCGCGTTTTTTTATCGGCGTTCTAGGTACATTTCTGAAAAAGGTCAAATAGTAAATTGAAATATTGTGATGATATAATTAATCTATTCAAGAAGGATTAGTTAGATAGACTTGTTTCATGGATAGAAGTCCAAATCCAAATTTTCAAGGTATGCAAAAATATTTATTTTTACTCCAGCTTTTCAGTTTAGAAATAGTAGAATTTGGTAATTATTTTTTATTAAATGTTAAACCATGGATCTTGAATTATTGGTATAGTGTCTCTAACCTTTTGGTCTCCCTTGATTGGGGGTTACCAGGAGGTGGGATCGTTACATTTGGTATTAGATCTAATGGTTTCTCATTTAATCCTTAATAATTATTACATTTTACAAACTCTGTAGAACCGAGGGAGTTATTAGAGGATTTTCCAATGACAGAGGTGTCTAGAAAAGGATCACGATCTGGGGGTTGGAAATATTTTCCTCTTCCCCGCTAGTCAGTCATGAGTACTCCCAGATGCGGTGTGAATGTCTGGCCAAAGTCTGAGGTCTTGACTCAAAATAAGATACCTTTAGGACTCTCTCATCTATTTTTTCCCTTCGCAACCCTAATTCAATTAAGGTTCTGAGGTTTAGGATTTTTCTCTCTCTTCCCTGCCCTCTTGAATTCAGGGTAAGTATGATAAGGATTAAGGAATCCTCCACCAAAATAATAAAAACATGTAAATAAGATGTCATGGACATAAATTTCAATAGTTTAAGAGTAAATTAAAGATCAATTACATGCTTAGGTTACATGGCATGTGTTTATGTACCCTTAGGAGAGCTTTGAGGTTAGACCTTATTGTAGGAGGATGAGGAGAGAGTTAGCCTTGGAGGCAGAGGCCTCCAGGAAGAGGTAGAGACCTGATGCATCCTCTAAGGATGATGCTAACTCTAACGCTAAGTGGATTTTGAGGAAGAGATGACATGATGAGTTGAATATCATAGTCTTCTATACCTTCAAGCACATGGGTTTGACATGCATGCTTTACGTAAAGGTTTTTGAGTACCCATGATAAGCATAAGCTATGATGTTTGACCTAGTGCCTTTTGGCGACCCGACCTTGAGTGTCGTGCATGTTAGGGTGAAGGATATCTCCTTCATTGTAGAGGTTAGTGGTGACCATATAGAGACCCTTATAGGCATATATGAGCATACAAGAGTATGCACCTATGTAGGAGAGAATGTCAGTAGTGATGGCAGTAGGATGAGACTTAGGTCAGAAGGGTGATGCTCGACGGGTTAGGAGATGAACATGCAGAGCTTCAGATAATCTTGATCAAACATAGATTTGGATCATACGTTTCACCCATGTAGGTGCATGCATGTATTAAGAGCCTGGTCCACCTTCTTAGAGAGAGAATCTCTAGTGGTAAGGTTGTTTGTAGGGTTAGCTCTAGACAGATAGCAAGATCCAAGCAAGAAGGTTGGAAGCTTAGACTCCAAGACATGAGGGACCATGAGAAGGTGGGTATGTTATGAACTAGAACGGATGACCTAAGTGGATGGTGGTGGATACCTCGTGCATGATCCTTGGAGGCTTGTGGTATCTTGGTTGCCTTTAGAGGAACCAAACCCTATAAAAGGGAAGAGGCTTATTGAGTTGATGTACAGGAGTTGTAGGTGCCTACCTTACCTTATAGGTGTAGAAAGGAGAGTTCCTTAGACCCTAAAGAAGTATAGTAATAGGTTATGGGGTCTCAGACCGAGTTGGTTGTCCTTGTGTAGGACTCTAAGGTGTTGTTCACGTTGAAGAATGGTGGCAAGTGTATGCCCTTCCTTGTGCATGTTTGGTTCGTGGCTGGACAGCTAATGCATAAGAATTGAACCTAGGGCTCCTAGACCTAAGAGGGAAAGTTGTAATACCTGGTGCACCTGATGCTCACAAAGATGATTGAGTTCCTACGAATAGGACCATGGAACCCTCCATTTTAGAGGAAAAAGAAACCCCTTGACTAAGGTATATGTTTGATGAACCCCTCACACATAGGTTGGTGACATATGCATGTATGATATTGGTCCAATGTTGAGGAATAGGAACTAGTATGACATACTAAGGAAACTTAGCATGGAGTAGTAGGTGGTATTCTTGCTAGATACATGCCTTAGTGGCTTGATAGGGCTAAGCATGCACATGATGATGTAAACCCTGTAAGTAAGGATGTTTGTGACCTTTGTTACTATCAAGAGATAGTTTTCTCCCATCCTGGGAAGGGACCCTTCTGTGGGGTGAGTAACGGCTTTGTTTAGGTTTGAGGTAACCTAAAGAGGCCTCCCATAGGAGCTGGATGAGATAAGTGGAGAGCACATAGTATGAGCATGAATTGATAGACCCATGTGTGACCATCTCTAAGGGGTATGAGGATATGTTTCCATGGAGGTAACCTGTATGGGGCCGGACCAAGGAAGGTAGGTCGTCATGATCCCTATGAAAGGATGTAAGTTTGACTATGAGTGCCCCCAGAGATGATGGAGTTTTGGGTAAGGATTCAAGTTGATATGTACCATGATAGAATCCTAAGTCGATACTAGGGTCACGTAGGGATAAGACCGATGGGAGTGGAGTTGTCTGGTTCCTAGATGCACAAGACCAAAGGGTCGGGAGGTAACAACTATCTTTGTCCGAGGACCATGGGATAGGAGATTGATCACCTTCATGAGTTCATCAGACCCAAATGGAAAATGAGGTGGGCACTCCCTGGTTGCATAAGGGAAGAGGGATGACCCCAAAAGTATTGGCACCCTACAGACCTAGAGGAGACGATTAAGGATTGTGTAACGACCCAAGAGTGTTTGGGAACAGTTTTCCATGGATGTAAACCTAAAATTGAGATGTTCATGATATGGAGACATGTGATGCACGTTTCAACTTAGTTGGAAAGTGTACTGGCGATGTGTGATGCACCATCTCTACTCTTGGAACGGGATGAACTCTATATTTGGACTGCAACCAAATGCTTATTATCTCTCATTATGGGTGTGAGAGATAGGGAAAAACGCATGCCATACACTAAGGATAAAGGTGATGTGAGTTGAAACGTTGCAATGATGTTTGAGGATAGAGAAACCTTTTTGGAGGGAACATGGTATGGATGGTTTATAAAAATGAAGAGAACTAAGGTAGTCATCATATGAGGATGTTCTTATCAAGACTAGTAGGAATTTATGAGTTATATAAGTTTGAGTTTGATAACCAAGATGATAAGCCTGAAGTTTTCTTGTCTCAATTAAACCTAAATCCGAGATGAGGATGATAAGTGGAGTATATGAAGTTTTATGTCTTCACCGTTACCTAGTACATAAGGATGTAAGGTGGTAATAGATGCTCTTTGTCGAGACATAGATGTCTAGTTTATCCAGTAGAGAGGCTAGAAGAGGTGATTGGGTGAACCTTAAGTTTGTGATACATGTTTGGCTAACACCAAGATACAACCCGACCCATTGGTCGAGTAGGGGTTGTTTGGTTAGCCAGCCTAGAGCTTGATGAGATAGAAGGATGGTTGTAAGAACCTCAGATACACCTCTCGAGAAAAGAATGTGGTGAAACCCACTACTAGAGTGTTTTAGGGTTTCTAAGGAGTCAACCTTGAGGAATCATGACATGTAGGAGATCATGATTTTAAGTTCGTCACACACTCTCGTACTACTAAGATAGTAAAAGGTTGTAGTTGTACTTAGCATACCAAAGATGAAGATGTATATCAGGTGCATGTGGCTTGTTACCATGCATGCCAGGAGGTGAAGGCCGAACACCAGTAACCCTTGGAGTTGCTATAGAGAATGAGGAGTCCCCGAGAGGGGAAGGGAGTAGATCACCATAGACATTGTGGTGGGTCTCCCCGGATCGAGAGAGGTCAAGATGCAATATGGGTTATAGTAGATCGCCTTACCAAGATGACATAATCCCTTGCCTAAGAGAGAGCACTATCAGGGTGATAGAGCTAGTTGAATTATGCATGAGAGAGATAGTTCAACTAAACCACAATCAAGTTCAATATCAGGAGCATGACCTCAAGTTCACTTCGATGTGGTGGGAGTGGGTACATGAAGAACTCGATACCAATTTGAATTTTAGCACAACTTATCACTCCTAACTGATAGTTAGCATGATCCAGACTAGAGGGTCTGATGAGAGTGTGTGTGCTCGTTCAGGGTGATACATGTGGGCAGTTCCTATCCTATGAGAGTTTGTTTGTGACAATAGCCACCATACCCAGTATCGATATGAAAGAAGCTCTGTAAGAGAGGTCGTGTCGGTCACCGCTTCATTAGGATGATGTCAATAAAAGGACCTTGTGAAGGTTAGAGAGACCACAGTGTGTGCATATGAAGTCACTTTGATCGTGTGATGGCTGAGAAAGCCCAGGGGAGACATGAGTCGTGAGCTGATGCAAAGCAGACTGATATGCAGTTCATTGTGGGAGGACATGTGTTATGAAAACCTGACCCCTCTGAGCTATAACTAAAGCTGAGTCCCTGATACATGGATCCATTTGAGTTGGAGTGGTGGAGATTCTTATGTTTAGCCTATCCCTCAGGATAATATGATGTATGATGTGCTCCATGAGTCTGATCTAGATCACTATGTGTTGTACCCGAACCATGTGTTGAGCCATGAACCTATTGAGCTTCTAGGGAGGCTAAAATATCATGAGTCACCTATGAGGGTATGTGATACCAAGTTGCAAGAGAACTCATATGTAAGAATATAAGATGATAAAGGTTCTTTGGAAGTGCCATGGAGAGGATGAAGCCACATGGGAGCGATGATGGGCATGGATAAGTCTTTTTGTGTTTTTTTGTATGTTTGGAGGAATTTTGAGGGAAAAATTCCTATAAGAGGGGAAGGATGTTACAGCCCCAATTTTTGGGTTCATACGGTGGGAAATGTAATTTCCCCAATAAATGTATGATTATGGGAATGGTGTGAATTATATGTATTGAATGGATTCCCTTTGCAATATTTCCTTTTTGCATGTGATTTCATGGATCATAATATATTAATGATTTCAACATGATTAAAAGAAAAAGAAGAAATCAAATAATGCAATATTAAGAAGGAAATTTGAGATAATGATAAAAATATGAGAAATATGTGGAAATATGGATAATAGAATAATATGTAAGTTTCCTAAAGGAAATAGGAAACATGGTTTTACATAAAAGTAAGAGAAAGATGAGAGAAATATACATATGCCTTGGCTTCTCCCTATTCGTGTAATTAGAGACAATCGTGAATAGAAAAGGACATCTTTTAATGCTTAAAAGAAAAATAAAGGAAAGAGGGGTTGTACAAAGGTGTATGTTTTATGTTTAATACCTTTCCATTTATAAGCCATGAACCACGTAGACTCTCAATCGTAGATATGAGGGAAATGAAACCAAGAGTTTGACCCCTTCCTTGATGTCTTCCTGACGGACGTTGGGGTCCTTCCAAGGTACATATATATAGAGACCGATGGATCCTCAAACACCCATCTTGCATGAGGCACATAGCCCTCCTTCCTAGCCTCTCCCGTTATCCCTTAGTGGAAACCTTAGGGTTCGTACTCATCAATGGGTACATTGACCCCTGGGAGATCTCATCTCCTTGGAAAGACCATGGCTAGACCAGGAGTAGGCGTACATCCCAGGTGATGGTCCTATGAAGCACAGCTAACATCAAACCAACTCCTGACCAACTTTTGAAAGAGACTGGGTTCCAGAATGAAGCTGTGAGGTCCAGTGTATAGTGAGGAGATTCGTTGATGACTCTTGGATACTCCGTCGTCCTTGTTGCAACATCCAGGTATACCTTCTCACTTCTCCTTCCAGTTCTATTATCCCTTACGCCTGCAAATGTGGTGCGGCTATTCTACTGTCACTCATGCACCTCTGGTGAAGCCAGAGATACCCTCGTGTGTGTGGTGGATGGTCAGAAGTAGGAGGAACCTGCCTTGGTTCCTTGGCTACCAGGAGAAGGGACTCAAGCCCTCGCCGACCCTTCCAGGTTCGCAAACGGTGCCCTTTCGCGAGGAAGGAGAAGGTGTCACGCTTTTAGACACTTTTGCCCCCGGGCACGCAATAGCCTGAGTCTCCATGGGAGGGGCAGTGGGGACTTTTCATTATAAACTTAACCAGTTCATGAATTAAGTTAGAAGGAGCATTAGATGCTGATGTGGCGACTAACGATTGGTCAAAATCAAATAACCTTGAAGTAATTATAGAAAATTAATGGTAACTCTAATGGGGACATATGATATATTAAAATTGATCAAGAGAATGAGAGGAATCCAAATAAAATAGTTTTAAAGTCTAAATATGCTTCCTATTCTAAAAGTAGGTACAATACATGTCCTAATGTTTTAATGAAAAGGGAAAACCTAGATTTTCCTTAATCTGATGCTTAATTGAAAAGATTCGTTCATGTTAGGCTAACATTTGATCTGGTTATGTATAATGAGTAAATCCTTGATAATGATGAATAATGGATTATTCCATATTAGTAATCTTATATATGCTATTTTAGGGTTTAGAAACTAATGTCGACATCTAGCTATGATCTGTTGTTGATAATGTGATTTAGGTGTCACGAGTAGTTTAATATGCTTAAGATGATGATCAGGGTCTAACCTAACATTCATAATTGAGTTTGTAATCTTAGAAACCATAATACGATCCGATAAGGGTTTGTAATCCTAACTTATAGTCCAAGCACGAGATAACCCTAAACCCTAGTTTAGGAGTGCATCTAGATCTAAGTAATGTAATATGAATACATGGTGACACATATGTAGTATGCTTTGTTTTAGATACTTGTTGATTACATGCTTTGTTGCTTGGATGTTTGGAAACATTCTTAAAGTATATGATGTTCTTCATGGTTTCAATGATGCCATAAGGTATGTGATTACTTATGAATAATCACCTTTAGTTTCATGAAATTTCCAGGATGTTTTTATCGAGTTATTGCAACCTAAACTGTTGTATGTTCAATTCCACAATCCTATAAAGTTCCTATGAGTATCAAAATTAATTATGTATGTGTATTCTCGAACCTACATGCCACCCTGATGTATGTTGTAAGACCAAACCCTAGAGGGAAGGTCTGATTTGGTCAAGCCCTAGAGGGAAGACCATTGGGAACCTTGAGAGGTGACCCCAGGCACCAAGCTCAGGATGGAGAATGTGGACTTATGTCCCTTGCAAGGACAAAACCCTAAGAGAGGGTAATCCAGGGTTTAGGGAAAAAGCGGTTGAGAAGTCACATTGAAAGCGTAATTTGGATTGTTAATCAATTATTTGTGATAATTAGGTTGTTAGAAACTATTTGTGAAATTGTGATTGTTCCCCACATACCAGTATAGAAATATACAGACTGAAGTTTTGTTTTTCGGCATTCTAGGTACATTTCTGAAAAAGGACAAATAGTAAATTGAAATATTGTGAAGATACAATTAATTTGTTCAAGGAGGATTAGTTAGATAGACTTGTTCAATGCATAAAAGTCTAAATACGAATTTTCAAGATATACAAAAAGATTTATTTTTACTCTAGATTTTGAATTTAGAAATAGTAGAATTTGATAATTATTTTTGATTAAATATCAAACCATGGATCTTGAATTATTGGGATAGCATCTCCAACCTTTTGGTCTCTCTTGAATGGGGGTTATCGGGAGGCAGGGTCGTTACAATGATACTCTTACACCCAAGGTTCAGGTTCAATACTTTTGTTGACCTAGTTCCTATGGGGGTCAAATTTGGATAACTCGAGTAGATTCAAAATAAAAAGTATATGTTGAAAGCATGGTATGGAGGATTGAGTGCCACAAGACACTATACATTGCACTTTATGGGTAATTGTTAGATATATAGTAACCACAACCATCTATCTACATGGGTTAAGCCCAATGTAGTGTAGCTAGTACATAGAGGAAAAGTAGTTTGTGTCTTGTGCAATGGGGAGAGCTTTTAGTCCTATATTTATTACTCCGAGAACTTTTTTGGTCCTTATTTATAGAATCACATGTGACACTAGTGTCCAGAAGGATCTATGGGAGAGTATTCTCACTTACGACAACACACACGTACGCACGCATGTGCACCATGTTGTGCCTCACCTCGCCTGGCTTGGTTGGGATGGGCCAAGCCTGGCACCGTCTCAGGCTTGTGAGTTGTGGCTTGTGGGTTGTTAGTTATGGGAATTGTATTCCCTCTTCCCTCTTCTTTTTGTACAAGGGTACAATTGTGTAATTAATAATTAATTTTTACAATTGTGAATTTCCTAAATGGATTTGTTTTTTGTTTCATGTACAAAAGCAATCATATGATCATGTCTTATTGGGTATAAGAGGTGGGGCCATGATAGGGATATAAATAAGTCTTTGGTCATTAGGATTAAACACAACCTTTGAGTACCAATCGTTAGTTGTTTGCGCGTGTTTGCAAAACCCTAATCCTATCTCTCTTCTTCTAATATATTTTCTCTTGAAGTAAGCTTGGAGATTTTTCTCCTATGTGAAGTGAGTTCATAATTCCACTATCAAAGACATGATATGTTCTGATGGTGGTACCTTTGATTGTTGGACTATACTGGTAGTGCAAGTTGTTCATCGTCAATGCACGAGTGAGATGTTTCCTGCTATAGGTTCGTAAGAGGATCAGTTAGAAGAACTTTGCATATCCATGAATATTGTGAGACACATAATTCTTTAAGTATTGTGTTTGTTTCTAAATGAATGATCTAGTTTGAGTTCCTAACTTTATTTATTCTCTATTCTCTTATTCTATTTATTCTACATGTTTCTTATCTGGATTTTTCCTAAAAATGTCAATATAATTGTGATTCTTATTTCTACATGTAATGACATAATAATTATTAACAACACCATTTTTGTCTTCCCATTGCCTACCTCCATTCATACATGTTCAATAATCATTATCAGCCTTAAATGCATTGTCTAAATCTTCCTAATTTGTTATGACCCATATGATGAATGGTTCGCAACTCGTTAGCCTAAGAGCAATAGAGAATATCATAATCACCATAGATTAAGAACATACATCTTACTATAGTGCTACCAGAACCACCAATAGGCATCCAAACACAAGTTGTCACAATTAGTTTCATTTTCTTGCTATTTATTGGCTAATCCCACACATTGTTATATTTGATTCATCTCCTATCCAACAAACCAAACACTACATAAGAGTAAGAGAATCTATTTTATTTGTTATAGGAGTGTCCACATTCAACTCAAGGAATATGAAAGACATGTGGCATTAGTTGAGGGTGACTAGATAACATCACATATGCATCTAATTAGATTTTCTTTAATCTATGATTCCAGTTGAACCCATTAGAACACATCAAAATTTCATTTGATGCTAGGTGTACGTGTCAAAATGATATTTATTTAATATTGTATTCCAATGGAGCTTATATAAGAAGTGTTGAGAGTTGATGTCATGTATATAGCAAAGATATTGGTCCATCGCTAACTTCATGCATGTTAATTTATTTTCCTATTCCTCAAATTTTATGGTTTTTGTTCATATTCTCTATTGAAGTTGTTTTTTAGGGTTACATCAACCTTTTAGTTGGTGGTTGGTCAACTGTTGTTATAAATCTTTTTCATGTTTACAATAACTAAACTATGTTAAATATGTTGTCTACATCATTGTAATCATATCTAGGCTTCTTTTTTACCTGTGACTTTGCAAGATAGTTGTAGAGTACTTTACACCCATTTCCAATAACTAAAGGTAAGATTAGAGCACATATCAAACCTTAGACGATGTAATATTGGGTAGCTTCAGTTGTGTCAATTATTTCAACTAGGATCGTGTTAGAAGTATCATATGCTAGTTATAATATTTGTAATAGCTAAATGGGTTGTCTCTACTTGTGCCCATTAACATCGATTCAGTTTATGTTATGTTGTGTCTTCATATCTTGAGATAATGATAAATATATGACTATGTAATCCTTTCTATTCATAATAGAAATTTTGCGTCGCATATGTATATCTCTAAAATACACATTGAAACATGTAAACTACTTTACCTCTATCCACTTGAAAATCAAGTCACATTCCTATTCTTATGGACAACTAGCATTTTGATAACCCTTTTATTAATAAAGTAAATCAATAATCATTAATTGTCTAATTAGTAGTGATGTCCATAACTCATGTAAATAATGTTGGGAAATACAGGCATAGAGTATAGTAACGGAAATTTTTATCTATATATATTCTCATAACCGCAAGATCATGCCAACTACTATGAAATAGGAAGGATGGTTTTGATAAGTTATACTTGGTCCTAGAGCAAGTCTAGTGACAAAACTTACTTCTTTGTAACTGCTGACAAGTTGCACTTAGATGGTGGTTGTGCATCTCTTGGTCTTCACTAAGAAAAATGCATATACAGCCTCTACAATGACTCATGTGGTCTAGCAACGAACTACATGTTGACTTTTCTCTCTGAGAAGTAACCAAAGGACTCCTATATCTAGAGTAGTTTACATAGACCAACTAGAACTCCTATCGTTCACCAAGAAGAGATAGAAAGGAGTTGTTCCTCTCATTGGTGTACTAGTCACCAACCTTCTCTCCCACAACAACAACTTCTTAGTTGTTCTCTCCCGTTGGCTATGTCGGGTAGGACTTACCTGGTCTCTCTTGGATACCACAACTAGAGAGGACAACAATTATCAAAGGAACTAATTCTCAGTTGTTTGTGTTGTGTAGTTGTGCTCTGGGAAGCCCCCAATACCCCTCTATTTATAGTAGAGGCCAGGGTCAAGGTTCCCAGTTACTATCCGATATGGGATTAATGTGTAGGAGTGGAAAGGACTGGAAGATCTTGAGTTCTCACAACATGCAATAGCCAAAATGACCTTTTCACACACCTGGACAATTGTCTGGTGTGTGAGAGTGTTGTCTCATGCTGCCAAATGGTCATTTCACAGTTTCCCAATCACACACAAATTTGGCGATTTAAATTCCAATTAATATACATATTAATTTTACTCTATCTTCAAGTATATGCAATTGAAACTATTTAGGAAACATCTCAAACCTTCATTCGACCCAACGAGGCCATCTCACCCAGGAGAGACTCCCATCTCACTCATCTTGATGTTCTTCTGGTGAGCTGAGATGAGCTAGTCGGTTCAATCATATTGAATTGTTCAGTTTAAGGGTAGAACTAAGCCAATTCAACCTTTGATCAGTCTGACCCCAAAACGACCGTCTCAACTTCTTGAGACACCCATCTGGATGCCTGAACGACCATCTCACTCAGTGAGATGGTCATTTGGAAAACCTGGTCATCCAATCAAGCGATCATTTGTGTTAATTGAATACCTAAACACTTTAGTAATAAATCAAATTGTCATTCAAGATCAAACTCCTCTTCTAGATGAGTTCCTATGTGTCTGATCCTATAGTTCCTATCTCATGTTGGTAGTGAATGTCCATAACTATCTTATGACATCACAAGCAAAGAGTGGTGCCCAGTCACACACTAGTGCTACCCAAGTGAAATGGAAAGTTGGAGAACAACTTCAACCTACAATCTGTGTAAGGTGTTGTAGTGATTGTATAATTCCTTTTTCTCTGATATCGAGGATGAACTCGAGGAATGGTTGGTGATAACACCCAAATTCAGGCATTTATGCTAAGTATTTATTTATAGTTTTGTGTCATTATAGCTATAATAGCCCAAAATAAACCTAGGTCCTTATCTTTCATTAATATGTAGATAGAGTTGCTCAACTAGCCAAGTTTGGAACCTGCAAGTACTGGACTCAAGAATATTTCATTTCTCTATATTCTACCCCATAAACATCACATTTTGTGCATCATCTTAGGAGACGATGGTCCTACTAACCGACTAGTGGGACCAAGAAACTTTTGATATCTTAGACCCTATTTTCAAAGGCCAGTCCTTTATTAGAATGCATCCTCACCAATCAGAAGGTTCATCGACGCGAACCCATCGACCACCAATAATAGACCCCTCCCCCATGGGATGGGTTTTTTTCCATGATGCCACAACTGTGACCAAGAAGGATGTCATGACCGCGGCCAAGAAGATAATGTTGTGATCATGGCCAAGACGTCGTGTCGACTAACACTCGACAGAGTCGGGCCCAACTCGGCATAGCCATGCCAAGGCCAAGATGTCGTGACTGACATGTCATCTCGAGCGTGGTACACCAACATGACCATGGCACACAACCACGAATGAGTCATCTACCTCGACCACATGATCTGCCTCAACCAAAATGTCTGCGTCGATATTGACCCCCGACATGACCATGCCCATCCTGGCACGGTCGGGCTGAGACCAGGATAGGTGTCGGGACTACTCATTACATACTCTCTGCCTTCACTTATAAATACCCATCCCTCACAACCTAGAGAGGGGTTCGATGATTTTTCTGGTTTCACCTTGTGGTTCCATACATTCTTGGTTCCTAGAGCCCTGTGGGAGAGTTCAGAGGTCCGAAAGGGCTGAAGTACTTATCCTACATCCATCCCTCCAATTTTCTTCCATCCACCATCATTTTCCATCACCATTCACCCATATCCTACCATTCCCAACCATCTTCCTCTTCCATACATTCACCAAGATACTATTTGGGGCAGAATCGAAGAGAAAGGAGGCCAAAGAGTCCAAAAGATCAAGGAGGATGGCCCAAAGATGAGATCCATCCTATACGGAGGCTAAGGAGCAAGAGCCACCTCTCCTCTGTGGACTAAATCTCTTCTTGTTCTCATTTCTTCTATTGTTCTCCTTTGTTTCTGTATAAGTGATTATCTTCCATCATTGTTTGGTGCCAAATATGCTTGTCCATGGCTAGTTGAGCTTTTTCTTAGCTATTTAGCCCATTTTGGGCATGTCTATGTACTTTTACCTTAAGCAAGTAGTTTTATTCCAGATCTAGTGTGTTTCTATTCTATCTTCTCTGTCTATTTATGATTGCTAGTTTGATTGATCTCTTTCTTGCTTGAACTTCTATTTCTGCCTATATCAGGAGATTTGTTATAGAAATAGACAAGAGATGGTAGTTTGGATCTGAACCCAAAAGGAGGACGGTTTAAGGTGATCTGTGCAGAACTGTAGACCTAGGAACAGCCGGGCCCAACCCGACACGGTCGGGCCCACTACTAGGTTCTGCCCAAATCACACCTGTTCCTAGCATCTCAAAATATTCTAGACCTAAGAGTGTATCTAGAATATTCTAGGGTGTTGATTTGTCATCCTCAAGAGAGGTTTCATGTCATTGATGGGTTTTAGTCATGCTATGTGAAAGCGAGTGGGATGACCCCACATGAATAGATACCACAATATGTGCTATGTTTGGATGTAGGTTGCTTTCCGAGGTGTTTGAGGGTTGTCTATGCCCAAGAATGGGTGCATAGACTGCCCAACTTGTGGTTAGATAGCCAAGAACTCCTCTCTGATTAGTAGAATCTGATGGACTATGTTTTGTTTTCTTTGTTTGTTTTGTTTTACTTCATGACAATATGATAGACTAGTTCTATCTCACTTTTATCAATTATTGGATTGGCTTATCTGACTTAAGAGTGAGACCTTAAGCATCCTAAACGTCCCCACATCCTTGTGTTCGAACAGTAATAAAGTTTTCGGGGTCCTTTAAGATTTCAGGTTATAAATTTAAAGTTTGATCCTTCTGAGTCTGCCTCCTTTTGGACGTGTGATTTAGGCCGTATTAGTTGGTCATCCTCTCAATGTTCAATCCATATTTCTTGAAGCAAGAGAAGACTGTCCGAGATAATGTGACCTTAGTATCATATATTATTTCACATGTGTATGTGAATGCATTTCTCAGTCTCACTTATCAAGTGGCCAGGATATCATACTCCAGTAGGAGGGACAAATCTCATATCTATCACTCACAATCTATCCCCATGTGTCAAATTTATTCAATCATCTCCATTATAAAAACCCATGTTTTAGGATTGGTTTTGATGATGTCAAAGCATACTCAATGACATTTGATGAGTGTAGTGATTTTAGGTCTAAGAATCACAATCACCACCTTCACTATGAGAGATGAATATGACCAAGAAACTATGTATTATTCTTACGGTGGGTCTGTCCAATACATTGTTCCCTAACATGTATATGTGTGCTTGGTTTGATATTTCCATATCATGACGAATGAGATTTAGTCATCAATCAACTCACACTCTGATCTTATGTGTTACTATTGTCTATCAACCTTCCACAATAACAAATGATCAGGGACATAATGAGAATATGTATATGTACATTTAACATATGTATGATCTCATCCACAAGGTTAGTAACTTGACAACATATGTCATTGAGTAATATAATTCTCTAGACATTCACTTTGTATCCTCATTATCTCATAACTGAGTGAAACATATGAATTGGAAGCTTCCCTTTATATGTCATTATTAATCAAATATATTTAGGTAATTATGCCATGTAAATTATCATATGAATGGCTCTATGGGCATACCTTTCCAAAAAACTCCCACTTGTACTTGGAACCAATCACCAACAGATCTCATCCTTAGTGATCTAAACATGTCCAACATGCTTTTGTTGCGCTAGAACTGATTTAGCAGGTTAGTAACACTTTCCTTATAGTCAGTATATTATATGTTTCTTATCTCTTTGCTCTAAGATAAAACCACCATAATATGGTATCTGATATTCCTGGCCTAACACTTATCTCCATTGTTTTTACAACATCACTACTGAGTCATCAATGGTCGAAACATCTATAAATTCATCATATGAAATTTCAGATCCATATAGTATCACTCTATGTTCATAACACAAGTATATTGGGCTTCTATTGTAGATTAGCATTAATGGCTATTAGTTTGGAACCTTTCCAACTAATCATCACTTATTCTTTTAAATCAAACATATTTTAATTTGCAATCATTTTTGTGATTATGGAAGCTTGGATCGATGTAAAATTTTACATCCAACTCTTCCTTTTATTGTTATCCTCATTGACTAGCAATTCATACTTGGGTACTTCTCAAGTACTAAAGGTATCTTTAATGACATTCTCATAATCTTTATTGGATTTTAGTATCATTTGTCATGTCCAATATATACAAGATTATATGGGATAATAACATTCATTATAGATTCATTGCTATAGCCTATGACATCTTATCATGTCAATTCCATTCTTCACAAGAATTGGAACATAAGGTTCATGAGAGACCAATCCGGATTCTCTCTCTTTGAATCCTTCTGTGTTGAACTCTTTCAACTCATTGCTATTGTATGTGCTCAAACTTCCATTGTGAAACAATTAAGAACTATCTCATAGATCTTGATCCTTATCTGATAAGATGTTTCATCTTATCCTTCATTGTTGAAGGAGTTTTCCATGCCAGTTCTCAATATTCACAATATTGAGATGTCATTCGTCATCATATGTGGAATGTTCATATATGCTCCCACTAAATATTTTATAATCATAGATTTCATCTTTTATCTTGATTCAAGTCGAACTCTTTGACTATCTTATCAAATCAACAGATCCCATTTTTGAGTAGCTTTTTTCAATCCCAGATTGAACTTTATAGTTTATAGCGTTCGTTTGCATTCTTGAATTTTTAAATCCTTTAGGTTGTGTCACGTACACATCCTTTAATGTATTCCATTTAATTAATTCGATTTTATCTTCATATGAAAAATATCATAGTCCATTCTAACTACAACAACAAGCATGAAAATTGGTCAAGGAATTTCTATCATGTCCAACAACTTGAACTTGATTTGAAGAAATTCAACCAATCTATCCTTTTATGATATCCATGTAGGTCTTTGCCACTAGACCCTATTTCACCCTTTGGTTATTACCCCTTTAGGTGGCACTATCAAGGTCCTACCTTGTTAGCTTACATGGATCTCATATAACTCAGAAATAGCTTCTAGTGGACTAGTTGGATCATCCTATATAACCAATCCATCTAAATTGTTGGATTCACAATCCTCCAATATCATATGTGTTCTACTAGAAACATTTCATTTTGTGTTATATGATGGACCTAAGATTCCACAAAAATTTTTGATTCTCATTGTTCTCATTGTACCTCTTTTTTTACCTCAAACACTTTGAGTATTAATTATACTCCCACTGAATCTTTGCGAACTCAGTTGTCGTATTAACAAAACAATTTTGTTATTGGATAGGGATTAATAGTAACATTCAACTATCATGGTTTATGGATAAAATTCCTTAAGAAACTACTTTCTCAAGGTGGGTTTCAATCCTTTCGACCTATTGGGTTATTCCCAAATCATATCATATATGATGTCTTACAAACCATTCATGTGCTACATTATTTGGTGATAGGTATATAAATGTGAGGATATATGAATATTATATTAATTGATAATTATCTCATGAACATAATGGTACAATTCCTTCATTCTGACACATCATTATGTTTAGATGGATTTGACTTGTGACACTTTATCACTGTTCATTCTTGAAGGTACTCAAGGTATTGATATTAAGTATTTCAACATCTGATCATATCAAATTATCGTAATGCTTGCATCAATGTCACACTTCATTTACAATATCCTTGAACATTTTTAAGATATTAATGCTTTCGTTTCATTTGGTACATATCAACATATTACCAGTAAATGAAAATGAAGTATTCATTATAGCATTCATTCCATAAGATCTTCATGCATCATATGTATGAGGTCTAATGGAAGCTTCATCCTCCCACTATATTTAGTGAAGGACGTCATGTGATATTTTGTGTGAATAAGACTTGCATGTTTCTAAAGGTTCAATAACCAAGGGAATCCAGATCAACATCAATATGTATTCTATACATGCATTTCTCCTATTCGCACAAGATGACTAATGCTAACAATATTCTTGAGTTATCAATTATAATCCTTTGAAATAAACATTATAAACATTCAATTTTGGATCATTTCACATAAAATCGCAAGATGTTTTTTTGGGCCAATTCCATACAAGATCATATGTTTTGAAATAGAAGCACTAACAAATCTTTATTGATAACCATCCTTGTCCATACAAGATGCATAAAGAAAATGTTTCTATTCTAATGGCATAATGCAATAGCAGTTCTAGTTCTCTATTACATGCCCATTGGGCTAAGATAAATTTAAACGTAGACTACAACTTCCACAACACTTGCTCAACCTTGTCCAGCGTTTTCCTTCCATGAAGGTATTTACTTCTAATCAGATCCTGCACATCAGTATGTCAAATATCTATTTGGTATCACAAACCAAGATGAAGAAGTAATCAAATTTATCTTGTTGTTTACACCTGAAGTGGAGGCCTCAATGCCATCCTTCTTTTTCTTTAGTTCCTCTCTAACTAGAGTGGGCAATTTCTCTTCCAATGTCCAGGCTAGTGACAATCGCTACTTTGTTTCTTCACTCCACCTTTTGCCTTGAGATCTAAAGATTTGGGCTTCTGGCTAGCTTTAGAAATCTTCTTAGCTTTGCCTTTGTAATTAGACTTCCCATTTGTCTTGTTGATCATCATCACAGACTTGGGCTTGTCTTTCTTTATTTGTATCTCAGTTGTCCTCAACATGTCCAACAACTCTGTCAATGGCTTGTCAAAATAGTTCATGTTGCAGTTCATGACAAACTAACTATATGACTCTAGCAGGGACTACAAAATCACGTCAGTGGCCAACTCTTGGCCCAAGAGGAGTCCTAGTCTGGCTAGGTTCTCCGCATATCCAATGAGTTTGAGTACATGAGGACCTATTGGATCTCCTTCTACCATGTTGTACTTAAACAATGCCTTGGAGACATTGTATCTCTCCTATCTTGTCTGATCTTGGTACATGTTCTTGAGATGTGTAACCATATCAATCACCCCCATGTTCTCATGCTTCCTTTGCAACTCATGGTTCATGGAGAATAGAATCAAATATTTGACATCCACAACATCTTCAGTATGCTTCTTGTAAGCATCATTGTCAGCCTTTGGTGCTTTTTGAGCCAGTTCCTCTTGTTTTGGCATTTTTAAGATATAGAGCTTGCACTCCTATGTGAGAACAATTCTTAGCATCCTGAACCAGTCATGAAAGTTGTTCCCAGTAAATTTTCCCTTCTCAAGGACTGATCACAGAGAAAAGTGAGTGTTTTTTATTGACATTTGGTTCTACAAAAGATTTTCCAATTTTCTAAAAAACTCATTTTGATTTTATTTGATTTGGTTAAAATTTGGGCCATAATCATTAGGTCTTTAATTAATTATCATTCTCATTATTTTTTTTCAAATTGACAACCCTCAAGTATTAATTTAGAAAATTACAACAAATAATTTTGTAATGAGTCAAGATTCTAAATGATTCAATTATTACCCAGCCTACATCGGTGTCTATAATCAACCATTAAGATAGGCAATCATGCCAATTACATCATATACAACTCTTGGATACATGATATATGCAACTCTTTGTCATAATCATATGTATGCTTCTAGGCTTAGACTCTGTAAGAATCACCAGTTAAACCTAACCCAATAGAAAATATGATAATATTGCACCCCACTTTGACGACAACTGCATTACTACCATCACACTTCCATGAGGTAGATGGTGCACCATGCTTTGGCATAATCTACGCTTGGTCAAACAAGCTTTTCATGTGTATTGCTATTGGAAAGCATCTTAGACTTAATATATTTTTTTGAGGGGTTATATATATATATATATATATATATATATATATATATATATGGGATGATATTTAATACCCGCGTGGGTATCTACCCACACACCCTTCCTGATATTTTAAAAAAAATCACAATTGTAGAGGAGCATTTTATCTAGCTCTCCAAAAAATTTCATCCAAAAATAATATCATTTGCCCCCTCAAAATCAGAAAACCCGTCCATATATTTACTGCTATATATTTTCTACGCAGTTACTCTTTTGATCTCAGAGTTACTCTTTATATCAATACAATTACTCTTTTGATTTAGAAGAGTTACTCCAGTGTACCATAGAGTTACTCTTTTAAACTCGAGTTACTGTTGTATATATATATATATAGGCTGATCATTTGTAGCCCGCGTGGGTAGCCAGATTTTTGCTACCCGCTGGAGTAACTCGGGTTTAAAAGAGTAACTATATGGTACACTGGAGTAACTCTTCTGAATCAAAAGAGTAATTGTACTGATATATAGAGTAACTCTGAGAGCAAAAGAGTAACTGCGTAGAAAATATACAGTCAGTAATATATATGGATGGGTTTTTCGATTTGGGGGGGGGGGTAAATGATATTATTTTTTGATCAAATGTTTTGGAGAGCTAGATAAAATTCTCATCTACAATTGCAAAAAAAAATATCAGGAAATGTGAACAAAAATATCAGGAAGTGTGCAAAGGAGTAACTGCGCAGAAAATATATAGTCAGTAATATATATGGACGGGTTTTTTTATTTGGGGGGGGGCAAATGATATTATTTTTTGATCAAATTTTTTTGAGAGCTAGATAAAATGCTCCTCTACAATTGAGAAAAAAAATTAAAAAAAAATATCAGGAAGTGTGCGCGGGTAGCTACCTATTAGCTACCTGTCGGGTATTAAAGATAATCCATATATATATATATATATATCACTACTACAGATCTGTCCTTTGGCGTCGGTTATTTAAGCCTTTTTCGTGACGGTTTCCAAGCGACGCCTATGTGGGCGCCACTAAAAGTCGAACCCTTTCAACATCGGTTTTCCAACGAATGCCAAAACGCTTCGCGCCACCGAAAACGCGCCAGCAGGGCCCCATCGGTGTCTGTTATAAGTAACTAAACCGACGCTATAATCATCCGCGCCACAAAAAGGGTGCCATTTAGGACACTATCGGCGTCGGTTTTCTACTAATAACCGACGCCATATCACCTGCCGCCACGGCCGTGCTATCCAGCACGACCGTTCTGGCCAGGCTGTCTGGCAACATTAGGTGGCAATTTTTTGCTATTAATCGACGTCATATCACTTGCCACCACAGCCATGCTGGCCAGGGTGTCTGGCAACATTAGGCCAGCACGACATCAGTTTTCTACTAATAACTGATGCCATATCACTTGCCGCCACGGCCGTACTGGCGAGGCTATCTAGAAACATTAGGCGGCGGTTTTGTGTTATTAACCGACATTGTAAGCCTTTATTGTCGGTTTTTTGCTAATAACTGATGCCAATGTTTTGATTTTTTTTTCTTTTTAGTTTGCATGCCTGCTGTGGCTGGTCGCGGGATGAGAACCTACAGTTCAACTGAACTGTAGGTTTACGACATCTATTGATATCAGCCAACAAACAGGCCACAAACCTATAAAATCAACAAATATTCTTTTCACACATTCACACATAGGTAGATACATTCAGACATCAATTCAATTTTCACATTTACACAAGTAGAAACAATCAAATACATGTAGAAATATTCAGACATGTAGAAACACATGTATAAACATTCAGACATGTAGAAACACATGTATAAACATTCATTTTACAAAATATCATTCATCATCGCTATCAGCATCCCAATTATATCTTACAGTCCCCACTGCTTGTATGGCTCTTGCCCATTCTTCTCTTACGTCATTTAATACTTCCATCGTATATGGAGCATGTACATCTTTTAAGGCTTTACCTGTAGTGGGGTCAGTTTTAAACAACTTCAAAGAGAATGATGTATATATATAAGTAATAATATATAAATAAGATTGATATATTTCATACTATCTAATGAGACTATATACAATACCTTAGGTATGGAATTGATTTCATCTGCATGTTTGATAATCATGTCCATAAAACGCATCACATAGTATGCACATGCCCAGCCGTTGTCTTGTGTAGCACACTATAAAATAGATACAAAATATTAAAAAATACAAATAAGCACAGTTCACATAAATAACATATACATTGGAGTCGGGAACTTACTTTCACGTTCTCCCAAATTATTGGCTGGTTCTTTTTACTGGGGACCTTTCCTCCAACCTTTTTAACACATCTAAACCCCTACATGTTAATGTAACACAGTAAATTGCATAATTAAATAGTAATGTAATAACAGATGTTAACGTATATAAAAATGAAATATTTCTCACCAGAAAAATGCCATTCTTATTATGTATCCAATTTTTGGATTCAATGTACTCCACGCAGGATCTAGATAATAGACAGTGAACGTCCCGGGGAGAATAACTAGTAACTCCCAATGCTTAGCGCTAGAGGTAAAAAAGTTAAAAATTAATAACTCAAAATCCACAATAAAAATGTAATTTTCTTAAGTCCAAATTATAAGCAAAGTAAACTTACTTCACATTGAATGGAGCTATTATTATCGTCTTCTTTTTTTGACCGAAAATTGTAAAAGCATCACAACAATATTGTTGAACGCTATCAGGGTCTTTAGCTACCAAACTAATCAATGATGGAATCAAAAATCCCACACGTTCAAATCCAAATTGTTTACATTGAATTTTGACTAAGTAGTTGCAAAACATGTATTATGTATGCATTAATATATAAGAAACCAGATCACCAGATCCTACACAAGGTATATGGATGTATAAACAAGATCTCACCTTATCCATGCCTCTATCATTGATGTAGTCAGCCAAGCATAGTTAAACAACTCAATAATATCTTGTATAAATAGAGAGCTTTTGTATGATTGACATGCATAATCCACTTCTAAAGAAACAACTATAGGGAAATGTATATTATGTGCCCATAGACATACTACCATTCCCTTACAAGAAGGACCTAACAGGAATTTTAGGTCAGTTGGAACCCAACTTGGTAATGCAGGAAGTGGAGGTGGATGCCTAGATGCTTCGAGTGTCTTCTTTTTAACTTGTATATATAATTTCAGATCAATTGACCTCATATATACACATTAACAATTTAACGTAATGTAAATTTATCTTACAATTTCAGTAGTGTAGACGACATCTGCTTTGGGCCACAATATCACCCCGCCTTCTGCCTCAGCAAGTGTATCAATATCCGGGTGGGCATATGGCAATGCAGCTTCCCTCCAATCGGGGATTACATGTATCGGGCTCACACGAACGTAACCCTGTGGTATTGGAGTCTCATGAATCGTTGCCCCAGGAAGGGACGGGTAAGCCTACGCATATGCAACAACATAATCTTCAATTTTTAAGCGGCATGGCTTCAAAGCCAACAAATTTACGTAAAGAATGTTATACATATATACATATTATCTTGAAAACATATCATCTTGAAAAGACTAGAAACTATGTCATAAACAATACTTACAGTAGACGTGCTAGGTGGTGGGTCTATAAGATTACTCTCAACATGTGCATCAGGAGAAGAGCGGGTCGCCATAGGCTGATTGGAAGCTTGAGATGTCTACCACCGCATCATTTCTTCCTTGACCTTCTTGGCAACTATATCATCGACTCTCTTATTCTCCTATACATGGATAAAAGAAACATTAGCTTCTTACTATTGAATTCCCTTTTTCAGTAACATTCTAAAAAAAGAATAGGTTACCTCTTCTTGTGAAAGTCCCGCTCTTGCGACAGGTTTGCGCTGGGATGGCCCAAAGAACGCTTTGATGCCCACACCAGCGCCTGCACCCCTAACACGTCCAGGATGCTCTGGGTTACCCAGAGCAACTATCAATTCATCCCTTGTGCCCTGAGGGATGAATGTGCCCTGTTTCCTCTGCTTGTGCAGCTCCCGCTAATCACCATCAATAGAAATTGGTAAGTAAACACCATAAATAATCAATATTCGAACGACATGCATTGTTGAGTTGTATTTTACCATTTTCGCAGCCGCCTCAGCAGTTACATGCTTCTTTATTTCACCCTTCTTGTTTTTCCTCCCAGCTATCCAGACATCATGGTGAGGCATGGGTGTGGTACATGTAGTAGATGACTCCTGAGTAGCAGCAGACTCTGTCTGTAGTCTTTGGCAAATGCCTGTATAGCCCTTTGGACCGATTGTGTGGTCATGCACATTCAATGCACGCCTTGCTCTTTGCGCCTCACTGAACGCCTAGTTAGTATGCACATTGATTTGGTTAGTAACACAAAAGGTTAATCTTGAATAGGTGAATACAATGTATATTAATTAAATTGGGAGTGACATTTAATACCTTGAATTCTTCAGTTTATCTTGAAGCAACAAACGTGTCCCAATCTTCTTCGTCCAGGAAGTTCCACTTTTCAAGGGCTGACTTCTTCTTCTTATCACCATCTTTTATGTATTCTTTGTTGAGATTTGTCCTATAGTTCCTTAGCATCTTTCCAACGCATTGCATCATGCTTTTACGATGCAACTTATCATCCAATGCAAACAGATTCTGTAAAATAGAATTGCTATTAACTAGTATCCAAAAATAGAATTGCAAATAATAGAATTTGTAATCTACAAAATAGAATTGCAAATAATAATAACTCACGCATAAATCATTCCATATCAAGTCTTTCTTCGCATGAGGAGCTTTATGCCAATTATCATACTTAACACCACAATGGCTTCGAGTGACAAACCCAACATAGTTTAAAAATTATTGCGATTCACTCCAATTGCATTTCCTGCATTATCAAACTCCACAGCCAATATGGATCCACTGCCCCTTAGCACTGTTAACTTCTTCAGCAGAGTGATGCCCCTTTTCTTATTAACTTTTTGGTGATGCGCATCAAGTGCCTCTAGTGCTTCAGAGGGTACATGTGCATCATCAACCTAAAATTTGACAAAATAAACACACTGAATTAGCCCAATATAGAAATATAGGATATATGACATAACTAGAAGATAATGAATTTCTATAGAAATATAGGATATGTTTTTAAAACTTACATTGGTATCCTCTCCATTCTCATCATGGACATCATCCTCATCCTGGACATCATGCTCATCATGGACATCACGATCATCATGCCCATGGTCAGTCATCTGAAAATGTCATTAAAAAGGCAAACATTTAGCATTTGTATTAACTAGAAGATAATGAAACATTATATCTAAAAATGATATTGATATTAAAAAAGAAAACATTTAGCATTTTATATAGTTCACATATAAAAATGAAACATTGAAAAATGAAACATATAAAAAATATAAACATGCATGCCTCTAAAGTTGTGATCTTTTATCAATTAACAATCCTTCATTGTGATCTCCACGCACATATAAGTCATCATTAGCTTCAATATTTTGTGGAGTTGGCAGCCCAACTGAGAATGGACTAGAGTAATCATACTTATCATAGTACTCTTCTTCATCTATAGGATCTTTAATGAACTGTCTTTTACCATGACGAACAACCAACCATTTATCATTTGCAGGATCATCGATATAAAATACTTATTTCTCCTGTGATGCCAATATGAATGGTTCACCCTTCTCGCCAATCTTTTCAAAGTTCACTAAAGTGAAACCCAATTCATCCACTATAACTCCTTTGGTGTTATCAACCCAATTACATTTGAAGAGAGGAATTTTGAAATCTATGTAGTCAAACTCCCATATGTCTCAATGACACTGTAATATGACATTTTATCTTCATGTGGACTCTTATCCTTTGCACTTGTAAAATACATAGTCGACGCTTGAAGGGTGACCCCATTGTTTTGGACGACACTCTTGTCATCTTGGTGCTTTGTGTAATATATGAACCCATTAATGTTAAACCCTTCATAAGACATAACATTCAATTTTGGTTTAAAGGTGAGGCATTTGATAGTTTCTGTAATATCATCTGGTGTTTGAGATAATTGATGTAAGACTTTATCTTCAAACCACTTAGTAAAAGTCTTGTTATGCTCTCTAGCAAGCCACATTGAACTGGCTCGAGGATGTTGTCTCTTAATGAAATTGGTATGTTCCTCGATATAAACACTCACTTCGTCCATGTTGTGTAAAATATACAAGTGACCTTGTTCCAACTGCTCATGGCTGATTACTTTCACTCATGATCCCAAAATTCCTTTTCCCTCCTCAATATTCTTGTCATTAACGGGAGTGTCATTACCACACAGAAAGTCATTGAAAAAATCCATAACCTCTCTCGCTACATAACCCTCAACAATACTCCCTTCATGCCGATAACGGTTTCGAACATCACCTTTAAAAATGCTCATGTATCGTTCAAAGGGATACATCCAATGCAAGAAAACTGGTCCCAACATTTTCACTTCCCTAGTCAAGTGGACAACAAGATGTACCATGATATCAAAGAACGAAGGAGGGAAATACATCTCAAGCTGACATAGGGTAACAACCACTTCTCTTTGCAAATTATCGAGAGTATCAGGGTCAATAACTTTGCTGCACAGACTGTTGAAAAAGAAACAAAGTCTGGTGATTGCAAATCTTACATGCTTCGGCAATATAGATCAAATTGCCACGGGTAATATTTGTTGCATTAGAGTGTGAGAATCATGAGATTTAAGACCTATCAACTTCAGATCTTTCATTGATACCAATCTACGGATGTTGGATGAGTAACCCTATGGCACCTTAACATTTGCCAAACATTCACAAAAAGCTTTCTTCTCCTTTCTAGACAACATGTAACAAGCGGGAGGTGAGTATGTTCTTTTATTACCTATTTCATGTAATTCTTTTTAATTCTGACCTTATTCCCATTTCACGTAGGTCCAATCTGGATTTTATCCCATCTTTAGTCTTACCTGGTATATTCAACGGAGTACCAATGACGCTATCAGAGACATTTTTCTCAACGTACATGACATCGATACAATGCCTGACTATCAAAGAACTCCAATAAGGAAGATCCCAAAATATTGGCTTCTTCTTGAATGAAGAATTGTCACTCCGTGTGGCCATAATACATTGTGATCTCTTACCAAATTCATTGACAATGTCTTTTACTCTTTCATAAACAACATCCCCTGGCTTAGGTTTAGGTGCACTCCGTTCCTCATTCCATCTATTGAATGCTTTGCGCTTCCTACGATACAGACGGAATTTTGAAAGAAATCTTTGATGACCAAGATATACAGTCTTTCCGCCATGTTTTAGTCTTATTGAATCAGTGTTCTCTTCACATATAGGACAGGCTTTAGCTCCTTTGACACTATATCCAGACAAATTCTCGTATGCTGGAAAGTCATTAATAGTGCAAAACAACATAGCGTACAAACGAAATGTCTCTCTTCGTGAAGCATCATAGGTCATCACACATTCACCCCAGAGTTTCTTTAAGTCATCAATCAGAGGTTCAAGATAAACATCGATATCATTTTTAGGTTGTTTAGGGCCCGATATCAACAACGGCATCATAACATATTTATTTTTCATACACAGCCAGGGAGGAAGATTGTATATAACAAGCATGACTTGCCAAGTGCTATGTTGGCTGCTCAATGTCCCGTACAGATTCATCCCATATGTACAAAGCCCAAGTCTTAGATTCCTATCTTCTTCACCAAATTCGGGGTACAATAGATCAATCTTCTTCCACTATGGGGAATCAGACACATGTCGTAGGATCCCATCATTATTTTTCTTAACATCTACATGCCACCTCAAATTCTTCACATCTATCAGATTTGCAAACAAGCGTTGAAACCGTGATATTATAGGTAGATACCACATCACCTTGGCAGGAGAACCAGTTTTGGACTTCCCCGAAGTCGTCAATTTATACCGTGACGCACCACATTTTGGACAATATTTCAAATCCACAGTCCTTTTGAAATAATACACAATCATTCAGGCATGTGTGTATCTTCTTGGCCTCCATTCCCATTGGGAACAACAATTTCTTTACCCGGTATGTTGAGATTGGCAGCTCGTTTCCTTCAGGAAGCATTTCTTTCAACAAAGTCAATAATGAAGTGAAGCTTTTATCGCTCCATCTATTGTTAGCTTTCAACTTATACAATCTCAACACAGCGCTAAGCTATGTGAACTTAGTACAACCTGTGTATAACGGTATCTTAGCATCATGCACAATGTTTCTAAAGATGGGAGGTGGATCGGTGTGCTCTAACCCACAACAATCCAGCATCGCATCAATGATGTCTACTGGAACTGGTTCGTTCACATCTACGTCATCTGAGACAATTTCTTCTTCCACCCAAGCACTACTATCGACATCCACTGGTTTCGGATTTGAAATCTCTCAATGCCAGTGCCATTCTGTACAACCTTATACAATCCCGTTGCACATGACATGATTTTTTATTTCGTCACTAGTGCTGACTTTCAAGTTGTAACCACAATGCCTACATGGGCAGTAGAACCTATCTCCAGGTTGTTTCCTATGTTCCTTGGCAAATCTAATAAATTGATCAAGATCAGATATAAACTCTGGGGTGCAGCGATTGAGAATGGACATCCATGATCTATCCATTCTATGATCAAAGAGAAAACAAGTATATATTAGGATAAGATTAGGGTCTAGGGTTAACAAATACATGTGATGTCATTCTTATATATAATAATTGTACATGTATCACCTATCCCATCCTTGAACACCTAATCTCACTAGTAAGTGTATAATGTGTATTGGGTTTTCAAGAAAATTTCGGCAGCATTTCCCCACTGTTCTCCAAGTACATATGTACTTAGAGAATAAACGGGGAAATGCTACCGAAATTTTATTGAAAACCCAATACACATTATACACTTACATCCTAAGTGAGATTAGGTGTTCAAGAACAGTCCCAAACCGGGGACTATCCAAGATTTACTCCTAATGAGTAAATCTTGGACGTGTTTCTAGGCCAATAAATACATGTATGCTGTCATTCCAATACCTGCAATCCTAGTTTCATCATTCATATCCTAGGTTTCATGTAACATCATTTAATCTAGGTATCATATTCTATAACATTGATTTCAACATTTCGAGTGTCCATGCATGTTCATCATCTTGGATAGATATGTAAATGTTAGGGTTTCATCACAATTGATGTTAGGGTTTCATCACAATTTTAGGTATCATATAGAGTATGTAGATGTTAGGGTTTCATCATGCAATAGGGATACATGTAGATGTTAGGGTTTCATCACAATTGATTTCATCATAATTGATTTCATCACAAGATTTGAACATAATTCATCTTGGATAGATATGTAAATGTTAGGGTTTCATCACAAGGGTTTCATCATATTCCCTCTTTTCTTCCTTCTCCCTCCTTACCAACAGCAAGCACGACTGTGTGGGCTAGCCACGGGCGTGGCCAGCCCACTCGGTCGTGCTTGCTGTTGGTAAGGAGGGAGAAGGAAAGAGGTGCAAGGAGCAAGAAGAGGAGGAAGAAGGGTACCTATAGGAGTAGCGAGTAGGTGGCTGGAGTAGCAAGGAGGCGGTGAGCAGGCGGCGACCAGCGGCGGTGAGCGGGCGGCGGCTAGGAGGCGGTGAGCGGGCGGTGACCAGGAGCAGGAGACCGGCGAGCTAGCGGGCGACAACCAGGGTAACTGACGGCGGCGTTGGCAAGGAGAGCAGCAATGAGCGGCGGCGACGCGGGGGAGCAACGACGGCAGGATTGACCAATGAAGCAGGCGCGTCGGCGGCATCATCGGGAGGAGAAAGATCAGGCACAATCCTTTTTGTGATGAAATAGAAGAAAGGGGAAGAGTCTCCTTCTCACGGGGACTATTAAGTTAGTAAAAGGCGTCAGTTATCTTAAAAACCGACACCTAAACAGAATAAGCGTCGGATGAATATAACAACCGACGTCAATTGGACAATCCTTTACCCTAAAATTTTTGGCTATTAAGTTAACGAAACGGCATCGGTTATCTTAAAAATCGACTCCTAAACAGAATAAGTGTCAGCTGACTATAACAACCGACGTCAATTGGACAATCCTTTACCCTAAAATTTTTAGCGGGTAGGGTGCGCGAACCCTTATCAGCGTCGGTTATCCCATGACAACCGACGCCCATATGGTAAAAATTGCACGCAATTTTTATCTTCTTTAGGCGTCGGTTATTAGGTAAAACACCGACGATGTATGTTACACTTTGGGGGCAATTTTTTTTCGCACGAAAAATTGGATTTTGCAGGCTTTTTTAGGCGTCAGTTTCTTTTCTTCAGCCAACGCTGAATAAAAAGCGATACTCGTGTCTGGCTGGTCTTCAAATATAGACGTCGATTTTCCTCAATAGCCGACGTGTAATGTTAATCAGCGTCGGTTTCATTAAATAACTGACGCCTCGAAAAGCGACCTTGAACGTTGTTTCTGTAGTAGTGTGTGTGTATATATATATATATATATATATATATATATATATATATATATATATATAGGGTAGCGATCCAGTGAGAAACATCCTACGGTGAGAGCATGAGAGGCATTTGAATAACTACAAATTAGTAACTATTTTTTAAAATCCAACCGTATAGATGGAAAAAGCATCATTTCATTTACCTTGTCGTAAAAAATCATTTCAATTAGACATTGTTTACATGTCCATATGTACAATATACACTTTTTACATCCAACGGTTAGCCTGAAATTTAATATAGAGCGTCAAAAAATATTTTGTTGTTGTGAATGATCTACAAATTGGATGATGATAAAATTTTATAGGAAGGTAGATATTGAGGCATACTTGTAATCTGTACGGTTGGATTATGAAAAATTGATCTATGTGGAGAGTTATTCAAATGCCTCTCATGCTCTCACCAGATATGTTTCTCACTGGATCGTTGCCATATATATATATATATATATATATATATATATATATATATATATATATATATATGTTGTTCATTTGTTACCCACGCGGGTGGCCAGATTTTCACTACCTGCTGGCCACTCACGCGGGTAAAAGAGTAACTATATGGTACACTAGAGTAACTCTTCTGAATCAAAAGAGTAACTGTATTGATATAAAGAGTAACTCTGAGCTCAAAAGAGTAACTGCACAGAAAATATACAGTCAGTAAATATATGGACAAGTTTTTTGATTTTGGGGGAAAATGATATTATTTTTCGATCAATTTTTTTGGGGAGCTAGATAAAATGCTCCTCTACAATTATAAATTTTTTTTTAAAAAAAATATCAAGAAGGGTGCGCGGGTACTAAAGATAATCCCATATATATATGTATATATATAGGTATTAAAGTTAATCCCACATATATATAGGTATTAAAGATAATCACATATATATATGGGATTATCTTTAATACATACATATATATATATATATATATATATATATGGCTAAAGAATTGTGTACCCGAGTACATGTAGCTTACATGTACCCACCTTCATTTATGGTGATTGTAAAATTCAACTAAATAATCCAACCTTATGGATGTAATGTATACCCCTCAGATAAGATGTGTACAAAAAATCACCACAATCTGACATTCGTAAATCATTTAACAAAAGAAAATGTATATTTTCTAATCAACGGTAAGTTGCAGAAATTGTAGAAACTATTGAATGATGTATTGTTATATCTCATGATCTATTTGAGATATGATTATAATTTTTTAAAACATGTAATTTATATAGTGTTGAATCAATCCATATGGTTGGATTTTATAAACATACTCCACGTGTGCTATTTTAATGGCCGGTACACGTAAGTTACATGTACCGGCCGGTACACACTTCCTAACCTCTCTCTCTCTCTCAATATATATATATATATATATATATATGGCTGTTTATTCGATGCCCGCACGGATATAGTAATAATGCTACATGGCAGTAGAAATAACGGTGGCACACCTGTAAATAAATCCAATAATATATATATATATATATATATATATATATATATATATATATATATATATATATATATATATATATACAGAGTAGGCTAGAATACACTCCAGTGTACGGATCGTACGAATACACTCAAGTGTTTGCATATCAAGACTATTTTTTACAAAATATAAACCGTTGATCTTCACCGTCATACTATAACTAGGCTACATACAAATTTTGAGCCCATTTGGATGAGTGTAAGTCACTCATCCAAGGGAAAAAAATCGACGTGCGAAACTAATTTGAAATGCATTATTTTTGCGGTCGTCATAACATGAGCTATACATATCTAAATGCGCTCAAATTTTGCACATGAATTGTTCACGAGATGTTTAAGAAGATCAGCAGATTAGATTTTCAAAAAACATATTGCATCATGAAAAACTACTTGAGTGTATTCCACTCCGGATATACTCGAGTGTATTCTAGCCTGACTATATATATATATATATATATATATATATATATATATATATATATATATATATATATATATATATATATATATATATATATATATGGCGTTCATTCATTGCCCGCCCGGGTAGCCTGGATTTTCCCGACCCGACAGCTAAAAAAGTAACTCTCCTGACTAAGAAAGTAACTCTGATGTAAAAAAAGTAACTATGGTGTCAAAAAAGTAACTCTGTACAAAATATACAGTAGATATATATAAGGACGGGTTTTTTGATTCTGGAGGGGCAAATCATATTATTTTTGGCTAAAATTTTTTGGAGAGCTAGACAAAATAGTCTTATACAATTGCGATTAAAAAAAAAAGTGGTCGAAAGGGTGGGCGGGTAGCTATCTACGCGCGCAATAAAGATGGGCCCATATATATATATATATAGAGAGAGAAAGAGTCGGGCTAGAATACACTCGAGTGTACGAATCGCAGGAATACACTCAAGTGTGTTTACATATCAAGATAGTATACACAAATATACTATAATATGAAATAAAAAGATGAAATAATAAGGGTGTTTTAATTCAAAAAAAGTACTTTGTTTTGTAGAGTTAATTATGTTAAATCCCCATATATATATATATGGCTCCCGCACGGGTATAGTAATAATTTACGCGGCAGTAGAAATAACGGTGGCACACCTGTAAATAAATCCAATACTCTAATGGTTTAAGTGGTGGTGGCAAGTATTGTAAATTGCTTGTAGATTTATTAGCCTGGAGCGCACTTTTTCCGCTGTGATGCTGCGGTGATGAGTCCACGAACGCTACCTTCGATCAAGTTACCTCCTTACATACCCAGAGAATCAGTAAATCATTTATCTCTAGTATGTATCTATCATCTTCGAGGGCCACATTTCTGTTGTGACTACGTCCAATTTCCTGATGTAGAGGAAAATTGTACATTGAATTGGGACATATGATTGGACCGTACAGAGGAATTTCTGGAGGTAGAGCTAGTACGATCGTAGTTTCAAGGCAAAAGGATCGATATGTGCAGCTCTCTGTTTTCTCAAGGTAAAAGGATCGATCATTTTCTTTTTACTGTAGCAGCTTGCATTTGTCGCCCTGATAGACGAGAGGAGGTGCGTCGGTGCAGGGAGGAGCTCTGCTAGTCATGGGGAAGTGATGCGGGAGGTCAGAATCTGCGGTAGGAAGGCACTACGAGGTGAAAGACGCCATTGCCGCCTATGTCGAACTTCCCATTAGCCCCGCCGTCGCCACAAATTTGAAGGAATCGAAGATCACGCCGTAGCAGCAACTTCACGAATGGGGCCGTCGTGCGGCGTCGTGGTCGTTCTCCGAGTGACTCCGCCTCCTTCTCCTGGCTAGTGTGAAGTCGACAGCGTGGTCTAGGGAGATGTTGTAATGGTAACCGTTGTTGTTGGACTGTATGTAAGGGTCATTCTAGTGGAAACGATGCCAGTTTTGGTGACGCACTGTATGCAAGGGCCGATGAGTGGGAGACAGCAGCAAAGGTGAAAGTTGAAAGCTGGGTAGAAGGGGTAGATCGAGAATCATATAGGTGGAGCACGGTTTAGCTGGGTGCCAGAGGCAATATTTTATTTGTTGCGGAAGATACGAGCCAATGCAAGTCTGCGGAAAGAAGCTAGCTTGTGTGGCTAATTTCTCGATCAATTCGCTGGTATGAGAGATTGTTCGTTGAAGAAGAGCAGCAAGAGATATCACGCTTCTCATCGGATTAGCTTTTAGATAATGTTGAGCGGTTGTTGCTGTTTCAGATGTTAATCTCTTATAACTTGATTCATTTACATGTATTTTCTTCAGTTCCTTTCCCTCGTTCTTAAGACTGTTCAAGAACAACATGATTCCTTCAGATGTTAATCTCTTATAACTTGATTCATTTACATATATCTTCTTCAGTTCCTTTCCCTCGTTCTTAAGACTGTTCAAGAACAACATGATTCCTTTTTGTTTCTTTGCATAACTGATGCCTAGAATCTGTTCGATGAAGTGCTAAACAGAGCGTGGCTAAGATCTGTAGAGTTATTATTTCTGGCCAGTCGTGATTTTCAATTCTAGTTACAATTGGTAAATGGTACAATTTTGGTGATCCAAAGTTGTAGTGTTGTTTGTAGGGACAAACGTGAAGTATCATTGGACCACATGAAAACGTGATGGACACTAAGGCTCTTGGGGCATTTTTAACGTTACATGTGGTGTGGTGGGTACTAACTAAGACTCAACCCCCAATGGGTTGGGAATTGGCGGGGCTTTATTTTTTATTTTTTTTTGATAAAAGTTCATTTCATTACGGAAAAGAAACCATACAAAATGCAAGCTAACACCTGCATTCACAAGTTTTTCGCTACTGGTGTAGCTAGATAGTGATAAAGCAACATAAAAGAAAGTAGATAGTCTCATGGGGGAGGCACCCCTTAACAAGCCCCTTAGAGTAACGGTTGCAGTGGGAGTCAAAATGAATATAGATCCTGAGGTAACGGTTGCAGTGGGATGGGTATAATTTTACAAAACAGTCTTATAGAAGACCAAGTTCATCAAAAAGTAACTGTAGGAGATACAAAGTAACTAATTTGCATGGAACGTAACAATATGTCACAAAAAGTAACATTAGGGCATTAGAAATAACAAATCAATTACATTTTTAACATTACATATTGTGTGGTGGGTATTAATTGAGACTCAACCCCCAATGGCTTTAAACAAAGTTATGTAATGAAAAACCATTAATCATCTTGTAGTATGTGAGAAAATGAAAAACAAAAGAATATCCACCATTAGACTCATGTGGAAGGTTTCTTGCTGGATGTATAGATTATAAATAAGTAACATATTTGGTCTGGTTTAAGCTGACTCGTTTGCCAAATTTTTATGTATTTCTGCACATTCATATTCAGATTTAGTTATTCTTGTATTAGTTGTAGTGTGATCGATTGTGAATTATATGAATTGTAACTTGTCTTGATTGGTGGGAATAAATTAACGTGTTGTAATGTGGCTGGAATGTTATCCGTATACTCATAAGTGAATGAATGCATGATGGGAATTGTTTAGCTATGTTAAATTAATGAACACATGTGTGGATGAATGTTGGGGTATATAGAAAAATCTGTGTATCAACTACATGTAAAGCATACCCCAAGTTTATAATGTGAAAAGATCAAGCCTTATTCAAGTTGAGTGTGAAAGCAACTACAAAACTTTGAACCATAATCACAATAATCATTGCTTCAGTATAAATTTAAGCACTGACCCACATGCTCTTAGCATATTGAAGTTTCCTAAAGATCCATACTACACCAAATCATCGATGCTACTTTTTTGTTACTTTTTGTGTTTTGGTGTTACTTTCGGTGCTAGATAGTTATTTTTCATACCATATAGTTATTTTTCATACCATATAGTTATTTTTGATTCCTGATGTTATTTCAGTGTCAGACAGTTACTTTTTGTGTCTTGTTGTTACTTTTAGTGTTTGATAGTTACATTTCTTACCACGTAGTTACTTTTTGTGTCCTGGTGTTACTTTTAGTGTCAGCTTGTTAGTTTTTGTGTCATGATGATATTTTTAATGTCCGATAACTTACTTTTTATACCACATAGTTACTCTGTGTCCTAGTGTTACTTTCAGTGTCAGATAGTTACTTTTTATGTCATGATGTTACTTTTTGAGTCAAATAGTTACTTTTCATACCATATAGTTACTTTTTGTGTCATATAGTTACTTTTCGTATCATGTGGTTACTTTTTTTGTCCTTGTGTTACTTTCAGTGTGAGATAGTTAGTTTTTATACCATATAGTTACTATGTTTTTTCTAGCATTACTTGCGATGTCATAATGGTACTTTCATACCATACAATTACTTTTGTGTTATGGTATTACTTTGAGTGATGGATAGGTATTTTTTGTATCTTGATATTACTTTCGGTGTTAGATAGTTATTTTTTACATCCCGCTATTACTTTTCGTACTATATGGTTACTTTATATGTTCTACTTGTAATTCTTGTGTAAAGTTTCACCAATATGGGCATTAGTCATTACATGTTACAACGACTTCCAAACCCAAAGAAAGTTTACAATTTTATCGATATCAATCATTGTGCCGCTAACGTGATGTTGAGATTTGCAATCCTGTTGATCCCACACAGCCGGCTTCCAAGCGGACGCGGAGAAGAGAGGTCGTCCATGCCACCCAAGAAAGAGGTAGTCGTCGTCCTCCTGAACCTCATAACCCTAGGACATAGTTACTTTTGGTATGACATAGTTACTTTTTATGTCACACATTTACATTGTATGCTACATAGTTATTTTCTGGTAAACGATTGTTGATCAAATTTCATGATTGTATTCATTTTATCTTATTGACTTTGTATATTTTGACTACTTATTTGTATGCCTACCTCCCAGACATGCTCGAAATAGGATTTCAGGAATACGATATATGCTTGCATGCACATAACTAATTTTCAACATACATAGAAATATTTATTACTTTAAGCAATTGATTTGTTAATCTTGACAACCCAATGTTACCTTTTATGTCAAATAGTTACTTTTTGTACCACATAGTTACTTTTTGTATGACGTCGTTACTTTTTATACCACATGGTTACTTTATATGCCATATATCTACTTTCAAACGAACTTTTGCAGTTATGAGTTCATAATTAACTCATCATTAAGACGGTTGATTGTATGATTGCTTGCACAAATTTCTTGATCTTTACACAGAGTTGTGCAAGGCATTTCCTTTAGAATATGCCAAGGTTGTATTTAACTCATGAGACAGTTAATTCGTATGATCAACTACTGTAGTTTGATCTACTAATTGCTAATTTCTAATATTGACTAGGATTCCACGAGGCTCTAGTGAGATTGTTTTGTTATAACAATCACAAAAGAATATCTATTTACGCATACAAGCAATAGTTCTAAAGGTATATCCAGAACTAGTAAAGTCCAACACGCATGATCACACTAATGCCACAAATCTCACAACTCAAAAAGGAATAAAACATAGAGAAATCAACAACTGTGGCTAAATCAACACGTTCAGTTGTCCATGGAGATAGATAAGTGAGATGACGATGAATCAATCATGATCATAATGGAATATAGACGAATGACCTACTACATAATCAAATTTTCAGTCTGTTTGTCATGGATAGACACAATAATTAAATACAAAAACAATGTGTCATCAAGGTTTGACTGTTAGATAAGATAGCATGATCCTCATTCAATTTCCCTTGGTTACTAACAATCTGAAGTAGGCATAATATGGTAGATTGTAGGGTCCCCGTTAAACTTCTCTGCCATCTCCCCTGTAACCTGCTACGTGCAATGCTTGCATTTCCCTCCGACAATCCACACAATTCACAATTGGAAATAACAAATTTTATGGAATCAAACCTCTAGAGGAAACACTCGATGCCGACACCAAGAACAAAAGCCCACCCACAAAATCCGCCAGGACGCAGTTCTTCAGTTTCGACCCCACGCCCAATTTGGTCACCCTCGCGTTAGAAAATATGCATCCACTATCATGGTTGAGGGTGGGGGCACAAATCTTGGTGAGGATGATGATGAGGGCTAGCAAGTTGAGGAGTTCAATGTATAGGTTAACGAACTCATCGGCGAAATCACTCTCGAGCACCGTGGCATCACCCACAAGACCATCTTATTGTGTGAAGGTGACGTATAAGGGCATGGTGCGGTGGCCTTTCCCGTTGGATATGATCTCGATGTTCCCATGGACCATGATGGCCACGTAGGAATAGATCATTCTCAAGTCGAATCTATTTGCAGGTGATCCTAATTTATTATAAGATCTAACTTATTGATGTTTTGAATATCACCTGCAGGTATAGAACCACCCCTCCAGTAGAAGAAGCTTTGCCCCAGTCAGGAGGATGCCCAATTAGACGACCCCTGTAGCAGATTACATGCTAGAGCAGGCAACATGATCACGACCACTTGTCATGGCCAACAGAACGACTTAGAGTACTAATTGACATTCCATGGCACCACCCTGCCCCATGTCATATGTCTGTACCAAAGGAAATTGCTCTGATGACAAGACGACACCTATACAAGTTCGGCGATGAAGCTTTATCGTCTGTCTCTGCCATGGAAGCTCCTTTGCCTCCTCCAAGTTCGCCAGGCATATTGAGGCTGGACAACTTCCTAATCACACGCTATAGACCAACAATCTAGGAGATCAGTGTCTCCATGTGAAGCGTTGTAATTTTCTTGAGGGCGAAAGGTCGGGCAGGACAGGTGAAGGCAAGAGATCCGTAAATTGCAGACTAATCGGGTAAAGGGGATCCGCAAATTTTGTAGTAGGGTAGAAATTTCTTCAACTCTCTCTCTCTCTCTCTATATATATATATATATATAGTCAGGCTAGAATACACTCGAGTGTACAGATCACACCGTACACCCCAATGGTGTTTACCTATCTACACCATATTTTTATAAAACCTAATCCATTGATCTTCATTGTTATAATAATAATAGGATGCATACAAAATTTAAGCCTGTTTGGATGAGTGTAAGTCACTCATCCAAGGACAAAAAAAATCAACGCACAAAACTAATTTGAAATGCATAATTTTTCCCTTCTTTAGATGGATGACCTATAATTGTCCAAATGAGATCAAATTTATTATATAGTATGTTCTTAAGATCCTAAAGAAGATCAATGATTTAGATTTTCAAAATAATTATTGGATGATGGAAAATGATTGAAGTGTATGGCACCTCCAGTACACTCGAGTGTATTCCAGCTTAATTGTATATATATATATATATATATATATATATATATATATATATATATATATATATATATATATATATATATATATATATATATATATATATATCCAATCACCATATATATAGTACGTATCATATACATGTTTGATCCCACAATGTAAACATGCAAGATAAACAAAAAGCAATGGTTATGTCCATGTCTACTTGTAATTTCTTGGAGCCACAAGGAATTACTACTACCTAGGTCAATCATCACATCACATGTATGAACTTGTGGTTGATGTATATATGTTCTTGCCAATTTAGATATATTAGTTCAACCCTTAAGCCGGTCATCTCACCTCATGGCCAGTTGGTTGGTCATCCGATCCAACCAATGTTTGGCCTCCTTCCAAACAGTCGACTGGACCTAATGGGACAATCATCTGGCCTCCTATCCAACTGATGTCTAGACTCCTTCCAGACAGTTAGTTTGACCCACTAGGTGGTCATCTAAGTCCATTGTTCAGTCCTCCTTGGTCCTCCAGACGGTCGACTCATCTCATGAACTGGTCGTCTTAACTGGCGATGAACATCTTCAACGTTGTATCATAAAAAGAAACTATCCTATTGCTACTTTATTACATTGAATAAGAGAAACCTCGAGTTACATTCGAGGGGAGAAAAGGTAGGAAAGCATTAAATTTATATTGGGAAGAGGGAGGTAGAGGCTCGGTGCACAGACCAAGATAAATAAGAACCAAACCATCCAACTACAAACCGATAAAGGGTATTGGCCATAACCACGCGACACATCCACCATCAAAACCACTTTTATTATGACGCGTGTAAATTACATATTATATATATATATAATATTAGTTTGGGATTGTGTGGTTTTTGATCGAATACACATATGAGAGTAGTTTAAATATTCGTATCGTATGCAATAAGTAAACAATAAAATCAAAATATGATCATATCGATTATCCTAAAACGTAGTAAATTGATGTGGCTCTGATACCACTGTTGGGAAATACAGGCATAGAGTATAGAAGTGGAAACAAAATTTTTATCTATCAGTATTCCCACAATAGTAAGATCACATCAACTACTATGAAATAGGAAAGATAGTTTTATCAAGTCATACTTGGTCCTGGATCAAGTCTAGTGACAAAACTTGCTTCTTTGCAACTGCTGACAAGTTTCTCTTGTACGGTGGTTGTGCAACTCCTAGTCTTCATCATGAAAAATGTATGTTCAACCTCTATAGCGACTTCAGTGGTCTAGCCACAGACTGTAGGTTGACTTTGCTCTTTGAGAAGTAACCAAAGGACTCCTGCCTCTAGAGTAGTCCACACAAACCAACTAGAACTCCTATCATTCACTAAGAATGGATAGGAAGGATTTGTCCATCCCATTTGTGTACTAGTCACCAACCTTCTCTCCCACAATAACAACTTCTCAGTTGTTCTCTCCTATTGGCTACCCCTCCCTGTCGAGTAGGACTTGCCTAGAATCTCTTGGTTACCACAACTAGAGAGGACAAAAGTTGTCAGAGGAACTGATTCTCAGTTGTTTGTATTGTGTAGTTGTACTCTGGGAAGCCCCCAATACCCCTGTATTTATAGTAGAGGATAGGGCCAGGGTTCCCATTGCTATCCAGAAAGGATTAATGTGAGGGAGTGGAAAGGATTGAAAGATCTTGAGTTTTCACAACATGTAGCAGCCAAAACGGCCATTTCGTACACCCAGAGGGTCCTATGTGTGTGAGACAATCATCTCGCACTGCCAAATGGCTGTTTGGCAGTTTCCCAATCGCACACAAATTTGGCAATTTTGATTCCAATTAATATATATTCATTATACTTTCTCTTGACGTATATATAATCAAAACTATTCAGGAAACATCCCAAACCTTCATTCGACCCAACCAGGCCGTCTCACCCAGGCAAGATGCCCATCTCACTCATCAAGACATCTGTTTGGTGAGTTGAGATGAGTTGGTCGATTCAATCATATTGAACTGGTCAGTTCAAGGGCAGAACTAAGCCAATTCAATCTTCGATCAGCCTGACTCAAAAATGTCTGTCTCAACTTCTTGAGACACCCGTCTGGGTGCCTAAATGGCCATGTCACTCAGTGAGATGGTTGTTTGATAGACCTGATCAGCCAATTGAGTAATCAATTGTGTGAATTGAATACCTAAACACTTTATTAATCAATCCAATTGTCATTTAAGATCAAACTCCTCTTGTAGATGAGTTCTTATTTGTGTGACCCTATAGATCTCATATCACATTGACAATGAATGTACATAACTATATTATGACATCACAAGAAAAGAGTGGTGCCTAGTTGCACATTAGTGCTGCCCTAGTGAAATGGAAAGTTGGAGAACAACTTTAACCTACAATCTATGTAAGGTGTTGTAGTTATTGTATAATTCTTTTGTCTTTGATATCTAGGATGTAAGGACTCTGACCCATGTTTTAGGATAACCTTATTTTTTATGCTTAAGTGTGTTTCTTAACACCTTATTCCAATCATCTAAGATGTAATTAGGGCATGTTGGAGGTTTGTGGTCCTTGTTTGAGCTTATTTGGTTGATGTTTGTGTTTTGTGGAGAGGTTTTGGAGAAAACTTGCAATTCACCTAGAATAGGGGTTGATGTGCAACTTTTCCACCTCTAGAGTGTTTCTTCTCTCTCTAGGCATCATCTAGAGGAGAGAAGAAGTGTTGGGTGCCTTGTTTTGGTCTTAGTTGAGTGGTCACATCCTTAGTGATGTTTTGGGCACATGTTTGAGGTGTGCTTTGCTCATAAGAGTGTTGTCTCAGGCTTGATAGCCTTGGTCAGACCCTGGATCGGTTTGTGGTTGCATTAAGGAGGCTTGATATCGATTGAGGATTTCTTAAGGGCCTATTGGTTTGGTGGTATCTTAAGGATTACCATATTGGGTTTTGGTGACTCTAGAGGAGTGCTATATCAGTTTGTGACTTAGGGTTCCATCCCTATCAGTTTGTGAAGGGGGTGAATGAGTGTATCGACCTTGACCTTCCTTAATGACCAAGTGGGTGAGACATAGGTCCTATCACCTTGTTTCATGGTGTGGCATTTGGTTCTTCCTTGTAGACATGTGTCATGAAGGGTTATAACGTAGTGGCACCTTCCCATTGCTCTCGATCTCTCTCATTGACCATGTATATATACTCCTTTCTTCCCATGAAAGAGAACCCTTTTAGTGATCCTTGCTTTCTCTCCTTGGGGGCCAACCTTGAGATTGAAGAGCACTCACCCTTGGAGCTTGGTGGGAGAACCAAAAGCTTGTGGTGCTCTCTTTCATCTCCTTCCTTGGTAAGCCATGGTTTTCTAGCTTTATTTCTCTTCTTCTTTCTTGTTCTCGGCCATGGACCTTGGTATCTTCTTTCCTCTCTTTTTCTTCCTTAACCATGGTCCTATCTTATCTCTATAATGTGTTGTTCTTGGAGTATCTTCTTCCTCTACCTTGAGTTTATGAGCTTGGAGCTTGACCTTGGAGCTTAAAGCCTGGTGGTTGTTCTTGAGGCAGGTTATATAACTCTAAACCAACTTTGTTATTATCACCTTTCTACTTGTTACCTTGCTAGTTGTCTTTAGCTCATTGTTCCTGTAACACCCCTGACCTGGGTTATGCTTAACCCTAGATTATTTGCCTAATAAGGTTGAGTAGATGCTTAATCTTATCTTTGGAAAATTAATTAGGGCTCGAGAGGAGCTCATGTTTCAATTTTGGTCCTGTTTGAATAATGTTGAAGCAATGTTTTGCTTGATTTGGACTAAAGTGAAAATTACCCAAGTTGAGGGGTTAAATTGCAAATTGTACATGATAATATGTTACTCATTTGTTGAAGCATAATGATATTGGATATGATGCAGATGTATGGCTTATGGTAGCCTGAGTACCAATAAAGAGTTGATAAAATAATGTTTGTGCATTAAAACCTAGTTTTGATGTAATGTGCAATTTACCCAAAACATAGGGTTCAATATGCAAATTACCACTTCAATAAGGTCCCTAATGTTTTTTGGAATCATGTAGAGCAAATAAAATGAGAGGGGCGCCTCATTTGAATTAAGTTGGAGGAGAGAAAAGCTTGATATTAAAATAATCAAGATTTAAGCCTAAGTGAAACCCTAATTCAATTTAGTGCAAACATAAATATATTAATTGAAGGACATTCAACCAAAATTAAAATGGTTGGATTCATAGGTGTGTGGATGACCTTTAGCTATGCAAGGACCACGAAATATCCCAAGGAGGTGAAAACTCCACTCACCATTATTATAAGAAAAAGAATTTCCACTCAAAAATGGATATTATTATTATAAGGGTTAAGGTGCTTAATTTCTTTTCCCTTAATTATTGGATAATGGAAGCAATATCGGTGGGATAGATATGACTTTTTATGCAAGAAACCAAGGGGGTAGTTGTGGCAACAATTTTGGAATTAATAGACTTTTATAAAACATTTTCTCTCTCATCAATTTTCTTATAAAAGTACCCTTTCCAAGCCAAACCAAAGGCTTTTAGGATTTCCCTTCTTTCCCCTTGCTTGGAAAACGACCAAGGAGCTTTGGAGGAGCAGGAGGACGAACCCCAACCTGTTGTTAAGCCTCTTGACCTCCTTTCACCTTGAATCCATGGTGAAAATCGAAAATCAATGTATGAATTCTTCATAACTCGATCCCCTCTTCAATTCTAACCAATCCTTTTCACTCAAAGCTTGAGGACGAGCCTTGGAATAGTGAAGGGAGTTGCATCCAAAAATTTTGCCGTGATCTTGGAGCTTTGGAGCTCAATTGGAGGCGGGTTTTATAACTTGAACCCTTGATTTTATTATTGCAATCAATTCCTTATCAATTGGTGATCATTTCTACATTTTTGAAATTTAGTTTGGTTGATTGATGCAATCTCCATGGAAATCACAGAATATTTCGTGATTTTGGAGGTTTATTATGATAACATCATCATAATAACACACCTCCCCAAATATCTAGGGCAAACGGTTTCAATGTTTGAGTCCAAACGGTTTCACCAAACCGTTTGGTGGTTTGGGTTCCAAACCGTTTGGAATGGTTGACCGTTTGAGATGGTTGACCATTTGAAGATATATGCTGTGGTACTTGGATATTGATCCAATGGTTTCAATTAGTTTGATCTTGAAGGTTTCAATTGTGAATGATTCCTTAATTGCAAACCCTAATCGACTAAGTGCTGAATTTCCAATTGAATAAGTTGATGCTTTGGGTTGATTGACCCAAACGGTTTCAAAACCATTTGGGAATCACCCAAACGGTCTCAAGACCGTTTGAGGGTCACCCAAGACCGTTTGAAGGTCTAGGGTTGAGCAAGGTTGGGTATTTGAAGATCCAAAGATACCAAGTTGAATTGCAATCAATTGCTGATTTGATAATCAACCCAATGATCCAAACCCTAATTGGTTGACTTGGATTTTGATGATTGACTTAGGAAAACGGTCTCAAGACCATTTGGAGGACATCCAAACGACCTCAAGACTGTTTGGGGTCAGGTCATGTCCAATTTGGATGATGGTCCAATAGTTTTAAAGTAACTAGTTATACATTGACTAATGTTGAAGGATCATCAATTCCAAACCTTAATCCAAATGATTCAAACCCTATTTGATGACCAATTGAGGGTCAATTGAGGGTCAAATTAGTTGAAGGATGACCTATTTAACTCAATTAAAGTATGGCGATAGGTCCAGTTGATTATTGGTTACATGAACTCAATGGTTGAAGGAACCAACATTGGAAACCCTAATTCAATTTGATTAGTTGAGACTATTTTTGGTCCATGCGGTTTTGAGGAGGTTTGGATCAAACAGTCTCAAGACCGTTTGAGTCCAAATGGTATCAAGACCGTTTGGGACCAAACGATCCCAAACCGGTTGAGTTCATGCGGTTTCAAAATTTTGCTTTAGCAAACAGTTTCAAGTGTGCACCTTTAGCAAACGATCTCAAGTGTTCACTTTGGCAAACAGTTTCAACCTCAACTTTACTAAATGGTTTTTAGTATTCAACCAAGACCGTTTGAGGTTTGATTGGTCAAGACCATTTGAGTTCTAACTGACCAAGACCGTTTGAGGCCTAAGTGACTAAGACCTTTTGAAGTTCAAATTGGTTAAACCATTTGGACACCTAATATGATCAAAGGTCAATTAGATAATTGATTATTAATGATGTAGACCAATGATGATTATGAAGGTTAACCCTAACTTTGTGTACTCAAGTGAAAAGTTGACCTAGATTAATCTTGTATTATTTATCACCCTAAAGAGGATGAGAGGGAAAGAGAATGGGAGAGATGATGGCTTATTTGATAAACCCTAATTCTCTCATTATGAACAAACATGTAATCAAGATTTGATCCATAATATGAGATCATGAAATCTTCATTGAAAAGATTGATGTGCCTTGATCCTAAATTAGAGAAAGGTTATGTGAAACCCTAATTTAAGGGCAAAGCTCAGTGAAACCATAATCTAGGGTGATGATGTAACCCTAACTTTGTGTAACAATGTAAGAAGCCCTAATTTAATGGGAATTGTACATCCTAACCATAATTTGGGTATGAGACAAGAGAAACCCTACTTGGATATGAATAGTAAACCTTAATCTGTAAAATGGGGTAAATGTGCAGGAAACCCTAATATAGGATAGTGCTACTAATTCTAGGTGAATAACTATCACTGGGTGATGTGTTGTGAAATCTTAATTTCACATAATACTAGGTGAAACCCGGATATAGAATGATCTTATGTGAAACTCTAATGAAGAGTGAGCCTAGGTGAAATACATATACATGTGTGATGTTATGTGAACCTCGAGTTATAATTATGGAAATCCTATTCCTATTAATGGAATAGTGATTCATGTATTGACAAATGAAATACCTAGAGGAGTTGATTATGGATATACTTACAATAATAGTTCCTGAATCAAGGGTGAGTCCATATCTTTGGCAATGGTTGTATATTCCAAATAGATGAATTATGACCAATACATTATATGATGAATATGATGATCTAGTGCATAAGTATTAGGATGGGAAATACCCTAATACAAGCTAAGTGAATAAACTCAAGTAAGATGAAGGTGTTGGGGGAAGTGATACATAAAGATATGATAGATATCACATCCAACACCCCAATTCTAATATACCTTGATATGTTATAAGTCCATTATAATTGGAATGGATGACACATGAAATGTGTCATGTCAATTGTTACATTGAGATGTAATGCACCTTGATGAATGTAGGCTAACACGCCCTATGAAAAGGTTAATCCAAATCAATAGACTATGATACAATCATATTATGATAAAGATGAGAGAGAAACTCATACTTTGTGTTGATAATACATTCAATGATGAATGATGATAATAAATAAGTATGTTTGAATATTTATGATATCAGTATTGGCTTCTAGCTGTGAGAAGCAATGAAATAGGACTGATAATTAATAATATGGTCTTAAGATCCCAAGTGGTTATTTATGGAAAACCCTAATGAAGGGTGCTGATATAAAAGAGATACCATGAACCCTAAAGAGGGAACAGTGGTATTACTTAGTGTTGTATGGTACTAATATGAAAGTGAAATCATGAACCCTAAAAAGGGAATAGTGATATTACTTAGTGTTGTATGATACTGATATGAAAGCATTATAATTGTGATCATGAATACTAATCATGCAGGGATGATGAGATGAGGAGTATAGCCAGGTATGGGCTATGAGCTTTGTTTATTGAGAATTTTTTATAGGCTTTATAAGCCTTCATATGGTTTGTGTAGTAAGAATCATTGAACTTTGTGTACTATGTGCAATACATTGTGTAACAAGAATCATGATGTCCTTGGTCAGATGATCTGAAGGTATTAAGTTACCTAATAAGTGGTAATAAGTATCTTATGGTGAGATATGGGTTCAAATACCCAGATGCTATAATCATGATGATGAACATGTTAAGAAGTGGAATTGTACTTGGTGAGTTGAGGGATTAAGATTCCAACACTTAGTGAAAAGAGTATGGTGATAGGCCATGACTTCACAATGACAATGCCAGGCGTTAGATATATGATCTAAGCCTGAAGAGAGTTAATGATGTGGTAATGATTCTATAGTGAATAAATGTTATACATGTTCTTCATATTCCTTAATGGATAAGTGACATGTTGCTCTTTCAAGTTATAACTGCAATGTTTTAGATAAGAATAATATTCTTATCTATTAGACATTGAATTAATTGCTGTCAAACAAATCTGATTCCTCTATTCATATTTATCTTCTTAATCTGCAATAATAATGTTATTGGCAGAGAGTTATATCTCTCGCTGGGGCAATTTACAATTGTCTCACCCCCGTGGGAACTACATTTTTAGGTGGACGTGGACGAGGAGGCAGGAATCCTTTAGTAGGTGAAGGACACCAACAGCAGCAGCAGGGACAACAGTGAAGTCTCAGGTGGAGACACTGGCTGTTATGCCTTGTATAGATGTTGATAGAGTCCTATGTGTCGTCTCTGTACTCTCAGGTCCTCGAAGTAGTAGTTATTACTTTCGAGATTTTGGCTCTGAGCCTCGAGATTTTCATACTGCCTGTGCTTAGTCTAACAGGGCAGTTGATGCTTGTAATTCATAGAAAGAGATGATACAAGATATGTACTTTTGAAAACAGAATGTAAATGTGTTACTTTTGTTCTATGTGAGAAAGTTTTTATTTGATGGACCTCTTAGTAAAAAGGTTTTAATTTTTAGTGATTTTCGGTAATCCACTGCTTAGAGAACACTTATGCATTAGTTAATTATGTTTTTACGAGTCGGTTGTCATAATTAAGTGGTATCAGAGATCTAGGTTCGCTGAGTCTATAGAGACATAAGACTAAGGTTGTAGAGTTTTTTCTAAGTGTCTTCCAGTTTATCTGATAGGGTCTTCTGCTCACATAGGAGAAGAAGAACTTGAAGATGTCTGAACCACATGAAGAACATGCTGCTGAGGGCAGCACTGCTGCACCAGGAGAAGGTACAAGAGACCAGAATAGGGAAGGGCCTGTACCTGAACAGCCCCAGATTGACCCAGCTATGATAGAAAACCCAGCTCTCCATGCTCTATTTGAGAAATTCCTGACAGCCATGACACATATGGCAGACAGGATGCCACCACTTGCATCTAGAGCACCAGCCCATCATGAGGGTTATGGAGCTGGCAAGACTTTCGAGAAACTTCGCTGGGTTGGAGCCATAGATTATGCTGGTACATCTGATCTAGTAGATGCTGATCTGTGGCTGACAGAGCTGGAAAAGGCTTTCAGGATCCTTGATATTCCTGAAGATGAAAAGGTAAGACATGTTGTGTACCTCCTAAAAGGAAGTGATGGTCATTGGTGGATGATAGAGGAAGATAAGAGACCATGTGAAGAAATTGGATGGGAGATATTCCGACGAGAATTCATCAGTAGATACTTCCCTAAGACATATCTAGATGAGTAGATCTCTCAATTTGAGAGGATCAAACAAGGACAGATGAACATTAGAGAATATGAAGCTAAGTTCATGGAGTTGTTGCGGTTTTGTCTGCAAATGGCAGTTAGTGATGAGGAAAGAATTCATCATTTTAAGAAAGGGTTGAACGCTGAACTGACCACTCCTGTGTTTGCTTTAGAGAATAGGGAGAGGTTTGCCACCTTTGTGGAGTCGGTAAGGAGGATAGAGAGGTCTGAAATCAAGAAACGACAGACTAGTGGCAAGAAGGTGTACACTCAGTCTCAAGGATAAAAGTCTGAAAGTTTTAAGAAGTCGAGATTTTCTGCATCGACAACATCATCGAGATTCCATACCCAGACACAATGGATGTCAAGTAGGGGTAGAGATCGTACTAATGTTCCAAGTAGAGCCTATGACATAGCATCAACCTCGGTGACTGGATCTCACAGACATTTTATGCCCAAGATCTGTTACCAATGTAGACAACCAGGACATCTGGCAAGGGATTGTCCAGACGGGAATTCGATGATGACTCAACCTCACGGGCAGAGTCAACAAGGCTCACAAAGGAGGCAATTTCCTAGTAACAATAGAGGACGTGGACAGACGTCCCAGACATGTTAGATGAAATAGTTTTGTTTTGATATTTCATATCATGATTCTATGTGTTAAAGATATGAAAGTAGTTATTTTTGAATTCCTTTGACTAGTCCTATAAGGACACAAGGGAGATGAGAACTTACTTCTTACTCAGTGTTCCTTAAAATGCTTTATAATCTCCCTTATCTGTGTGTTGAAAGATGAGATATAGAAGTGATGCCTGAAGATGAAAAAAAATTCAAGAATGAAAAATCTTATGTGTATAATGATATGAAAAGTGAGGAATATGATAGCAAATAAAGTGCATACTACCTAATCTCAATACTTGTATACCCTGGCCATGTATATGATTATTGTAGATAAGGCAAGTATGAAACTCTTAGATAGTTACCTTTTTGATTACTCTGATCAAGTAGTCATTCTGAAACAATCTAGAGAGTATAATGAAATTAAATAGGAAGAGCTAAGTGAATTTTTTTTTCAAAAAAAAATTACTTAGTGAACATTCTCAGTGAATATTTTTAAAACAAATTACTTAGTGAACTTTCTAAGTGAATATTTTCAAAACAAATTACTTAGTGAACATTCTCAGTGAACTTTCTCAGTGAATATTTTCAAAACAAATTACTTAGTGAACATTCTCAGTGAACTTTCTCAGTGAATATTTTCAAAACAAATTACTTAGTGAAAATTCTCAGTGAATATTTTCAAAACAAATTACTTAGTGAACATTCTCAGTGAATATTTTCATAACAAATTACTTAGTGAACATTCTCAGTGAACTTTCTCATTGAATATTTTCAAAACAAATTACTTAGTGAACATTCTCAGTGAACTTTCTCAGTGAATATTTTCAAAACAAATTACTTAGTGATCATTCTCAGTGAACTTTCTCAGTGAATATTTTCAAAACAAATTACTTAGTGAACATTCTCAGTGAATATTTTCAAAAAAAATTACTTAGTGAACATTCTCAGTGAATATTTTCAAAACAAATTACTTAGTGAACATTCTCAGTGAACTTTCTCAGTGAATATTTTCAAAACAAATTACTTAGTGAACATTCTCAGTGAATTTTTCCAAATAAATTTCTCAGTGAACTTTCCCAAACAAATAAAGGATTGCTGAGTGAATTATCTATGTTAGATATATATGTTTCTATTTTTATTCTTGGGTGATGATAGAAGTATGTTCTTTTATGCTTCTTCCATTCAATAATATGGACATCATATGTTACAGGTTTATGCTCTGCATAAACATAAACATTGATAAGGTTGAATTAGTGAAAGGAACTTTGTATGAATTACAGATCTATGGTATCTCCATGACATTAAGATGATATGTGGAGACTTGAGGGCATGATTAATGAATAATCTGTCCCTCCTTTTTCCTGGGATTTCGGGGACGAAATCCTTGTTAGGGGTTTATAATTTATAACACCACTGACCTGGGTTATGCCTAACACTATATGCTTAATCTTATCTTTGGTAAAGTAATTAGGGCTCTAGAGGAGCTCATGTTTCAATTTTGGTCCTGTTTGAATAATGTTGAAGCAATGTTTTGCTTGATTTGGACTAAAGTGCAAATTACCCAAGTTGAGGGGTTAAATTGCAAATTGTACATGATAATATGTTCCTCATATGTTGAAGAAACATGAGATTGGATATGATGTAGAGGTATGGCTTATGGTAGCATGAGTACCAATAAAGAGCTGATAAAATAAGGTTTGTGCATTAAAACCTAGTTTTGATGTAATGTGAAATTTACCCAAAACCTAGGGTTCAATATGCAAATTGCCACTTCAATAAGGTCCCTAATGTTTCTTGGCATCATGTAGAGAAAAGAAAATGAGAAGGGCGCCTCATTTGAATTAAGTTGGAGAAGAGAGAATCTTGATATTAAAATAATCAAGATTTAAGCCTAAGTGAAACCCTAATTCAATTTAGTGCAAAAATAAATATATTAATTGAAGGACATTCAACCAAAATTAAAATGGTTGGATTCAGAGGTGTGTGGATGACCTTTAGCTATGCAAGGACCACGAAATATCCCAAGGAGGTGAAAACTCCACTCACCATTATTATAAGAAAAAGAATTTCCACTGAAAAATGGATATTATTATTATATGGGTTAAGGTGCTTAATTTCTTTTCCCTTAATTATTGGATAATGGAAGCAATATCGGTGGGATAGATATTAATTTTTATGCAAAAACCAAGGGGGTAGTTGTGGCAACAATTTTGGAATCAATAGACTTTTATAAAACATTTTCTCTCTCATCAATTTTCTTATAAAAGTACCCTTTCCAAGCCAAACCAAAGGCTTTTAGGATTTCCCTTCTTTCCCCTTGCTTGGAAAACGACCAAGGAGCTTTGGAGGAGCAGGAGGACGAACCCCAACCTGTTGTTAAGCCTCTTGACCTCCTTTCACCTTGAATCCATGGTGAAAATCGAAAATCAATGTATGAATTCTTCATAACTCGATCCCCTCTTCAATTCTAACCAATCCTTTTCACTCAAAGCTTGAGGACGAGCCTTGGAATAGTGAAGGGAGTTGCATAAACCATTGTTTCTGTGATATTGGAGCTTTGAAGCTCAATTGGAGGCTGGTTTTATAACTTGAACCCTTAATTTTATTATTGCAATCAATTCCTTATCAATTGGTGATCATTTCTACATTTCTGAAATTTAGTTTGGTTGATTGATGCAATCTCCATGGAAATCACAGAAGATTTCATGAGTTTGGAGCTTGATGATGATGACATCATCATAAGCACACACCTCCCCAAATATCTAGGGTAAACGGTTTCAATGTTTGAGTCCAAACGGTTTCACCAAACCGTTTGGTAACCAAACAGTTTGCAAACTGTTTGGTGGTTTGGGTTCCAAACCATTTGGAATGGTTGACCGTTTGAGATGGTTGACTGTTTGAAGATATATGCTGTGGTACTTTGATCTTTATCCAATGGTTTCAATTGGTTTGATCTTGAAGGTTTCAATTGTGAATGATTCCTTAATTGCAAACCCTAATCGACTAAGTGCTGAATTTCCAATTGAATAAGTTGATGCTTTGGGTTGATTGACCCAAACGGTTTCAAAACCATTTGGGAATCACCCAAACGGTCGCAAGACCGTTTTAGGGTCACCCAAGACCATTTGAAGGTCTAGGGTTGAGCATGGTTGGGTATTTGAAGATCCAAAGATACCAAGTTGAATTGTAATCAATTGCTAATTTGATAATCAACCCAATGATCCAAACCCTAATTGATTGACTTGGATTTTGATGATTAACTTAGGCAAACGGTCTCACGACCATTTGGAGGACATCCAAACGACCTCAAGACTGTTTGGGGTCAGGTCATGTCCAATTTGGATGATGATCCAATAATTTTAAAGTAACTAGTTATACATTGATTAATGTTGAAGGATCATCGATTCCAAACCTTAATCCAATTGCTTCAAACCCTAATTGATGACCAATTGAGGGTCAAATCAGTTGAAGGATGACCTATTTAACTCAGTTAAAGTATGGTGATAGGTCCAATTGATGATTGGTTACATGAACTCAATGGTTGAAGGAACCAACATTGGAAACCCTAATTCAATTTGATTAGTTGAGACTATTTTTGGTCCATGCGGTTTTGAGGAGGTTTGGACCAAACGGTCTCAAGCAATTTTGAGTCCAAATGGTCTCAAGACTGTTTGGGACCAAACAATCCCAAACTGGTTGAGTTCATGCAGTTTCAAAATTTTGCTTTAGCAAACGGTTTCAAGTGTGCACCTTTAGCAAAGGATCTCAGGGGTTCACTTTGGCAAACGGTTTCAACCTCAACTTTACTAAATGGTTTTGAGTATTCAACCAAGACCGTTTGAGGTCTGATTGGTTAAGACCAGTTGAGGTCTAAGTGACCAAGACCGTTTGAGGCCTAAGTGACTAAGACCTTTTGAAGTTCAAATTTGTTAAACCATTTGGACACCTAATATGATCAAAGGTCAATTAGATAATTGATTTTTAATGATGTAGACCAATGATGATTATGAAGGTTAAACCTAACTTTGTGTACTCAAGTGAAAAGTTGACTTAGATTAATCTTGGATTATTTATCACCCTAAAGAGAATGAGAGGGAGAGAGAATGGGAGAGATGATGGCTTATTTAATAAACCCTAGGTCTCTCATTATGAACAAACATGTAATCAGGATTTGATCCATAATATGAGATCATGAAATATTCATTGAAAAGATTGATGTACCTTGATCCTAAATTAGAGCAAGGTTATGTGAAACCCTAATTTAAGGGCAAAGCTCAGTGAAACCATAATCTAGGGTGATTATGTAACCCTAACTTAGTGTAACAATGTAAGAAGCCCTAATTTAATGGGAATTGTACATCCTAACCCTAATTTGGGTATGAGACAAGAGAAACCCTACTTGGATATGAATAGTAAACCTTAATCCCTAAAATGGGGAAAATGTGCAAGAAACCCTAATATAGGGTAGTGCTACTAATTCTAGGTGAAGTCCTATCATTGGGTGATGTGTTGTAAAATCTTAATTTCACATAATACTAGGTGAAACCCAGATATAGAATGATCTTATGTGAAACTCTAATGAAGAGTGAGCCTAGGTGAAATCCATATACATGTGTGATGTTATGTGAACCTAGAGTTATAATTGTGGAAATCCTATTCCTATTAATGGAATAGTGATTCATGTATTGACAAATGAAATACCTAGAGGAGTTGATTATGGATATCCTTACAATAATAGTTCCTGAATCAAGGTTGAGTCCATATCTTTGGCAATGGTTGTATATTCCAAATAGATGAATTATTACCAATACATTACATGATGAATGTGATGAAATAGTGCATAAGTATTAGGATGGGAAATACCCTAATACAAGCTAAGTGAATAAACTCAAGTAAGATGAAGGTGTTGAGGGAAGTGATACATCAAGATATGATAGATATCACATCCAACACCCCAATTATGATATACCTTGATATGTTATAAGTCCATTATAATTGGAATGGATGACACATGAAATGTGTCATGTCAATTGTTACATTGAGATGTAATGCACCTTGATGAATTTAGGCTAACACGCCCTATGAAAAGGTTAATCCAAATCAATAGACTATGATACAATCATATTATGATAAAGATGAGAGAGAAACTCATACTTTGTGTTGATAATACATTCAATGATGAATGATGAGACTAAATAAGTATGTTTGAATACTTATGATATCAGTATTGGCTTCTAGCTGTGAGAAGCAATGAAATGGGACTGATCATTAATAATATGATCTTAAGATCCCAAGTGGTTATTTATGGAAAACCCTAATGAAGGGTGCTGATATAAAAGAGATACCATGAACCCTAAAGAGGGAACAGTGGTATTACTTAGTGTTGTATGGTACTAATGTGAAAGAGAAATCATAAAACCTAAAAAGGGAATAGTGATATTACTTAGTGTTGTATGATACTGATATGAAAGCATTATAATTGTGATCATGAATACTAATCATGCAGGGATGATGAGATGAGGAGTATAGCCATGTATGGGCTATGAGCTTTGTTTATTGAGAATGTTTTATAGGCTTTATAAGCCTTCGTATGCTTTGTGTAGTAAGAATCATTGAACTTTGTGTACTATGTGCAATACATTGTGTAACAAGAATCATGATGTCCTTGGTCAGATGATCTGAAGGTATTAGGTTACCTAATAAGTAGTAATAAATATCTTATGGTGAGATATGGGTTCAAATACCCAGATGCTATAATCATGATGATGAACCTGTTAAGAAGTGGAATTATACTTGGTGAGTTGAGGGATTAAGATTCCAACACTTAGTGAAAAGAGTATGGCTACATGCCATGACTCCACAATGACAATGCCAGACATTAGATATATGATCTAAGCCCAAAGAGAGTTAATGATGTGGTAATGATTCTATAGTGAATAAATGTTATACATGTTCTTCATATTCCTTAATGGATAAGTGACATGTTGCTCTTTCAAGTTATAACTGCAATGTTTTAGATAAGAATAATATTCTAATATGTTAGATATTGAATTAACTGTTGTCAAACAAATATGATTCCTCTGTTCATATTTATCTTCTTAAGATGCAATAATAATGTTACTGGCGGAGAGTTATATCTCTCGCTGGGGCAATTTACAATTGTCTCACCCCCGTGGGAACTACATTTTTAGGTGGACGCGGACGAGGAGGCATGAATCCTTCAGTAGGTGAAGGACACCACCAGCAGCAGCAGGGACAACAGTGATGTCTTAGGTGGAGACACTGGCTGTTATGCCTTGTATAGATGTTGATAGAGTCCTATGTGTCGTCTCTGTACTCTCAGGTCCTCAGAGTAGTAGTTAGTACTTTCGAGATTTTGCCTCAGAGCCTCAAGATTTTCATACTTCCTGTGCTTAGTCTAACAGGGCAGCTGATGCTTGTAATTCATAGAAAGAGATGATACAAGATATGTACTTTTGAAAACAGAATGTAAATGTGTTACTTTTGTTTTATGTGAGAAAGTTTTTATTTGATGGACCTCTTAGTAAAAAGGTTTTAATTTTTAGTGATTTTCGGTAATCCGCTGCTTAGAGAACGCTTTCGCATTAGTTAATTATGTTTTTATGAGTCAGTTGTCATAGTTCCTTATTTGTTAGTAGCTATTCTTGGTAGCCTTAAGTTTTGTTTTTGATAATAGAACCTTGCTAAGTTGCTGCCATGAGATGTACCTCTATTTTGCCTTATTAGTATGGTCATCTTGAGGTAGAAGGGGACTAAACCGATATGATATGCTAAACCTACATGTTATGCCATCTGACATGCTAAACCGATATACCTACCATGATGGGTTTTATTATGATCTAGTGATGACTAGTGAGGAAGAGTGTTGAATCTCCATGTTTTAGTTGAGTATGGAAGTCGACATGGGTAACCCTAATCTGATATACATGTAATCCGACACACACATACAACCCAATACACCTAGAGTTGAAGAGAAGAACATCCCCCTTGAGGTTCAACTGATACTACTCTAAAACCTAGTGGCTGAAGTCCCTTGGTGATCTTTGTGGTCGATACACAAGTTTTTGGTATGGCCGATATCCCATGATGGTGAAGGTGGTCGATATATAAAGGGATACTTATGACGATACCCTTTGAGGTTGTATGTCCGATACTCTTTCTTATGAACCTCTAAACCGATATCAGTTGTGGTGCTCGATACCAAGTGATGGTAACTAATATCCTATCTTAATATGGTGGCTGATACCTAGGGATAACCAATACCCTAACCCTAACCCTAAATGATACCCTATGTGATGTGTACAAAAGCATCTTGTTGATGTCGGGGGTCACATGATGTGATGTGATACTCTATGGTGATGGTTGGGATGTAACACCCCTAACCTGGGCTATGGCCTAACCCTAGATGTTTTCCTTAAGTAAGTAATTTACAAACCTGTTCTTATCTTTTGAAAAGTAAACAAGGCCTTTGTGAAGGTTATTTTTTTAAATTTGAGCTTATATGCAAGCTATGTGTGCATTATATGATAATCTTAGTGAAAAGTGCAATTTACCCAAGATGAAGGGTTATATTGTAAATGCCACATATTGAATGTATCTTAAAAGTGTTTTTAATATCATAAAAGAGAATATGATGCTAAGTGGTGGCTTGTGCAAAGCCTAAATTCTAAGTGAGAATTTGTGAAAATAATGTTAAGTGCTTGGTACATCATTTGTGGTACAAATTTCAATATATATACAAAATTTATGGTTAATGTGAAAATTAACACTTCTAGATTGTTTTTACTTTTACCTAGTATTATCTAGAGGAGAGAGAAAGAAGGAAACAATATGTTTGAAGCATCTTAAAGTGTTAACACTCTTAATAATGAAAAGACTAAGAAATGCATAAGTTGAAAGCTATACATATGAGCATATTGAGTTGTGGACTTAGAAGGAAGTCCCTATCAGCCTTAGAGCCATAAGAAGAGTCTCCTATTGGTTTGTGGGTTTTGGAATTGCCCATGACGGGCCAGTCACTTCAAAGAAGAGATATGAATCGGTTTGCACTTCTCTTGGAAAAGATGGAATTGAATATTATAATATAGTTGGTGGAAGAAGACTTGCCCTAGAAGATAACTCAAGAGCTGACCCTTATCTCCTATAATATCCTTGGACTTTTGTTTTTGCATGGTAAGATAATGATGGCATGCAAGAAAGTGTAATGTGTCGACTGTGCATGGCTAGGTGGCATGAAGTAGCTTAAGCTAATTACACCTCTTACACTCTTTTCCATAAGCCTCTAGTATAAATACCTTGACCTTCACTTGTTAGTAAGATTTTTTAATCTTGTTAGTAACCTTTCCTCTTGTATCATGCATACCCTCTTGTGTCATGCATAGTAAGGAGGGTTGAGAGAAAGAGCTTGATATCGGCCAAAGTAGGTCTTAGCAACCAAGTGAGGCGATATCACCTATTTGGATTGGAGATATCATTCAAAAGCTAGGAGCTCAAGTCTTGGAGCTTGTAGAAGGCTCATATTCAACCTTAGAATGTGAGGAGTGAAGCTTGAAGCTTGGAAGCTACTTGAGAGGTGGGTTATATAACTTGAATCCATCAATATTAATATATTTTCTTCAATATTGTTTAACTTGTTGATTATTATCAAAATTCATATTTCCTTTGAGTTATTGATATATCCATGAGTTCCAATAAGTAGTTAGGACTATTTTCTATGGTTTATAATAGTAAGAAAAGGATCTTGAGGTTTATGATGATGACATCATAATTGAACAACCCGATATGGGTTGAAGACTTTGAAAATGGATATGGAATCCGACATAGAGGTCTACTCGATATGAAGGTAGGTCATACTTTGTAAAATAGGTCCTATGAATGATATGGAAGATTCCTATCTATAACCTTGTACACGATACATGGGTAAAGCAATACCTTTGCATGATATAGGAAAAACCATAGATGAAAATATGAGAATCTGATATGTTGTGAAACCCTTTTTCCTTGAAACTGATATACCTCATTACTTTGTGATGAGTAGAAGAGAAAATTAGTATCCACCTCATCGTGTTTTTTTATATATAAAAGGAATTGAACCTAAAAAAGATTATGAGTTAAGGTTCTATCTATTCAAGTAAACCGATATGGTGAACCCATGAGGTAAACTGATATGATGTTCAAAGGTGTAACCCGAGATAATACCCAAGATAGGTAAATATGATATGATGACCAACACATAAACCGATATGGTGAACCTATGATGTAAACTGATATGATACCCAAACATGGGATCATGATATGATATCCAATATGGATCACGATATGGCAAATCCAATATGGGGACACGATATGATAAACCCAAGATGAAATCTGATATGATAACCCAAGAAAAAAACCGATAAGATGGAAAACCGATGTAGAATTTTAATATGAAAATTTGATATGATAAATTAAGATAAAGAACCAATATAATATTGCTTTGAGTGATTTATGGTAAATCCATAATGACATGCCCGATATGGTGTACTCAAGAACATGATATGAGAACCCAATACACCTCTACACCTAATATGAGGGTAATAGTTTAACCCATACATGATATGAGGCTGACTAAAGGTGATAAAAGATAAAGTGATAGTTAATCCAACTTAACTACAGAATATGGTGTTAAGGGATATGCCCTAAACTCGATATGAAGGTGTGATTTCACCACTTGATTAATATGGATACTTGTTATGATGATATATGTTTTTCTAAAGCATAATAGAATAAGTACTATCCACCATGCTACTCGATATGGTATACATTCTTTTATTAATTAAGCTTGTCTAAGTGATGAATATGATTAATGCAAAATTGAGACACAATAAGTTTTATTCAATTTGATAACGATAAGCTAGTAGACCTTAAAGAGGTAAATTAAGTAATCTACATCCTTGTAGAGATGAGAGAGAAACTAAGATTTGGAAGATAATTATGTGATCAACATATAATAATACTCCTGAGATGAGTGGAGTATGAGTTAAGGCTTAATCTTTGTTAAATGAAATCTTGAAACCCTAATTAGTTTATTATAACCCTAATTCATTAGGGAGGATGTGTTCTTTAATATTTCATGGTGAAGACATGTATTTAAAGTTGTTGATAGCATGATATAACAACCATACAAATATCTTAAGGCAATGAGCGTGGCTAAGTAAGAGCTATGATGTTATATGACACAGATTCAATGATATATATGAACTATGTGAATAAATACCTTGGTCTGATGACCTAGAGGTAATGATCATCTGCTAAGTGGTGACAGTACTCAGTGATGAATTAAGGGTTTGAATACCCAAGTATGATGATGATAAGAGATTGATATTCTAAGTGGTCTATGTGTTTCAAGTGAATATGAAAGTACCTGATAAATGCAATTATGCTTTTTTTTTATAGCACTTGATATAATTCTTGTTTGAAACTTGATTGATGCTAAAAGATACAGTAATTCACTTAATTAGGCAAGATGAATGTTATCATGTAGTTGCCCAGACCATAGATCCATTCAGTGTCAGCATTTACTGAATGGTGAAACGAGTTGTACTCAGAATGCATATTTTTGAATATGTGATAATTATATAAGGGTTCTCAATGGATTCCCTAAACTAAATAAGGTAGCTCAGTGGAATCCCCAAATACACCAGGTTGCTTAGTGGACTTCCTGATGAAATTAAACCAAGATTGCTCAGTGGTCATCTTGATAAACCGGGAAAGCTAAGTGGTGTTCTCCCAAAGAGAGTACATGCTACGACTATAACTCTATAGCGAAGATGCCGCTATATCCCGGTATAACTAATTATAGTAGGACCAAGATGTCATGCTAAATCTAAGTGGTCGCGTACTAACTGAGACAAGGTGAGGTATTGATAGTCGACTCTTCCATTGAACTTGCGTGGTATCGATTTCGACTTACTAGTGGTCAGTTGGAGTATGAGTGGTATATCTCAACTCCTCTGCACATAATTGTGAATGTGAACATGTAATTAGCCGTGTAGCATATCTTCTTAATGATTGAATACGAAAAATATTGGTTGATTCCTTATTACTTTCATACATCTTAGTAGATAGATGTTATACATGTTCTTCATATTCCTTTTAAAAAAAATAGATGTTTCATAATTCTGTTATTATAAATATACATGTTAGTTACATTAAATACCTTCTGTTCAGTCTTTACTATTTCTTGTGATAATAATATTGTTGGTAGAGAGTTATATCTCTCGCTGGGACTATAGTCTCACCCCGTGGGATCCACAATTTTTAGGTGGACACGGATGAGAGACTAGGAACCGAACTGCAGAAGAAGGATCGTATCAGAAAGGACAGTAGTAGTATCTCTGATTGAGTACGCTGTCCATTAGGGTTATGTAGATATAAGTCAATGTGTCGTATTTGTACTCTCAGGTCCTTGGGAGATAGTTCTTTGTGGTTTTTATGACCGACTTGAGATTTTAGTTTTCTTATCTTGATGTTTTTATGTTGCTGTTGTATATTCTAGAATAAAGCAACTGGTACTTGTTATCCTCGAGAAGAGACGGTACACTGTATGTACAATGTGAACCATATATATGTAATGCTTTGGTTCCTTGTGTAAGAGTTTAATGAAAAAGGATCTATGTGCAAAATGGTTTTAATTTTTAGTGATTTTTGTTAATTTTGTTGTTTATGATAACTCCACAATTATACTGGTGATGGTTTGATTTGTAATCAGGTCGTCATAAAGTTTTGGTATCAGAGCCTAAGGTTCGCTGAGTCTATAGAGACATAGGATTAAGTTTGTTGAGTCTTCTCTAGTGTCCTCCATTGTATCTTATAGTAAATTCTCCTTGTACAGGAGAAGAAGTAAAACCAAAGATGGCTGGAGTGCACGAAGATCATGATGCTGAAAGTAATGGCGCTGCACCAGGAGGAAGTGTAAGGGATGAGGCTAGAGAAGAACCAGTGCCTAAGAATCACCAGCTTGACCAAACTCTACTAGAGAACCCAACTTTTCATGCTCTTTTTGGACAGATCATGAATACAATGACGCACATGGCTGACCGAATCACATCACTAGCCCTTAGGACATCAGAGTCTAGTGAGAGACATGGATCTGGTAAGACTTTTGAATAGTTGCGTCGAGTAGGAGCCACTGAATATGCTGACACAGCTGACCTAGCAGATGCAGATTCATGGATTACTGAGATAGAGAAAGCCTTTAGGATCCTTGATATTCTAAAAGATGATAAGATTAAGCATGCTATATACCTTCTGGAGGAAAGTGCTGGCCATTGGTGGGCCATAGAAGAAGAGAAAAGCTTAGGTGTTGAGATCAGATGGCAGGAATTTCGACAAAAATTTGTTAGTAGATACTTCCCTAAGACTTATCTTGATGAGAAGATTTCACAGTTTGAGCGGATTAGATAGGGAACAATGAAGGTTAGCAAGTATGAAGCTAAGTTTATGGAGCTTTTGCAGTTCTATCTGCATATGGCCACCACAAATGAGAAGATGATTCAGTATTTTGAGAAGGGTCTGAATGTTGAATTGACTACACATGTATCTACTTTAGATAATAGAGAGAGGTTTTCCACCTTTATGGAGTCATTTAGACAGATAGATGTATCTGTGATAGAGAAACGAGAGGCAAATAGTAAGAAAGAACCTATACAGTTTCATAACCAGAGGTTTGGCAGTTTTAAGAAACCGATGTTTACTACACCCGTGGAACCTCAGAGGTTCAATACTCAAACTTAGTGGACGTCTATCCGAGGTAGAAGTTGTAGTTTTCTGTCAAGTGGAGCCCAGAGTTCAGTATCAATTTCAGTGATAGGACTGTCTAGGTCGCAATGGGATGACAGAGTCTGCTACAGGTGTAGGTAGACATGTCATGTGATAATGGATTGTCCAGTTAGGGATGTGGGAGTAACCCAACCACCGAGGTAGAGTCAACACGACTATCAGAGACAAAAGTTTAGTAGTAGCACTAGGGGGCGTGGACAAGCATCTCAGGCAGGATCATCTATACCAGCCAATAGAGGACAATGTCAACAACAAGCAACAACAAGATTCTATGCTATGAATCAGCCAGAGGCAGTAGTTAACCCACAAGTTGTGACAGGTCGGATGGAATTATTTCATTCTGATATGTCTTCATCCTATTTTGTATCTATTTTGATTGATCCGGGTGCTACACATTCCTTTGTCACTCGAGAAGTGATTCATTACTGTAATATGATTATTATTCCTAGAAAGGATAATCTGTTATTAGAAACTCCGTTAGTTGGATCTGCGATGTTGCGGGAGGTATGCTCTCCCTGCGTTCTTTCTTTCTCAGAACCCATCATTCAAGTGGATCTTATACCACTTGAAATTCATGGGTTTGATGTAATTCTTGGGATGGATACCTTAGAGAAGTATAAAGTTGTCTTGGATTGTGGTTCCAAGAAGGCCATGTTCACATATGGTGATAAGACATGGGTTTTTTAGGGGAATAGAAAGATTCTCCCAACCTGTCTAGTGTCAGCTATGATAGTAGAAAAGTTGATGAGACAAGGATGCTTCGTATTCTTGATACATGTGATAGATACCAAAATAAAGAGCCCTAGTCTTTCTAAAGTTCCTATTGTTAGGGAATTCAAGGATGTGTTTGCCGAGGAACTCCCAGGTATTCCTCCACCTTGAGAGATTGATTTTGAAATTAATCTTATTTTGGATACACAACCCATATCCCATACACCTTATATGGTGGTGCTAGTTGAGATGGCAGAACTTAAGAAATAGTTGCAGGAGTTGCTTGAGAAAGGTTTCATACGACCGAGTACGTCGCCATGGGGTTCTCCAGTTCTTTCCGTTAAAAAGAAAGATGGGTCTACGAGACTATGCATAGATTATAGACATCTTAACAAGGTGACTATTAAGAACAAATATCCCTTACCAAGGATTGATGATCTGTTTGACCAATTGCATGGTGCAACGATGTTCTCTAAGATAGATCTAAGATCAGGATATCATCAGTTACACATCAAGGAGAGTGACATACCTAAGTCAGCTTTTAGAAAAAGGTATGGTCAATATGAGTTCATCATTATGTCGTTTGTACTAACAAATGCACCACATGCATTCATGGAGTAGATGAATAGAATCTTTTAGCCCTTCCTCGATCAATTTGTAGTGGTTTTTATAGACGACATCTTGATATATAGTAGAGACAGTCAACAATATGAACAACACCTTCATCAAGTTTTAACCTTGTTGAGACATCATAAGTTATATGCTAAGTTTAGTAAGTGTGATTTTTGGTTATTAGAAGTTTCTTTTCTTGGACACATTATATCTGCTTTAGGAATTCATGTTGATCCTAAGAAAGTAGAATCTGTTGTGGAGTGGGAACAACCTAAGACACCGATTGAGGTTCGCAGTTACCTAGATTTGGCAGGATACTATAGAAGGTTTATCAAAGATTTTAGTTATGTAGCATTACCCTTAACTAGGTTGACCAAGAAGGAAGTTCCTTTTGTCTAAAATGACAAGTGTCAACATTCTTTCCAATTGTTGAAAGAAAATTTGACTAGTGCACCTGTGTTAGTTCTACCCGAGCAGGGAAAGGGATATGTTGTTTTCTGTGATGCTTCTAAGAATGGTCTAGTTTGTGTGTTGATGCAGAGTGATCATGTAGTTTCTTTTGCTTCCCGAAAAATCAAGAAACATGAGGAGAATTATCTGACACATGATGTAGAATTAGCTCCAGTGATTCATGCGTTGAAAATATGGAGGCATTATCTCTATGGAGAGACGTGCCAGATCTTCACAGATCATAAAAAATTAAAATATATTTTCTCTCAGCATGAGATGAATATGAGACAACATCACTGGATGGAGTTAATCAAGGACCACGATTGTATAATTTATTATCATCTAGGAAAATCCAATGTAGTGGCTGATGCACTTAGTAGAAAATCCTCATCTCCACCCACAGATAATGCACAATTGAATTCTTTAGTATGTTATAAGTGGGATATGCTTGTCTCTTTAAGACAGATGAATGTGCAGTTAGACGTATCTTTGTTATCAGGGTTATTATCTGAGATGCATGTGAAACCTACTTTGAAAGAACAGATTAAAGAGGCACACCAGGTTGATACTATGATTTAGTAGATTAGGTCAGAGTTGACAATTTCCATGAGTCAGAGGATGGTATAGTCTGTTACCATGGTAGAATGGTAGTTCCAAATAGTAATAACTTAAGAAAATTAGTTATGGAGGAAGCTCACTCATCCATGTATGCAATGCACCCAGGGAGCACCAAAATGTATCATAACTCAAAAGATATGTATTGGTGGCCTGATTTAAAGAAAGGTGTAGCTGAGTTCGTGATGCAGTGTCTGGTGTGTCAGCAGGTTAAAGCAGAACACCAAAAGCCTACATGGATGTTACAATCCCTACCTATACCTCACTGGAAATGGGATCATGTTACAATGGACTTTGTGGTTGGTCTGCCTAGGACAGCCAAAAGCCACAATTCCATTTGGGTGATAGTCGATAGGTTGACTAAGACAACACATTTTCTTCATGTCAAAACAACCTACACTACGGAGAAGCTTGCACAGATCTACATAGATGAGATAGTATGACTGCACGAAGTTCCAGCTACAATTGTATCTGATAGAGGTCCCCAATTTATAAGTTGTTTTTGGGAATGATTACATAAAGATTTGGGTACGTAGTTAAAGTTTAGTACAACCTTTCATCCTCAAACAGATGGGCAGTCTAATTTCATCCTCAGATAGATGGGCAGTCTAAAAGAACTATACATATTTTAGAGGAATTGCTTAGGGCATGTGTTCTTTAGTTTGTTGGAAGTTGGGATTTACACTTGAGTTTGATTGAGTTTTCTTATAACAATAGTTACCGGGCTAGTATTGATATGGCACCATATGAAGCATTATATGGAAGACATTGTAGATCTCTATTATGCTAGTTTGAAACTGGAGAATACCAATTTCTGGGTCCTGAGTTAGTGCAACAAATAACTGAAAAGATTAAAGTTATATAATGACAATTGAAGGATGCACAAGATAGATAGAAGTCTTATGCTAATAAATGTCATAGACCTTTAGAATTCCAAGTTAGAGATAGAGTGTATCTCAAGGTCTCTTCTTGGAAAGGTGTTCTTAGATTTGGGAAGAAGGGTAAGTTAGCTCCTAGATTTATGGGACCCTACCTAGTGATAGCACGGATCGAAAGAGTATCTTATAGGTTGGAGTTTCCACTGAGCTACATAGACTACATCCAGTGTTTCATGTGTCTATGCTGAGGAAATGTCATCCCAATACAAAGATGGTGTTGCAACATGTAGAGCTTGAATTGAATGAAGATATATCCTATGTGGAAGGTCCTATGATGATTCTTGACAGAAGAGTCAAGAAGTTGAAGAAGAAATACATAGTTCTTGTAAAAATTCTCTGGAATTACCAGGGCATTGAAGAAGCCACATGGGAGTTAGAGGAATAGATGAGGAGGAAATACCCTTCTCTTTTCTCTTGAGATTTTGGGGATGAAATCCCCTTTTAGGGGTTGATAATTATAACACCCCTGACCTGGTTTATGACCTAACCCTAGATGTTTTGCTTAAGTAAGTAATTTACCAACTTGTTCTTATCTTTTGAAAAGTAATTAAGGCCTTTGTGAAGTTTATTTTTTTTAATTCGAGCTTATATGCAAGCTATGTGTGCATTATATGATAATCTAAGTGAAAAGTGCAATTTACCCAAGATGAAGGGTTATATTGCAAATGTCACATATTGAATGTATCCTAAAAGTGTTTTTAATATCATAAAAGAGAATATGATGCTAAGTGGTGGCTTGTGCAAAGCCTAAATTCTAAGTGAGAATTTGTGAAAATAATGCTAAGTGCTTGGTACATCAATTGTGGTACAAATTTCAATATATATATAAAATGTAGGGTTAATGTGCAAATTACCACTTCTAGATTATTTTTACTTTTACCTAGTATTATCTATAGGAGAGAGAAAGAAGGAAACAATATGTTTGAAGCATATTAAAGTGTTAGTACTTCTAATAATGAAAAGACTAAGAAATGCATAAGTTGAAAGCTATACATGTGAGCATATCGAGTTGTGGACTTAGAAGGAAGTCCCTATCAGCCTTAGAGCCATAAGAAGAGTCTCCTATCAGTTTGTGGGTTTTGGAATTGCCCATGACGGGCAAGGTACTTCAAAGAAGAGATATGAATCGGTTTTCACTTGTCTTGGAAAAGATGGAATTGAATATTATAATATAGTTGGTGAAAGAAGACTTGCCCTAGAAGATAACTCAAGAGCTGACCCTTATCTCCTATAATATCCTTGGACTTTTGCTTTTGCATGGTAAGATAATGATGGCATGCATGCAAGTGTAATGTGTTGACTTTGCATGGCTCGGTGGCATGAAGTAGCTTAAGCTAATGACACCTCTTACACTCTTTTCCATAAACCTCTAGTATAAATACCTTGACATTCACTTGTTAGTAAGATTTGTTAATCTTGTTAGTAACATTTCCTCTTGTATCGTGCATACCCTCTTGTGTTGTTCATAGTAAGGAGGATTGAGAGAAAGAGCTTGATATCGGCCAAAGTAGGTCTTATCAACCAAGTGAGGTGATATCGCCCATTTGGATCGGAGATATCGTACAAAAGCTAGGAGCTCAAGTCTTAGAGATTGGAGAAGGATCATCTTCAACCTTAGAACATGAGTAGTGAATATTGAAGCTTGGAAGCTACTTGAGAGGTGGGTTATATAACTTGAATCCATCAATATTATTATCTTTTCTTCAATATCGTTCAACTTGTTGATTATTGTCAAAATTCAGATTTCCTTTGAGTTATTTATATATCCATAAGTTCCAGTAAGTAGTTAGGACTGTTGTCTATGGTTTAGAATAGTAAGACAAGGATCTTGAGGTTGATGATGATGACATCATCATTGAAGAACCCGATATGGGTTGAAGACTTTGAAAACTGATATGGAATCCGATATAGAGGTCTACCCAATATGAAGGTAGGTCATACTTTGTAAAATAGGTTCTATGAATGATATGGAAGATTCATATCTATAACATTGTACATGATACAAGGGTAAAGCAATACCATTGCATGATATAGGAAAAACCCTAGATGAAAATATGAGAATCTGATATGTTGTGAAACCCTTTTTCCTTGAAATTGATATACCTCATTACTTTGTGATGAGTAGAAGAGAAAATTAGTATCCACCTTGTCATGTTTTTTTTATATAAAAGGAACTGAACCTCAAAATTTTGTGCGTTCAAGGTTTTGTCTCTTCAAGTAAACTAATATGGTAAACCCATGAGGTAAACTGATATGATGTTCAAAGGTGTAACCCGATATAATACCCAAGATAGGTAAATCTGATATGATGACCAACACATAAACTGATATGGTGAACCTATGATGTAAACTGATATGATACCCAAACATGGGATCATGATATGATATCCAACATGGATCAAAATATGTCAAATCCAATTTGGGGACACGATATGATAAACCCAAGATGAAATCTGATATGATAACCCAAGAAGAAAACTGATATGGAATTTTAATATGAAAATCTGATATGACAAATTAAGATAAAGAACCTATATAATATTTCTTTGAGTGATTTATGGTAAAGCCATAATGGCATGCCCGGTATGGTGTACTATAGTACATGATATGAGAACCCAATACACCTCTGCACCCGATATGAGGGTAATAGTTTAACCCATACATGATATGAGGTTGACTAAAGGTGATAAAAGTTAAAGTGATAGTTAATCCAACTTAACTACATGATATGGTGTTAAGGGATATGCCCTAAACCTGATATGAAGGTGTGATTTCTCCACTTGATTAGTATGGATACTTGTTATGATGATATATGTTTTTCTAAAGCATAATAGAATAAGTATTATCCACCATGCTACCCGATATGGTAGATATGCTTTTATTTATTAAGCTTGTCTAAGTGATGAATATGATTAATGCAAAATTGAGACACAATAAGTTTAATTCAATTTGATAATGATAAGCTAGTAGACCTTAAAGAGGTAAATTAAGTAATCTACATCCTTGTAGAGATGAGAGAGAAACTAAGATTTGGAAGATAATTATGTGATCAACATATAATAATACTCATGAGATGAGTGGAGTAGGAGTTAAGGCTTAATCTTTGTTAAATGAAATCTTGAAACCTTAATTAATTGATTATAACCCTAATTCATTAGGGAGGATGTGTTCTTTAATATTTCATGGTTAAGAAATGTATTTAAAGTTGTTGATAGCATGATATAACAACCATGCAAGTATCTTTAGGCAATGAGCATGGCTAAGTAAGATCTATGATGTTATATGATGTAGATTCAATGAGCTATGTGAACTATGTGAATAAATACCTTGGTCTGATGACCTAGAGGTAATGATCATCTACTAAGTGGTGGTAGTACTCAGTGATGAATTAAGGGTTTGAATACCCAAGTATGATGATGGTAAGAGATTGAGATTCTAAGTGGTCTATGTGTTTCAAGTGAATATGAAAGTACCTGATAAATGCAATTATGCTTTTCTTTGTAGCATTTGATATAATTCTTGTTTGAAACTTGATTGATGTTAAAAGATACAATAATGCACTTAATTAAGCAATATAAATGTTATCAAGTAGTTTCCCAGACCATAGATCCATTCACTGTTAGCATTTGCTTAATGGTGAAATGAGTTTTACTCGAAATGCATATTTTTTAATATGTGATAATTATATAAGGGTGCTCAGTGGACTCCCTAAACTAAATAAAGGTGCTCAGTGGACTCCCCATATACACCAGGTTGATCAGTGGACTTCCTGATGAAATTAAACTAGGATTGCTCAGTGGTCATCCTGATAAATCGGGAAAGCTAAGTGGTGAGAGTACATGCTATGGCTGTAACTCTATAGTGAAGTTGTCGCTATACCTCAGCATAGCTAATTATAGCAGACATAAGATGTCATGCTAAATCTAACCGGTCTCGTACTAACTGAGACAAGGTGAGGTCTTGACATCCAGCTCTTCCATTGACCTTGTATGGTACCGATTTTGACTTACTAGTGGTCAGTTGGTGTATTAGCAGTATATCTCAACTCCTCTGGGCATAATTGTGCATGTGGACATGTAATCAGCTGTGTAGCATATCTGCTCAAGGATTGAATACATAAAATATTGGTTGATGCCTTATTACTTTCATACATCTTAGTAGATAGATGTTATACATGTTCTTCATATTCCTTTTAAAAAGCTAATAGATGTTTCATAATTCTGTTATTATAAATATACCTGTTAGTTGCATAAAATACCTTCTGTTCAGTCTTTACTATTTCTTGTGATAATAATATTGTTTACAAAGAGTTATATCTCTCCCTGGGACAATAGTCTCACCTAGTGGGATCTATAATTTTTAGGTGGATGCGGATGAGGGACTAGGAACCGGACTACATAAGAAGGATCGTATTAGTAAGGACAACAGTAGTATCTCATGTTGAGTACGCTGTCTATTAGGGTTATGTAGATAAAAGTCTATGTGTCGTCTCTGTACTCTCAGGTCCTTGGGAGATAGTTCTTTGTGGTTTTTATGATCAACTTGATATTTTGGTTTGCTTATCTCGAGGTTTTTATGTTGTTGTTATATATTCTAGAGTAAAGCAACTTGTACTTATTATCCTCAAGAAGAGACGGTACACTGTATGCACAATATGAACCATATGTATGTAAATCTTTGGTTCCTTGTGTAAGAGTTTACTGAAAAAAGATCTATGTGCAAAATGGTTTTAATTTTTAGTGATTTTTGTTAATTCTGTTGTTTATGATAATTCTACAATTTTACTGGTGATGGCTTGATTTGTAATCGGGTTGTCACATGGGACATACCATGTTGATGTTAGTGTCTCATAGTGATGATATGATATCCTATGGAGTAGTTGAACGCATGATGTGAGGGTTATGTTCCTATACCATGTAACATGTTTTATAATGATAATGAGAAACATGCTTCTATGTCTCATAACACATCTCATAATAATGAGGAAAGGGATAACCCAAGGGTGGTTGGTGATCCAACGTTGTAAACCCTAATTGAGTAAAGTGAATTATTCTGATGTAAAGTGTGTGATGTGAATGCATAGCATGAGTTCTATGAGGTGATGATGCTTTTCCTTCTTGTTATTAGATTATAACCATGCAGGTGATGTTGATTGATGTCCATAGTTAGGTATGAACTATATATGGTGATTACGATCTAATGGGCATTGGTTCTTGTGATGGACATTAGTCCTTGTGATGGACATGTGGTCCTTGTGATGGACATGTGGTCTTTGTGATGGACATATGGTGAATAATAAGAATAAAGAGACATGATGTGATGAGATTCCACTTAATGTGGATTCAATATATTCTGATGATGATTCATTCCAAGTTTATGTAGTTCTTGTTTAGGGGTATGCATTGTAACTTGATTGATGCGTAAAGATGATTAAATTGATTTAATTAATCAAGTTGAACCCAATCATGTAGTTTCCCTGTGTCATAGATTCATTCTAGTGTCAGCTTTATTACTGGATGGTGAAACGAGTTTAACTCAGAGCGCATATTCTTGAATATGTGGGGTATAAGTCAAGTAATTCCTTGTATCCATAAATACATGATGTGTGAGATGGCCATGTGTGATCCAATCTCATTGAGATATGTATGGCCATGCGTGAGCCACTCCTTTTATCAGAATGACCTAACGTGAGCCACTCCTTTTATTAGAATGGACATGTGTGAGCCTATTCTTCTAGCGTTGTACCTGTACCAAGGTGGGCTAGTTATTATTATATATGTGGATGGCCATGCGTGAGCCAATCCCTGATCTTGACTATATGTCATTGTTGTAGTTGACTGACATGTCTCTGTAGTGTTTTCTCTTATACTGACCAAGAGGTGTGGTGAGGTCATGGATTTCAGCTCTTCCATTAGACCTTGTATGGCATCGATTTTGAGTTATCAAGTGGTTGGTTGGATTTGGGTGGTACGACTCGAATCCTCAGGGCATAACAAAATACGTAATCATCCGTGTAGTATAATTGTATAGGATCAAATTAGAAAAACATTGGTTTAGACCTTGCTTGATCTTTATACAATGTTGTTGTGAGAAATTATACATGTTCTTCATATTCCTTTTTTGTTATTATGATGTTTCATAATTCAACAGTAATTGCCCTTCCCATTAATAATCATTTCCGATTTCATCTTAATTGTATCTATACTACTACTCAGTTATCTTATCTGTCACAATAATAGAGTTGGTGGTGAGTTATATCTCCCGCTGAGATTTGGAATCTCACCCCGTGGGTTTCCCACACCCTTTTTTAGGTGGATGAGATCATGTAGAGGGGTTGAGCAGTAGCCAGAGGAGCAGTAGAAAATAAGGTTGGAAGTGTTGTTGGATGTCTCTTGTTTGATAGAGTGCTAGAGTCATCCCTGTACACTCGTGTCTTTGGGAATGTTTTGTAGATGTTTTGTAAATGTGTTATCTTTATGTTCCCTTGTATATCAGATAAGATGGAATCATGTGTATATGTTCTGGAATAGTTCTTTCATTGTAGGTTGACATCATGCCTTGTGAATGCTTGGAGGCATGAAAGTACTCATGTGTAAAGGTTCTTGCTATATCACTATTTTTTAATTTTTAGTGTTATCTTAGTAATATATTTGCTAATCCTTCTTTTGTTGTTATGTTTTGAGTAATCTTACTTTGTGTGGCATGAGGTGTCTCACAAGTTAGGATGGTATCATAGCTTTAGATTTTTTGAGTCAATAGAGACCTAGGACTAGGGTTTGTGTCTGTTCTAGTATCCTCCAGTCTATCTTATAGTCAATTTTTCTTATGCAGAAGAAGAAGTAAAGCTGAAAGATGTCTAGAAAACACAAAGATCATGTTGCTAATAGAAGTGTTGCTGCATCGGGTGGTGGTGCAATGAACCAGGCACATGAAGATCGGGGCCTAAAGTCCCCCAGTTTGACCCAGTCATGATAGAAAACCCTACCTTTCAATCGCTCTTTGGGCAGTTTATGGCAATAATGACTCATACAATAGATGGGATGCCTGCACCGCATCCTAGGGAACCTATTCCCCATACTGAATCTTTAGGTACTGGGAATACCTTTGAGTGGTTTGTCATATTGGGGCAATTGAGTACACTGGAACAGCTGACCTAGTGGATGTGGATCTGTGGGTAACTGAGCTTGAGAAGGCCTTTAAGATCCTAAGTATTCCTAAAGAGGATAAGGTGAAGCATGTTGTGTACCTCCTAATAGGGAGTGATGGCCATTAGTGGTCCACAGAGGAGGAGAAGAGACCCGATGTTGTGGTTGGTTGGGAGGAGTTTCGACTAGAGTTCGTAAGTAGGTACTTTCCTCGGACGTATGTGGATGAGAAGATCAATTAGTTTGAGAGGATTCAATAGGGGTCAATGAAGATCAATGAGTATGAGGTAAGGTTTATGGATTTGTTGAGGTTCTATCCTCACATGGTTGCGACAGAAGATAAGAGGAATTGTCATTTTGAGAAAGGGTTGAACATTGAGTTGTCTACCCCGACTACTTCTTTGGAGAATCGAGAGAGGTTTGGTATGTTTGTAGAGTCTATTTGAAGGATAGAATGATCTATGAAGGAGAAGCGAGATGCAAGTATCAAGAAGCGATCTGTACAATTTCAAGGCCATTCGTCAACTAACTTCAAGAAGTCGAGGATTTCTGCACCGCCAACGTCACAGAGGTTTAGTGCTTCGACTCAGTGGTCACCAAGAAAGGGCTGAGGCTATAGTTTTCCTCCATTAGGAGCCCAGAGTGTTGCATCAGCATAAGTGATAAGATCAACTAGGCCTTGGTATGAGAACAAAACGTGTTACAAGTGTGGACAAGTTGGCCATACCAGACAATTCTGTCCAGTGAAAGAGGATGAAGTGACTCAACAATTGAGGTAGAGTCAGTAAAGTTCATAGAGACAGCAGAACAGTGGCATAGGAGGTTGAGGACATGGCCAAGTGTCACAAGCTGGATCGTCTACTTAGGGAAGCAGGGGATGGTGGAGACAACATGCAACAACTAGATTCTATGCCATGAGTCATCTGGAGGCGGTGGTCAACCCGCGAGTGGTGGAAGGTCAGATGGAGTTATTTCATTCTGATTTATCTTCTTCTTGCTTTATATCTATTTTGGTTGACCCAGGTGCTACACACTCTTTTATCACATGGGAAGTGCTTAGTAGTTGTTCTTTGCCTATTGGTCGTAAGAAGAATAGCTTGTTTCTAAAAACACTGTTGGTCAGTTCTACAATGTTGTAGGATGTGTGTCCTTCATGTGTTCTCTCTTTTTTGGGACACGTCATTTAAGTGGATCTCATACCACTTGACATGTATAGATTCGATGTGATCCTTGGAATGGATACCCTGGATAAGTATAGAGTAGTCTTGGATTGTAGTTTCAAGCAAGAAACATTTGTAGACAGTAGTGAGACACGCCTATTCCAAAGAAGCTTCTGAGACAAGGTTGCGAGGCATTTTTTAGCACATGTGGTGGATACAGATGTGAGGAGTCTTAGTATCCAAGAAGTTATGGTTCTTAGGGAGTTTAAGGATGTGTTTCCTGAAGAATTTGTAAGTGTTCTCCCACCCCTTGAGATAGTTTTTGAGATCAATCTAGTTCCTGGTATGCAACTGATAGCTCAGACACCATATAGGATGGCTCCGATAGAGATGGTAGAATTGAAGAGATAGTTGTAAGAAATGCTTGACAAAGGTTTCATCTGGCTGAGTACGTCACCATGGGGTTCTCCTGTGTTGTTTGTAAAAAAAGGATGGATCTATGAGATTGTGTATAGATTACAGACAGTTGAACAAGGTCACGATAAAGAATAAGTATCCCTTGCCGAGGATAGATGACTTGTTTGATCACCCGACACATCTTACACCATATTGTAGATCTGAAAGCCCAGACTAGTTCTGATGGTTGCAGCCATTGCCAATGGAAAGGGGAATTGTAACGACCTCACTTTCAACAACCCCCAATTAAGGAAGGTCAAAAGATGAGAGGCATTACATACAAATTTTTCCCAAGGATCTAAATTTAGCAAATAATAAATAATAGAAAATAATTTCAATAATTCACAAATATTGTTTGCAAAATACTTACATAAAGTTTTATCTTCAAAATTTTACATTTGAGAAGAAATATCAAACAATCTAATCCTCCTGCATAGATTTAATACCTTCCATACATTTCATCTTTATCTTCATGTTTGTATGTTGTGTATCAATACCTAAAATGCCGACAAACAAAACATTGTCGGCATATTTCTATACTAGTACGTGGGTTCATACAATAATTACAAATAAATATATTCAGTCATCATTTACTTGCACATAAGAACTTGTATTTTCTTTTATTTTCTAACCCATAATCAGTCTAATATCTCAAGTGTAACCACTATCCATCATTGGACTTATTATATTATCCTTTGACTAGTGTAATCTAGAGTTTAGAATATCATTATTTACTTTATGTGATACTCATAGGGGCTTTTTAATTTACATGAAATAAATAAACATACAACAAATATCATTCATTCAATCTTTGAGAAACCTCGACAAATGTCAAAAGTCGATACATGTAATCATAAGTGTAACTACGTACATTTGCCATGCAAAGTTCATATAGAATATTTGAAGTTCACTTTTTATGAAAATCAATCATCAAGGAAATCCACAATCGATTAATAGTATCCAAAACATGCATACTACATACATGTTATTATATATTCATGATATTCATATTGAACCTAACTTAGTTTGTGATCTAGGGTCTAGGTTTTCTTGATATCAAGTTACCATTAGGGTTATCGCTCAAAATACTAATTCCCATGATTCTCACTTTATTAACTTAAGAACCCTAATTCATATTAGGTGTTTCCATGACTATCAAATCTACCACATATGTTTATTATGATCACCAAGATTCAATCATGTTCATTAACAATATTGCAACATATGATATTTAACCTTAATCGTTCATGTGTATGGTTATTCACATTGAAACCCACATCATTCTTCATTATTACCATGATCATTTTGATTCCCATTATTTCCAACAACATCAACTGTTATCACAAAAATAGAGTCTTTTAATATATTTGACAGTTTAATATACATGTTTTAGGGTTTTCATGCACTAATCACCATTTAAACCCATCTTTGCACTATTTTAAAATTGGGTTCACATTTAGGTTTCAGATATATTTTATTTGGATTCTATATGTTATCTTAATCGATTTTCTTATATTATTTATCTCTATATGAGTTACAATTATTTTTCTATAATTTTTACAAGATAATCATTAATCGATCAATTGGAGAGATGGTACGTCAGCACTTACCCATTGTTTAAATTGATAGCAGCTGGTGGTGGCTTGGGCGTATATTTGCGGCCGGTCTGCCTTGAACTGTGTGGTCTACAATTAAACTGGCTCCCAATTTCATTCGTTGGATTCCCTTTCTTGGTGCCTCATCACGTCGTCTATCCATGGTGATTCTCCATGCATCCATTGTCGCCTGCACACTAGCGCCTCCACAATGCGGCACCTACTAGCTCACAACTACAAGTCACGCTCTACCCAATCCTCCCCCTCATTGGTCAGCACGCCTTCCAAAGTCACCATCACCTCATTGACTCCCTCTTGCATGAGGTTGTCATGAAGACAGAACCCTAGGTTTCTGATAACCAAGGTTCCAATCTCGAGGGTCACCTCTCTACTTCCACATAGCAAACGTAGTCCGACGTCTCTTCTCCCACAACTCCACCCGCAACTACAAACTCCCAGACTACAAGCTATGCTTAACCTCACCACTTGCGTGACCAGGCTTGATCGTCTGTAGTAGATTATAACCTCCTCCGTGCACATAAGAAACGAAGAAGGAGATAGAAGGGGTGTGTCCTATAGAGGCCACCAGGCTCTACAAACCCATGGATTGGCTCCAAGACTTGCCACCCATTAGGGAAAGAATTCTAGATTATCCCTCCTTTTTCTTTTTGTTATATCTCCTAAATAAAAAAAGAACTCATTAAGAATGTTTCCCAATTTATATCTAATATGTAAGGATTATTGAGATGTCAATATTATTTAATACAATTATCATTATCCTAGGAAATATCCTTTTCCTTCCACCTTCTAGATATCTCTTCTTTTCCTTTATTATTTTTAAGTATGCAAAAGTTAAACCGTGATAATGTAATTTGTGATTCCTCAACATTGTGTTGCCACACTTGTCTAGATAATTATTCTTTAAAATATTTGAAGCACCATGCATCTCATTTCCCTTTGTAAACTTGACAACTATTTCATTTATCTTAACAAAAGCCTTTACTATTTATTTATTTATGAATTATTTTCATTTATTTAACATGTGCCACAAGAAATCATGTTAGAATGGCACTTTACATTATTATTCCACCAATAATACCATCGGGGAATTGACAAATCAGTTCATTTATATAATCCAATTTTACCAAAATTGAGGTTATAATAGGAACAGACAGAAGGAGAGAGGGAAGGGAGAGGAAGAAATAGAGAGGGTTAGGGTTAATAGATTGCATTTGATACCATGTAAAAAGGAGTATATGTCTTGTGAAAGAAATAACAGTGTTGGGTCTCCTATATATATATGAGCCAGAGAGTACATGGCATAAAAAGAGAAAAATGAAAATACAATGGGGCTAAGCCCAACTAATCAAATATACTAACGTATATAAAATGTGTACTAACACCATTCGGCCCTGCCACTTTATATAGATTCATACATTGTAATGTTTAAAAACCTTCTCCTTGGTCGGTTCTCCTGTAATGATGTTTAATTGTTCTATCAAGAGACTACGAAAGTATCCCAACATTGAGTCAATTGAATTATTTCGATCATCGACTGGGTCAGTCAAGGCTTCCCTAAAATGTTTTACCACCATATTTTCGATCTCTTGTTCATCAAATACCCATTCCTCACTGCTATCCATGATTAAGGAAATAAGGTTACTTTTTCATCTTTGCAACACCCAATGGTTGTAAAATTTTGTATTATTGTCCCCCTATTTTTTCCAATTGATGTGTGATTTCTATTTCCACTCTTCTTCTTCAATTATTAAAATATCATCTAACTCTGTCTGCATATCACTGCACATGTTATCAGTTATGCTATCATATAGAGAAATGAGATTAGTTGGAGAAGGTTTATGTTTCGCATGAAATGGTCCTTTTCCTTCTCTTCTATAAGCACTGGAAATCCCATGCCAGCAAAACATCTTTTGCATAGGTCAATGCAAAATCATAAGCTTGTTCGTCCTTCCATTTTCCTTTTAGAATGTTCATAAACTATGGATATGATAATCAGGAGACCCGTGTGATGAGCTTCCTATCGGCACCGCCAGTTCTCTTTGATTTTAGCAGAATAGGATAGTGATTAGAATGTATGTGTGGTAGGTGTTCTAGCACCATGTTAGGGTATTGGTGAATGAATTGAGAGTTTGCAATAGCTTGATCGAGTTTTTCCTACAACATACCATGCTTGTATGTATACTTCATCCCCAAGAATCATAGATTAGTTAATCGAGCTTCCATTAAAGTTTCATTGAAGGCTTCATTCATGTAAAAATGATGACTCCTATATTTATCATTGGGGTCTATCATTGTGTTGAAACCTTCTAGTGTCGTCTAGGGTTCCTAGATTCTTCTACCCATATATATTAAATTCCTCCATAACATCTTGCATACATATGGGTGAGGCCTAGCATAAATAAATGTTACATGCATAGAATTATTAATATTGCAGGTGATAAACTGATGATGGCTTTGAATGATTTCCACTTTACATTGCGATTGGTCTCATCCAAACTATATGTCCCTACACAGACTCATGGCTCTACTCTGTGTGAACACCTAAAGCCCAATTCTTTATTTTGGTCATGGCATGCCTGTCATTGGTCTGAGGTTCCAATACTAAAATAATTTTGGGTCTTCTTGAGGTCATGACCTCTTTAAGAGTATTCTGTGTATCATCAATACCAATACCTATGCCATTCCAACATAGAATATACACCATCACAATTAAGATCATTTTGAGGGAATAAACTTGATTATTGTAATATTGTTTTTCTACTATAGTCTTCTTCAATTACCTTCTCATCCACCTTTTTAGGACTCCTAGAGTCAGCACTTCATTCAACATCTCCCACTATAGCAACGACACCTCCTTATCTAATAGTCTCCTTGGACCTTATCTCCTCATTTCAGGTGGAGGAAGTTGTTGGATAGTTCCCTTATTTTTAATTTTAGTGCCATTCTTTATTCTGACATCTGAGAAGGCTAGAAACGAAGGAATATGCCTGGACAAGTGCTACTTATCATCATCTTTGCAATATAATGCCTTCAAATCTCTAGTGGGAGCTTCATTTCCCTACATTTCAATAGCATCAATAACTTCAACAACTTCTATGACCTAATCCACCCCAATGTGAACCACACTTTGGATTTCATGTTCATTTCCATCAAACATATTGTCCTTGTTTTCGTGTACAGACGTAGTTTTTGGAATAAGAGGTTATATCACTTAGGACACTATTGGCTCCCCCCATTCCTTTTGATGCAATTTCATTCTTCTTTTTGTTCCATATTTTAAGTGACCTTTTTGCATTTTCATATTATGCACACACTGCATTCTCTCCCGCTTCTAGTCCATCTATAATGCCATTAATCTTCTTAACTAAAATAATGAATCTATTATTTGATTCATTTTCCTTTGATTATCCTTGACCCAAGTCCCATGTTGTCTTCTTTGTCCTCCTCCCATCCTTTTCTGAGTTTGCTAATAATCTTTGGTGGCATGCTCACTATTTTCACCGTGGTGGTTATGTGTCCCTCCTACATCTACATGGAGACAATGTTAACACCCTCAGCATTGTCCAGACAATTCTTTGATAAGTGGCCCTCCTCCCCACAAATAGAATAGCCTAGGGAAATAATTCATATTCCACCTCATTTTCCACATTATTGATCAATATTGAAGGGATCAAAGGGCAGGTAGTATTGAGTTCCAAAGCCAGTATAGAAAATTTTATTCTTGACCAACTTGTAATATCGACATCCACCTTTATCAGTCTACCCAGAGACAAAGGAATGTATTTGAAGATGGTTGGCACACATATGTACAATGGTAAATTTACAATTCTTACACAAGATACAATCAATTCCAAATAACTCTCCGATGGGATGAACATCGACTGCCACTCCCACATAACCACACTTTATCTAAATAGATTCCATGGTCCCCCAGTCAAGTCTGTTTTGCAATCCTTAGCACATGAAAACTAGACAACAAAGAGTCCCATATTTAAATCATACATACTGAATCTTCTAGTGATCTTCCATAATAGTTTCAACCCATCTCTGAGTGTTATATATCCTACCTCCATACCAATAAAACAAACAACTACTACATAACTCCATGGATTCAAAAGCATGTCCTCAACCTCTAGAATGATCTTCAAGTCAGGTTTACTGTCTAGTTCTCCCAGAGTAAACATCTTTAATAGAAAAATTTTCCTCAAAGAGTTTGTTCAAAAGAAAACCAGTCGTCTCTTGCCGATTCGACCCCACCAACACTATACTGAAAGACTTTTGGCCCCTGGTCATCCTTACCCCTGACGTGTTTATAACTTCCCCATCAAGGTTAGGGTTTACCTTGTCTTATACATTGTGTAAGGCTAGATCCTGAGAGATTCCTTTCTCTGTGTTATGGCTTGGGAAATCGGCTGCTGATTGATCAGATCCTACTCTCATGTCAGAAAATTTCAACTTTAGACCTATTTTAGGGACTTCCAATGCTACTCCATGGCTTCTTGGAGACTGTGGCCTCTATCTTCTAGATTCTGAAATCCTATCTCTTCTTAGACCACCTTGATCATCTGGTCCTCTACCATGATTTCCACCTCCCTTGGTATCAAAACCACAATCTCCCCACCACCGCTACTTCCTACCAATTATATGAATTAGGGCATATAAAGGTAAGTTTTATGCTTACTTTCTTCTATATTTGATTATTTACTCACCTTGTTGCATGATGCATGTGATAAATGTGCTCTCCTTTCTAGCTAGAAGTTTTGAAAGAGCACCAGAACCCTCCTATTTTTGGCTAGGTTCCATCTTAGCAAAGAAATATATTATTTTAAAACTATAAGCATGAATATAGGGTTATATTTAGCTGAATATAAAGTCATTTAGCTGACTTAACTAGTCCCACTAAATTATTTCACACCTCATTCTATGCAATAAATGGATCATCATCATGCCATCTACATAGACATCAGGTACATTTGGGGCACTCTAGCCACAAGACGTTTACATACCACATGAAACATATAACAATCATATCTTCAGAATCACATTGATAGGCATACCATATAAACAAAATGATCTACAAAGTCAATTGGAACCATATAAATAATAGGTGAATTAAGGACTCTAAGGGGACCATATCTCACATATATTCTTGACAAAACAAATACCCGATAGTTTATGCATTTTCATACCTTATCCAGATCCTTGAATTTATACAAGTGTACATATTTTCCTAGATATAATTTCAAGAATTGGAAAATTCTATATTTGACTATGATACAACATGTTCAGGTTCTTCCTATTAATTAGTCCAATTTTTCAAATTTCATGAAACAAGGATACCATCTTTGATTGTCATGCTGATATTCTAGTAAATTAAGAATTAGGTATAACAAAACCTTTTTTTTCCATCCAGCAAATTCATTGATAAACTTTAATCTTTCATGCATGTATCATTAATTAGGGTCAAAAGCCTTCATAAAGTATTCCACCAAATGTGCTCAATATGCTAATTCATAAAATTCTATAAATGGTTAACTGAGAGAACTCATGAAAAATAATGTTTCAAGGTTCCCATATTTTACCAGCTTAACACCCTTGACTCTTTCTAGGTCAAACAAAACACATTAGTGTGATTAGGTTTCTTTAAGTAGAAAGTGCATCATAGATATCATTCGATAGTTGACATGATTTGCATTTGTAGTGGAACTTGATTTCCATGGGTGGAAGCTTGTACCCCATCCTAAAATCTTCAATATCCACAAGCCAATCTCCAGATGTCCAAGCATACATGCACCACCTCTCACTAGGCCAAAGAAGGAGAAAAAATATGATCTAGGAATAAGAACCAAGAATGATTACATAGGTGTCAAATAACATTATCTAAGATGGTAGAGAAGAGAAAAAGAAGTGAAAATATGAAAAGTAAGAATGAATCTTACTTAAATATGGTCTCTTCTATGTTGGTATGGTGAAACCAAGTTTGAAACTTCACAAAATCAATAAGAGTACAAACATGTAACAATATCACCATCAATTACAGGTCCCTCAAATTTGGAAATCCCCACACAAGCTCTATAGTCTCTACATGTATATCTACAAGTGATAGATAGAGTGAAAATTCAACATGTAAAATTTCAGAATTTGGGCAAAAATCCAAGTAGTCAGTCGACTTCCTACAAATTAGGATAACATTTTGCTCATAATTATTGGGTTTTGAGTGACAACAAGCCCACTAAGCAACCTAAACATATTGTGTTCAATAAACTAGATGGTTTGATTATGTAACTAGTTGGTTGACTATTATCCTGACCAACAATGGGACAATGACTACTATCCGGAGGCAATGACCATATAAAAACAACCCAACAAAAGAGATTGCATGAAAACAATCAAAACCTTAACTACAACTCATCGGTCCAACTAGAAAAATCTTGACTTGACTAGTCAATATAACTTCACCAAGTATTGCTACTAGGGACCCACTCCAAAAACCATGAACTCAAAGTGTTTTTTTCATGTTTGAATGTTAGAAAAAGACCCCAAAACACTAAAAACTTTTAGATTTTCTCAATTATGATTCTAATAAAAAATAACTTCATATAATCATAACTAGGACATGTAAAGAAAGTGTATAAATCATTCATTAGAATTATGATCATTCAAACTAAATAAGAAAAATATAAAGTCAATAAGAATACAATTATGATTGAATGAGAAAACAAGGAAAATCCTTCTAATGGACACATGCGTGAACATTTCAAATATATGAAGATGTTTTCTAATGATTAATTGAGTGGAGTTTTAATGGACAAAAGTAGATGCATTGTCTATATTGCATTGATGTGGATATTATCTCACTCAAAACTTCCCCAGAGATATAAATCCCTAATTTTTATCAAAAACACTTGCAATAAAGCCACCCAAAAGCTGTCTTATTATAGTATAGTTGGGGATCAAAACCCATGGGACAAACTTTTTAAGAACATTTTTAATTTTTATTTATTTGAACTAAGACTAATATTTAGAACCATAATTTATTGGTCTGAGTTAAACTAGTTACAAGAAAATGAAAAGGTTGGAATAAAATTAGGTCTGGATTGATGATGGAATATACTAGGGTGGAATTGGGTTTCACCGCCACTATCTGACTTTGTTTATTTATTTAAGTCCAAACTCATATGCAAAACTAATTGAGTTATGTAAGTTTCCCCTTTCAACATTAGAAACTTGCATAAGTTGATATCACTATAATCTCGATCTCTAGATACATAGAGATCATATATTTGATACTCTACAAACTTTCCATTAGAAGTTCACCACAGGGCATCAACCAAAACCAATCAATATTCAAATCTTAAAAGTTGAATTTATCACATCCTAGGATTATAATAAATCACACAGAGAGGGTGATCAATCCACAAAACATGGATTAAGTGATTGGTTATGAATTACATGAGTTAATAAAAGAATTGAAATTAGAAGAAAATTGTAAGAAATGGGTGGTAGGGCTAGTCCCCACACCCCAGTTAAAGGAACACTCACTCCACATAGCAATATTTTTACAATAAGGTGAAGAAGAGGGCAAGATCTCAGATATTATTGAAGGCGGAAAAAACTGGTTTGGTTGATTGTAGGAGGTAGATCAACCTTGTAACGTCCCCAAATTCTGCATTATTGAGACTTAGAAGGCCCCAGAGGACAATCTGAAAATGTTAGACCATTGTGTCAAAATGTATTGCAAAAGCAATATGAGCATACATGAAAATTAAAATATAGGCATACACCATAACATATTCAACATGTGTATATTACAAAATGATTTATTACAAAATGAATTAAAATTACATATTGAATTTAGATTTATAAGTCTATGAACATGTATGCTAACTAGGATCTACACAATATGTACAACCTGTACAAGTACTCAGTCCCATCTTTTCTCCCATGCTATCTCTGAACCAAAAACATGTGTGAAAAAATGAATCAACACTATGTGTTTTGTACATGGATTGAAAGACACATATATTTATGGTTTTCATCATTTGAAAAGATTTGCAAAAAAGAAAGAAAGAAGATCATAGAAAATAGTTCTTTAATAAGTGGAATACACCAATTTTATTCATTTTTCTAGATCAGTTGCATTATCAAGGTGGACTAGTACCAAAACATACATGTTGGGCCCTATCCCATGTACCAAGTACTCTGGGAAACTCCACATACACCTCGTACTCTAGGGAGGTGTGCTAGTCAACATTAATCCATTCCCTCATAAGGGGGATAATGAAAACCTTCAATAACTACAAAACATCTACACATAGTTTATGTTTCAAGTGACAAATCACTGAGTACTTATATTAATACTACATCCAATATTTTCAAATAAGAGAGAGAGAGAGAATACACACATATCATGATTTCAACCAAGAAAACCATAGTCATATATTTAAATAAAACCCACATGCCTAAATTCAGAGATTCTTAACTTGTCCTTGATCACATAATAGTTTGGTCATCACCTCGTTAATAGAAATTAACCATCATTAATACAAGGTTCACCGTTATTAATGGTATTTAGGTCCAGTTTAGGGTTTAGGTCAGATCTAGGTGTTACTGATCTAAAATATGACTCTAGTATTTTTATACTGATCATGATGTAATGTTTAGGGTCTGGTCCACATTTCATATTTTTATGATGATTGATTTTTTTTAAGATTAATATGGGGCTAAAAGCATATAATTAGTCATTAATATAAAATGACCTATTATTTATGTATATCATGTTAGTATGTATGCCCTGAGAGCCAATCATGGGATGATTGGTGGGATACATTAAGGTTGATTTGATAAACATCAAAGGCAAGCTTCCATTTCATTCTGGTTCAGTCAGTTATGAGATAATGACAGAACATATTGAATGTCTAAATAATAGTTTTACTCAATGACATGCTTTTAGGTTGAGGACCTAAATGATGAGATCATACGGATATTAAGAGTATACATTCTTGTTATGTCCCTAGTCAGATGTCATTATGGAAGGTTGATAGAAAACAATGACACACAATACTAGACTGTGTATTGGTTGATGATAGAATCTCATTAGTCATGATATAGTGATATCAAACCAAGCACATAGGTACTTGTTAGAGAACAAGTGTATCGGACAGACCCACTATGAGAAGTGACACATGAAACCATGACTTAGTAGTCACAGTCAGCTCTCACAAGTGATGTTGGTGAGTGTGATTCTTTGACTTGAAATCACTACACTCAACACATGTTGTTGGGAACACTTTGACATCATCAAACGCAGTCCTGAAATATAGATTGTTATAAAGGTGATGATTGGGTGACTTTGACACATGGGTTTTTTTGAGGGGTGAGTGATAGATATGGGATTTGTCCCTCCTGAGGGAGTTTGATGTCCATGGCCACTTGATAAGTGAGACTGAGAAATGAATGCATGCTTGTGTGAATCAATATGTGATATTGATTGCACATATATCTCATATAGTCTACTTTGAGATCAAGAAAGTGAATGAACGTTGAAAGGATGATTGTTCCATGCCTTGAGTTCATTAGGGATATCAGTGACAAAGGAATTATACATTCGCTGTAACACCATTCACGGATTGTAGGATTGAAAGTTGTTTTCCAACTTTCTGTTTCACTTGGTAATGGAGCTAGAACTTACACCAAAAGATTGCTCTTCCAATGGAAGTCCTAATGTGCACCAAAAACCCTAGGGAGTTGATGTTGTCTCTAGGTTTACCTACAACTGGTGCTATATAAATGCTCCAACCCCACAAGAGTGTGGAAGCCTTATCATAGTACATATTTAGGATCGAACCCAAAGGACAACGCAAAGAATCTGAGTGTCTTTTTCTCGTTTCGTATTGATCTAAGTCAATCATCTAAGGCCAAAAGTTTGATTTGAGTTATTTAACCTAAAACATGCAAAAGTAAAGGCAAGAATAAAAACTAGTTTGAGGATTAAAATCTAAGATTAGCAAATGATGATGGATCACTGGGGTGATGTGGGTATTCGCCGCAACTACACATGTATTATACTTGTACCAATCATAGCAAGACTTGCAAGCAAGATACATGGATGTTATGCATTACCGATGTCTTATACGACAAGAGTAATGCACACATCCTTCACAGGTTGAGTAACCTTCATCTGATACATATCTACATGTCAATGAAGAGATGTAGTCTCTGAAGAGAGAACCTTACTCAACCTTATGAAACGTGCATCGAAAAACTAACAAGCGAGCGATAATCACCAATTCGATTAGTATCCTTATAGACTATTCCTCTTTCAAGGAAATAGCTACGAGAAACGTGGGAGGGTTACAATGTCATCCATTCCCGAACGAATGGTCAAAAACCTCACACCACTCCCTCCGCAGAGTGTGTTCCTCGACCTATTAAGGTTGCACTTCCGTACGTCAATTGATTCCATTTCATAGTACGAAAGTGCAACGATGGAGGTGAGTTTACTCCACTCCTTGGGAAGCGTTCCTAGATACCAAAACGGATGCACGATGGATATGCACACCAGAGACCAACACTAAATCAGTATTCGAGTCCCAAGAGCAGTCATAGACAAACCACAACGAAAGACAATAGATGCATACAAGAACGCGACCAACATTCAAGCTTGTATGAAATGATTAATATTGAATCGGAAAGATAACATCTTTTAGTACAAATTACAAAGCATGGGCAGCGGGGCTAGTCCCCACGCCCCAGTGGATGGAACTACTCACTCCTCATAGAGGGAGCAACAACGAAAGAGAAGAGAGAGAAAGAAAGCATCATCAGAGCAGAAGAGTAGATCTATAACAACCCGGTGTAGATCGTCACAGTCTCCGGGACTACTCCATCGTGGTCGATGACGTCCGTCTGTACACCTCGATCCTCGTGTCTACCTCTGAGATTGCACAGGTAGAATGGGGTGGAATGATGGTAGAACAATGGTGGAGGTGAGATGGCAGTGGAGCAACCTTCCGGATCTGTTCCCAATCTAGCAAACTTGGGCCGTGGTGAGATGGATGTCCAAGACCATGCCTCTACCCTTCTATTTATAGGCTAGGCATGTGTCTTGGATTGGCTAGGCTTATTATGCAAATTTCCCAAAGTAACATGTGTTCATTCGATTTTGAGTTCATGTTTTAGGTGTGTTCTGCTCATTCAGTTTTGGGATTTGAACCATATAGTTTGCTCCAGCAAATGCTCATTCAATTTTGACTTTTGGGCAATCATCCAGTTTCAATGCTTTACCGTTTTTCATTCGGTTTGCAGTGCTCCATTCAGTTTGCAGCGTTCCATTCGGTTTGCTAAGTCATGTGGACTCTACCAGTCTTAATTTCTCAGTGTGCATGCATTCAATCGATCATGCATGCACTATTCACGGTCTCAGATCGGGAGTCGTAATCGGTCTCGACACTTACTTGATCCTTGATTTCTCACGAACCTCAACCTTCATGGTCTTGAATTCGCGAGGTGCCAAGCGGTCTCAAGACCGCGAGGAGCAGGTGCGCTGGAAGCAGTTGGCTAGTAGAGAGAGGAATCACTACTGCTGGTGAGGAGGATGGCACCGAAGGCCGTCGTGGATAGCAGTGGTGTCGGCGAGCAGGTTGCAGATGCTGCTAGCGTGAGGAACAAGATGCCATCGCCGAGGTCTGTTGCAGATCGTGCATGCAAGTTGTGAGAAGTAGAGGATGACGGTGGCACTGCAAGTGATATAGCATTGTTGTTGAGTAGGTGAAACACGATTGGCACAGAGAGGAGACACCGTGAATCATAGCTGCTGTTGGTGAGGAAGACGATGTCGGTGGTCGTGGTGCAGGTCTCGGCAAGGGACGAGGGGTCCTCACGGATTGCGGGTGGAAGCCGTTTCTTGCGGTCTGCTACTGTCGGTGATGACAGAGGGAGCAAGAGTTCCAAACTGTTAGGGATCATGAACGCTCTCTCGGTCTTGGGATCGTGAGAGTTCTCACGGTCTTGAAACCGTGAGGACTCTCACAGTCTTGAGACCGTGAGAGGAGTCGAAGGTGTAAACTGATAGAACAAACCGAAAGGGCAAATGAAATCCAGACCGTTGATTCATGATCTGATGACGTCAGATGCTTGTGGTCTTGTGACCGAGAAAACAAACCGAGAGGCTAAAACTGAGTGAGGTCAAGACCAAATGAGGTCAAGACCGAGTGGTGGTCAGGACCAAATGGAGGTCAAGACCGAATGAGGTCGAGACCGAATGGAGGTCAACACCGAATGGATGAAACTGAATGGATCAAGACCGAATGGAGGTCAAGACCGAATGAATCAAGACCAAATGGTGGTCAAGACCGAATGAGGTTGAGACCGAATGAGGTCAAGAACGAATGGAGGTCAAGACTGAATGAGGTCAAGACCGAAAGGATGAAACTGAATGGATCAAGACTGAATGGTGGTCAAGACCGAATGGTGGTCAAGACCAATTGGTTGGATGAAAAGGAACCGTTGGATCTCGATCAAATGCTTGAGAGTGATCTTTAGGGAAAAAGGAAAGTGAGTAAGGGGGGATAAGATCAAATAAACTGAAAACTAGGGTAATTAGAACTAGTAAAGCATTATTTACATGAAATAGAAGAGATACTTAAAGTAAACCAAAGCAAGGGTAGATCAATCGATATGTGGCACAAAATCCCTAGAATTGGCCACTGAGAGGGTGAATCTAGAGGATTCATCACTTGGGTAGCACTGATGTGTGATGTGGCACCGCTCTTTGCTTGTGAAGTCATAAGTGTTATGGACTTTCACTACCAACGTGAAATAGACCTACAGTGTCACACACACTAGGACATGTTTCTGGAAGAGTAGTTTCTCAACAAACCTTGTTTAGATTGATTGCTAAAGGAGTTTAGTAGTTCAATTAAACACTCAATTGATTGATAGCTCAATATCATAGTGTTCAAGGGGTTGGAACAGATGATTAGAGTATCAGATTGATTGGAAATGCAATTGATTAATTTGCACAATCTGCTGCCCCAACTGATCGGCTCATAGGGATGAACCGATCGACTCAAGCTGGTGGGCGGACCGACTCAGGTGTCAATGAAACAATCAGTTCAATTGTTGAACTGGTCAGTTCGGGTGACCAACCGAGCTCGTTTGGAAAGTCAGAGACCTATTTGCAAATACCTATTTGTTTCACTTGTACAATTGGAATTGGACAAGGACTAATAGTTGATTAGTTGGAAATGAATATTAAAAGTCAATTTGAGTTTGACCAAGACTACGAACCGATCGACTCATGTTTGAACTGATCGGCTCAAAGGCCCAAACGATCGGTTCAGGGCCGAACCGATCGATTCAACTGACGTAGTGTGTCATATTTTGTGGAAAATCTCGAACCCTTCTACTCCTACTTTAATCCCACATTGCCCGTGGTAGAGAACCTTGTCCCAGAACCCTCCTGTATATAGAGGGGTATTGGGGGCTTCTCAAGCACAACTCAGAACACCAGTTGCTCTGCAAAGTTGTCCTCTCTAGTTGTGGTAACCGAGAGAGCCCAAGCAAGTTCTATCCGTATAGGGAGGAACATCAAGGGAAAGACAAATGCAGAACAACGATTGGTTGCAGGAGAGTGTGTCGATGACTAGTACAGTGATAGGGGGGTACAAATCCTTCTGATACCTTATGGGACAAGGTGATCAGAGTTCCAAGCAGTCCATGTGGACGACTGTAGAGGAAGGAGACTTCTACCGCTCGGAGGACAACTGTCAATCTCGACAGTCTCAGTGAGACCAGGAGCTGCACAGACACCATCCAAGACCAGAGGTGAAGACCGCGCAAGCTGCGAGGTAACGTCACAGAGCAAGCCTCAGGACAAGGTAAGCCTCTAAAAACCATCTTTCCTACTATATAGACGTTGACGTGATTCCTTAGTACTGGGTTTGGGGAGAAGAAATTTTTGTTTCTGCTGCCTTCTCTACCTCCCCTAAAACCCAACATTGGTATCTGAGCCATGTCAACTGCTCTATACTTTAGCATTATCGATATGATTGATTTTGGTTTGTCACCTTTATTTATTGCATACGATGCAAATAAAATTGGCTTTATGCATGTCCAATCCCAAATCCACAAATCCCAATATTCATATATGATATGTAATACGAATGCACTCAATGCATGTCGCCTTAAATGAGTTTTTGGATGGATGTATAGAGTGGTTATGGCCAATAAACCCTATATCCATGTTTGGTTGTATGTGGTTTCTTGCATCTCGATCTGCGCACCGATTCCCTATCTCCTATCCCTGATGAAACTCGAGATAACTCAAGGTTTCTTTCCTACCCCTGCTCCCCCCGAATGTAACTCAGGGTTTCTCAATTCAATTGTAAATAGGATAGATCTTTTACATAAACATAAACTCTTACTCAAGATATCATCATCATACTACTTAGAACCATGTTTTAGAGGTAGGTTAATTGCATGCAAGATTAAATTCGACAATAATTGAGGAGACAGTTATATAAATCTCCTTGATTGTGAAGAACAACTCCAAAAGAAAAATACTCCAAGGAAAGAGAGGAAAATCTAAACTTGATCAAAACCTTAAGTTCAAGCTAGTATCAACTTAGAGAAATAAGAAAAACCCTAGGTTAAAGGAGAACAAGAACAAGGACAAAAACCCTAGGCCAAAAGACAAGGAAGAGAGAAAATCTCCAACTTAACTTGAGCACTACCATGGAGAACCATGGATTCGAACAAGAAGAGAGACGTTCCTCAAGATGAACCACCATGGAAACCCATGGATTCATCTAAGAGAAGGAAGAGAGGTAGGGTTACAAGAAAACAAGATCAAGCAAGAGTGATCACCTACCAAGATGAAGGAACACCTAAGGTTCACCAAAGAAGAGTTTCTCCAACCCTAGATCACACATGCAAGGAATCGACCTCCTTGATCCAAGGTTGGGTTCTTCTCCACCACCAAAACAACAAGGGATGAGATCCAAGAAAGTGGGAAAGAGGAAGGTGCAAAAGGATCATTTTCATGGAAAGAGAGGGGTATACATACCGAAGGGTAGAAGAGAGGTAAGGGAGGTTAGGTGTCATGCCATATGTGCCACTCGTCCCTCAAAACTCTGCCATGCAAGATCTAAGACCATGCATGCAATGAAGGTTGTTAAAACCTAAGAAAATCATCCACCTAACTAGTCTAGGGTAGCTTAACGATCGAAGGGACACAAGGTCCAAAATCCAATCCGTCGAAGAAGACTTAGCGGCCATAGGAGATCAAACCATAGGTTATCTTGGCTCATCGACAATAAAGATCACTAGATGCACCCAAAACTTATCGATTGAAGACACCATGGTCGAAAAAACATCTAGATTGACACTAAAAACTAAAACCAAATGATCAACACACAACTAAAGCCAACCATCTAGACAAGGCATCTAAGAAGAACCCTAATCAACAACACATAATAACACCTCATGGTGAAACAAAGATATGGGGCACCATTCTCTCCAAAATGATGTCAAAACATATGAGATACAACAAGCATATGACGAATTGCAAGATAAACCATAAACATGGGTAAACTACAATTAGGTCCCAAATAACCACATATATGTGTAACTAGATCAAACAACATCCAAACAGAAAACATAAGCATGTCACATGTTCTTAAGGAACAAAACATGATTAGAATAAAGTTTTAATCATATAATTATGCTAAGAAAGAAAGATCAACAAGAAAAATAGGCCAGGGGTCTACAACCATCAACCCCTAACAAGGATTTCTCCCCAGAAATCCTATGCGAACAAAGACATGTACTTCATCCATGCCAACACTATATCATTCTTCTTCAACTTCTTCACCCCCTATCCAGGATCAACACAAGACCTTAACCAACACTATATCATTCTTATTCAACTTCTTCACCCCCTATCTAGGATCAACACAAGACCCTCCACATACAACACATCTTCCATCAACTCAACTTGCACCAACTGCAACGCTTGCTATATATCTGGATGGCACTTCCTCAACATAGAAACATGGAACACAGGATGTAACCTATACAACTCTGGCAGTAGATCCAACCTGTAAGCCACCTTCACAACACGTGCCACCATAGGGTATGGTCCAATAAACTTAGGAGTCAACTTACCCTTCTTACAAAACCTCAACACACCTTTCTAAGGGGAAACCTTGAGATACACCTTGTCTCCCACTTGGAACTCCAAGGGCCGACAACTATTATCAACATAAGACTTCCACCTGTCTCTGGGTTGCCTTCAGTAGGTGCTATATCACTTTGATCTTCTCTGTAGTTTATTGTACAAGCTAAGGACCCAAAAACTGATACTCAACAGTCTCATACCAACAAGTGGTGAGCGACAACATCTCTCATACACGGCTTGACATGGTGCCATATATACATCTCTGATAACTATTGTTGTAAGAAAAATATATCAAATTCAGGTGCACATACCAACCTCCCAGAAACTATGAAACACAAGATCTCAATAGGCACTCCAAATCAAAATGGTCCTCTATGACTGACAATTTGTCTATGGATGAAATAATGTAACGAACCTTAATTGTATACCCATTCTATATCCAAATGCTCCTAGAAATGACTGGTAAACTGAGGACCCCTGTCAGACACTATGGTAACTGGAATACCATGCAAACACACTACCTCATTCACATATATTTTTGCCAATTTCTTTATAGTATACCTTGTCTTGACAACAAGAGAGTATGTTGCCTTGGTCAACCTGTCCACTATCACCCAAATGGAATCATGACCTTTGGCTGTCCTAGGAAGGCCAACCAGAAAGTCCATAGTGATATGATCCCATTTCCACTATGGTATAGGCAATGGTTGTAATGTTCCTAATGACTTCTGATACTCATCCTTGATCTACTGACATATTGGACATCTAGCCACAAACTCAGCCACGTTACATTTCAAGTGTGGCCGCCAATACATATATTTCAAGTTGTGGTATGGCTTGGTACTACCTGAATGCATTGCATACATCAAGGGATGAGCTTCACCAAGGATCATCTTCCTCATCACATCAACAAATGGAACCATTATTCTACCATGGAAGCAAAATGTTCCATCATCTGTCTCATGGAAACCATCTCACTTCACACTGTCAAACTTTGATCAAATATTGTGTATCACGTTATCATCTCAATGTGCATCTTTGATCTGTTGTATCAAGGTGGGCTTTGTTGATATGTATGCCCATAGATCCAATCATGTGATGATTGTAATGACATAAATTGTAAATGATTTGATTATTAATAAAAGGCAAGCTTCTAATTTATTATGTTTCATTCAGTTATGAGATAATGATGGAACACTATAAATGTGTAGAGAATAATATTACTCAATGATGTATCGCTTCAAGTATTAGCCTTGTGGAAATGAGATCAAACAAATGTTAAGAGTACATATACATATTCTCATTGTGTCTCTAATATGTTATTATTATGGAAGGTTGATAGACAACAAAAACACAAAAGATCAGAGAGTGGGTTGGTTGATGAAGTAATCTTACGAGTCATGATATGGCTATATCAAACCAAGCACACAGTTACATGGTAGAGAATAGTGTATTAGACAGACCCACTGAGAGATTGACACATGGATGCCATCATTATGGAAGTCATAATCATATCTCACATTGATTGTGGTGGTTGCGGTTCTTAGACCTAAAATTACTTCACTCATCACATGTCATTGATGATGGGGTAGATTATCGCACTAACAAATTCACTAAGGGTTGAAATCCCAGAGTTTTTAACCAAAACTTGTGCAATAATACCACCCGCAAGCGGACGAGTCTTATCGCAGTATAGTTATGGATCGAATCCCAAGGGACAACATTTTTAAGAATCATTGCTAGTCGAGTCTAGCTCAATTAAGACTAATATTTAGAGCCAAAGATTGATTTGAGGTTAATTAAACTAAGGGCAATAAAGTAAAGAGTAGAATTAAAGTTGAATCTAGATTAATGATGGGATCACTGGGGTGGTCCCGGGTTTCTCCACCGCTACACATGCAAACACATCCAAACACAAACATCTAGGCAAGATCTAACTATCCAAATAGAGCTACTGCAAACCCTCCGTTAGGATGTTTAGGTTCACGTAAGAATCACCTTAGGCATTAGATTTCTCATCGCCATCCATATCATGTACTTATAGTTCCAAAGATACATATATCCAACTGAAGTTGTGGCCCTCAGTTAGGATGTTTAGGCACACAGAAGTGTCACCGTGGGCTAGATGGATCGTCCCCTCACGGATCATACACTTACAACTTCAGGGAATCCCATCCAATTTCTCATCAGGGAGTCAACCACGTTAATCGACATTCAAACCTACATATAGAAGTTCTTGCAACGTAGGAATGAAAAAGATAAATGCAAGCAGGTGATCAATCCAAAAATACACATCGACGATTAATAATGAAATGAAAAGTTATATACATGCCATGGAATGTTTAATGAAAAGACATATAAGCATGGGAAGCGAGGCTAGTCCTCACACCCTAGTGAAATGGAAATACTCACTCATGATGTGGGGAACAAAAAGAACAAGAGAAAGGGAAGATTCCGCCATGAGCATGATGCAGAAGATGGTCGCAGCTCGGTGAAGATGCAATCTTCTACACCATGTAGGAGCAGATCTGGACGAGGAGTGAGGGGCACCATGATAGATGGGGTAGAATTTCTCTCTCCTCCTTCCTTCTCTTCTCATCCTCCTTGCTCGCAGTAGGAGGGGCAACTTTTTGATGCATATGTGGTGTGGATTTTGGACTGGATGGATGCACAAGCTTGCCGCAGGGCTTTGCTGTGGGGATCGTCCTCCACCAGGGGTCGAGCGTGGAGGCACACATCCTGGTGGTGGAGTGGAGGATGTGGAGAAATGTAGGAGAAGGACTTGACCAGGGGTCGATCACACTAGGTGCATCCTGGTGGTGGAGTTGCTGGCTTGATCGGAGGAATCATGGGTCGAACCTGTATTCAGGTAGCCTGGTGGCGTCCATGATTCGATACCTAAATGAGGATTGTTTCGGTCCTATTTATAGGCATCTGCTGGAGTCTTACATGGTTTGGACTCTTTAGAAATTTTCACGGTCTTGAGGAAACCATTTTCTCTCACACGGTTTAGAAACTGAGAGCCATCCTCACAGTCTTGAGACCGTGAGGGTCTTCACGGTCTTGCTTCTCACGGTTTGCCTTCTCTTGGTTTTGGATGACAGAACAGACCTTTTGGTCTTTTGTTTTAGTGGCCTTCACGGTCTTGGAGAATCGATCACCCTCTCAATTTGTTGAAACTGTGAGAGGTCTTTGCGGTCTTGAGGGAGCGACCCTCCTCACGGTTTGGGAATGTGGCAGGTGCAGGTGGTCAGATCGACCATGGATGAAGATGATAGGAGGGCAATGTCATGAATGGATGGTGGCGACGAGTAGGTCATGATAGAGGAGCTCATGAGGAGCAGGTGCAGATGCGACGGAGATGATCAGGCAGAGGGTTGTCATCGTGGAGGCGTGAGGGTTGTAGGTGATCATCAGGAAGGAAGACGACACTGAGGGTGGTTCATGGTTTGGTCGTGAACGAGGATGGGATGAAGGTGAAGGACCCGATGGAGCTTGCAGTCGTCGTCGGGTGCAGGTCGGAGACGGTGGCGGCATGACTTGGTGGTGGCATTGAGCGACGGCGATCGACAAAGGAGGACAATCAGGTGTATGGCGACACTTCTCCTTGCGGTCTTGGGATCGTGAGGGTTCTCACAGTCTTGGGATCATGAGGTCTCTCATGGTCTTGAGACCGTGAGAAGGGTTGAGGGTGCAAAACCGTGAGGAGGTGATCGTATGAGGGGGGGCAGACCAGATGGAGGAGCAAACCATTAGGGCAGATCAAACCGAGAGGCCAAGACTGCTAGGGCAAATCAAGAGGTCAAGACCGCCTGGGCAGGACCAAATGGTCAAAACATGAGGAAGTGTTGATTTGTGATCAGATGGTTGAGAGTGGAGGTGAGGGTGGTGAAGGTAGAAGGAGGATGTTGATGAAGATGAAGGTGGAATGTGAAGCAAGGGATGATTATGATCATTGATGGAAGGTGAAGTACATGAAGGGTGTTGATGAAGGTGGGCCCACAACCGGAGGGTGGACCCAGTTGAAGATTCTACCTCATCGTGACCTGCATGATCTGCATGAAATTCATATAAACCCTAGTCAATATTCTTGAAAATTAAATCAATTAAGCAATTTTGCATTTTGCAAGATTTTGGAGATGAAAGTGAAAGTATTGAGTCAAAATGGGCCAAAGATGGCGACTTGAAATCATGATGAATATGCATTCATCAACACACCTCGAACTTAAACGTTGCTCGTCCTTGAGTAACACAAAATCTGAAACAGTCGCCAAATGAATAATTTCAACTCGTGTGATTGTCTCATCTTCACATCACGATTGTTTCCTTTCTGCTTAGTATGACTAAGCATCTCAATTTCCTAAGATCACTGAACATATCTTACCATATCTTCGTTTCTGAGTTTGTTTTCCAACGTCACTTCCTCCTCGCTTTTTCCAACAACAAGCATTTCTAGGAGTTTTGTAAGAGTCCAGAGATACCCACAGAACAACAAGTGTGCACCTGATCTGACACTGGTGTATTTTAGGATAGGGGAGTCATTCATTGTGCCTTTAGGTGGAAAAGGGAGTGAAGGGTGGTATGGAAGGAAGTTGTATATCTCTCCTCTATTTGAATCGAGAATTATTATAATGTTGCAATTACATTGATTGCATTTTTGTGTGTGCGAATCTCTCCTCTATTCAACTTGAAATTGCATTTTTTTGTGTGCACATTGGCATCTTTTCTTGGTGGTATGCCCCTATTAAATAGTGAAGGGTATGGAAGAAGCAGATATAGAGAGAGGTGGCGTGCCATCCCGAACTTAGGGTTTGGAACTATTTTGACTATTTTTGTTTCTCTTTTTGATGGATGGAGGGGTAAGAAGATGATAGAAGAAGTGTAGAAGAGAGTTCAGATCAGAATGCTACTTGATTTACAATTCAGTGCACCGGGACGTTCTCTTTATCGTACTCTGCTCAAATATGACTTGATGAGGATCTGATGGGGGTTCCATATTATTGTTCCACTTGCTAGTTAGGAAGCACGACATGTTTGATCCCTATCAGTTTGACAAACACTTGCCATTTTTGCAGAAGGATCATGATGTTAGGATTCATAAGCTTCACAAGATGATTTCAATCAATAGGCTAGTTTCAAAAAGTGGTCCTCTTGAGGCTTTGCTTCGAATAAGGAGGGTATAATGATTCAAAAAGAATAGAGAGAGAAACTAGCCATCTAGGTAATGGCTTTTATTGAAACAAAAAGCATCAAAACTTCATCAAGTTTCTGTTCAATTTCTTTGAAAACTTAAAAATTTTGAAAATTTTAGTCAAAATTGCAACAATGAGATCTTAAGTCTGAAATAGATGGGTGTGGGTGGAAAGTAAAGTACATGCCACCCACCCTCCACCCCGAACTTATAAATTTGCTCGTCTCGAGCAAACTCTAAATCTGAGATGGAGGGGAAAATTCATGCCGGTTGGACTACCAGATGTGGTTGTGTTCCAATTAGCGCACGTCCTCCATCTGAAAATATAAAATGAAGATTAATCAGAACTTAAGATAGCATCTCGTGATGCGATTTTTAATTAGTGCAAAATTTTTCTAAAAACAAAATTTAAGGAAATTTTCTAATTTAAAACTAAAAGTAAAAATTAAATTATTGATCGAGTTGCCTCCCGACAAGCACCATTGTTTTATGTCGAGGGCTCGACATGCTGATATCATCACCATGGTGGGGCTCTAAGTGGAGCTTGAGATGGATTGACATATTATCTTGGTGGTTTCTTTCTCAACCATTCATTAATCCTTGCTTTGATTCTTGCCTCTCGTATTCTTCCCCATACAGAGCGAGCAGTGTCAGAACACATAGGGAAACAACTTGAGTTTTGTCACTCAATGCGAGGCGGAGAATATTTGAAGGGAGTCTGAATGACATCATTGATAATATAGTGATGTTGAGGCTCGAAAAAAAGTTCATATGATGATGCACTATCTCTTCACCATAGAAATGCTGGTCACCGATGTTTATTAGATATGGATCTGGGGGATGTTCTTGGTAGAAACTACAGTCCAAATCTTGTTGCGGAGGGAAGATGAAACCGGTAGTCTCTATCTGTTGGGCTACCGATGCATTCCAGAGGATAGTTGTTTCTAGATGAGGAGGCTCATGAACACCTGAAGAAGGTTCAGTGTGTGTAACAACGGGGTTGAGAGATGTCTCCTCCATAGTTGACGACATTTGTTTCATCTCTACATAGATTGGTTCACTCTCAATATCCTCTTCATCATGGTCCTTTTTTAAGGGAATATCAAATTTTGAGGTAAGGAATTGATGCTACATTTGAGTGAATTGATTAACACAATCAACAAAATATGCTTCTTCTTCTACAGTGTGCTCCTTAGCGCTTTTGGTTGCATGGAAATCAAAAGATTGGTTTCCCACCCTTAGGGTCAAGATTCCAGCTTCAACATCGATTAGAGCTCTAGCGGTTGAGAGGAAAGGTCTTCCAAAAAGGAGGGGGTAGCGTGGGTTCTCCTTGATGTCCATAACTACGAAATCACACGGGACATATAGATCCCCAAGCCTTATGGGGATATCCTCTATGATGCCAACTGGCTTGACCATTGAGGAGTCAGCAAGCTCGATGGACATTCTAGTGGGTAAGAAATTGGTGAGGCCCAGTTTGTTGCATAGGCTAAGAGGAATAATAAAAATACTAGCTCCAAGATCAACTAGACTTGGTCGGTTGATGGAATCGCTTATCGAGTAGGAAATTCCTAAAGATCCAGGATCCTTATGCTTGCAAAAAATCCTATCCATCACTAAATAAGATGATGTTTCTACCAGTTTCATTGTCTGATGTTCTTCAGTTTTGTACTTTTGACTAAGCATGAATTTGAAGAACTTAGTCCATTGGGGCATCTCAACCATGGCATCCAGGAGTGGGATATTGACATACAACTTCCTCATAACTTCCTTGAACTTGTTGAACCTAGTATCGAGCTGGGTAAAATTGAGTCGACTTGGAAATGGTCTATTATCACACTAACAAATTCACTTGGACTGCCTCATGCACACCCAAATGTTGAAACACTAACATATCATTGTCTACAAAGTTGTCATTGTCTCTAGTTGTGGTAACCTGGAGCTCTCGTATCAGGGGGGAGCATGTAGCTGCTGGAGCTTTCGTATCGTGCGATAGGCTGTTGAATGGAGTATCGGGCGATAGGCTTTGGAAGATAGAGTATTGATTTTCAATTTGATCAAGGTGCTGCTGGAGTTTTTCTGTTGGAGCTCTCATATCGTGGGGGAGCACATAGCTGCTGGAGCTTTCGCATCGTATGATAGACTGGTGAATGGAGAATCGGGCAATAGGCTTTTGCCGATAGAATATTGTTTTTTGGAGCATACGGTATCGTGGGGGGTGCATTAGGTGGAGTCCGGCACAGAGTAAGATCATATCATGAGTGTTCTCTCGTATCGTGTTAGTGGAGTCCGACATAGGTGCGTATTCACGTATCGGGGGAGCTGCTAATCTCGATTGGTGTGAGTTCACGTATCGGGGAAGCTGCTACGTGCTAGTTGCTGCATCGGCTGCCCTCTCTGCAATCGTGATTAGATCTGGTGCAATTCATGCTGAAAATGATACGCTTCGGTATCGGGCAAGGCAGATATGGCCACAGGATCGCGCGAGGTGGTTGCTGAGCGAGTATCGGGCGATAGGCTTTTGGCTCCCGTATCGGTGTGTCGGGCTTGTGGGGCTGTCGGGAAAAAGGTTGTTTGGAGGACGTGTGAAAGGTGTCGGGTGTCCTTTGACTGCTGAGTATCGGGCGATAAGCTTTTGGCTCTCGTATCGGGTGTTGGAGATCATCTTGAAGTGGTCTCGATGTTGCCCTCGCCACTTTTACGTAGGGTAACCAGGCAGAGTATATGAGGTAGCCAAGCACAGCAGGTTGTTGCGGAGAGGAGAAACCTTTTGCTGGCGATGGCTGTTCCAACGGAGGAGGTGTTACCGAATATTAGGGTAGTGATGGACAACGAGGATGCGAGACAGAACAATCCTTCGCCACCTAGGATTAATGCGGCTGCTGATCAGAGTGAAGAGAGGCCCGAAAGTCCTGGGCCAGAGCGGGCGGAAGACCCCGCATCTGATAACACACCGAGGACGATGCCGTCGGAAGTTACACAGCCGACCCCTCTGCAGGGATCCTTGCCGCCGAGGCAGGATGATCAGATCGACAGTCTGGAAGGCAACGATCATGCGAATCCCCATCCAACTTCACAGGTCAGGGGAGCCCAGTCACCCATGCAGCGCCCGACGAGCACGACGCAACCGGTGAGGAAAACGCCGCTATATGGGATTCCTCACGATATGTGCTTCAGGTGTATGGGGAGAGGGCATTGGCAATCCCAATGTAGGAGGAGCAAAGTCTGCTACAAGTGTTGACGACCGGGTCATCTGGCTGCCAGATGTTCACAGGTTAACCCTAGTCAATGTCCACCAGACATCCAATCCAGAGTGGTCTTCCCGCCCCTGCCTAGGGGTATTCCGGCTAGGGGTGCGCCTCAACACGTCCCCAAGCGAATTACAGTGGACGTCGACCCAGATGACGAGATGCGGAAGAGTAAGATGACGGCACTAGAATGGGCGGTGGAGATCTTCTGGACTTGTGACTTGCAGTGGATGGAGCTTTGTTAATTCTTCCGATGGTGCTGGCCGAGTGCAACAGACTTATACAGATGCACTGATAGAAAGGCGGTAGCCTTCTTCTCCTATGAACAGGAGGCTAAGGAGGTGGTGGAGAAAGGGATTCAAGATTTTCGTGGCCAGAAGATACAGCTAATGCACATGAGAGGGGGTGAAAGACATCAAAGAAAGGAAGCTTTCTGGTTTTGGGTTGCAGATATTCCAATCACCTGTAGAGATGATGATACCCTAGCGAAGATTATCCGGCCTTTCGGTAAACTGGTGTATGTCTCAGATTGGCAGATGGAGAAGGATGACCTATCTGGCCTGCTCGTGCTGGTGGAAGCATTCCGTGAAGATATTGCTCAGTTTATCTCTCTCACATATGGGCAGAGGCGGACGTCGGTGCAATTTTTTATGGTGGCGAGGGGACCTGTGGGCTCGAGCAACACTCAGTTGACTGAAGTCGGGATGGATACAAGGATTCCAAGAGAGGCTCTAGTGGTGCAAGAGAAGGGTACGATATCGAATGCTTTGGTGATGGCAACAGTTATACCTCCGGAATCGAGGGAAAGGCCACAGGAGAGGAGGATATCCCCAGAAAGGCAGCATAGGCGGCCACCAAGACGTATGGTGGTGGATAGAGAAGGCACAAAAAGAGCTCTGGAGAACAGCAGGCTAGAAGATTTCATGTTTCTTGAGGAAGAAGAGAGGATAGATCACAGGAGAAGAACTGGGAGGAGTCAGTATAGAAATAGAAGGAGTGGTGCTGACAATAGAATCTTTAGAAGATATCAATCAAGAAGACGACATTCAGATTGTGAGGGAAGTTATTTTGATGGATGTTGGTCGGATATAGATGGGGGTTATAGTCCCTGATCAAACCTGCGCATGCTGGTGGGTGCAGTTATATATGTTTAATGGATTGTACCTCCATTTTCTGGAATATTAGAGGCGCCTCTAACAACCCTACGAGGAGAGTTTTGAGCAGGATTTGTGGGAAATTTAAACCAGGGATCGTTTACTTGTTCGAGCCCTTTCTTCATGCTGAGCAGGCAGATGAGCTTTTGGACATCGTGAGGCTGGATTGGGTAGCTGATAACCAGGAGATGAATGGGAAGATATGGTTTTATGCTGATAAGGATATGAAACCTAGTATTTTTAGAAGGCACAGGCAACATATAACAGTGGGGTTTGAGTCTAGCGTCGGAGCAAGCTTCTTTGTGACAGCAGTATATGCAAGTTGCGATAACGTTGAAAGGAGGGAGTTGTGGAAAGAAATTCTGATAATGACGGAGATCATTGGGGAAGAGAAGTGGATTATTGCAGGGGATTTCAACGTAGTGCGTCATCTGAGGGAGAGAAGAGGCGGCAACCCTCCAGCATTCCAGGATTCACTTGACTTCAATTCCTTTATAGCGGATGCATCTTTGGATGAGATTCCATTTGATGGTAGCCAATACACTTGGGTGAACAAATAGATATTAACTCCTACGATGTGGCAAAGAATTGATAGAGTACTAGTGAATGGAGCTTGGCTATCGGAGCGTCCTGCAACCAACTCAATTCATTTGACCAGAGATAGGGTTTCTGATCATTTCCCTATTGTTACAATTCCAGGTGCGCAGGCGATTGCCAGAAAGAAGGGACACTTTGCTTTTATGAAGGCATGGCTTGATCATGAAGAGTGTCTAAAGGTGATAGAACAGGCCTGCGATGATCCTGTAATAGGGCACCCCTCCTTCGTCTTCTGCCAGAAGCTCAAGAGGGTTAGGGGGGCACTACGTAGGTGGAGTAAGGATACCTTTGGTGATAATAAATAGCGCATTAAGGACTTGGAAGATGTGATCTTTACCACACAGGCTGCCTTTGATGGGAACCCGACTGTTACTAATGAAAATAATCTGAGATCGGTGGAGAGGGAATTGCAGGGTCTACTGGATGAGGAGGAGGCGAGGTGGAAGGAGAAGGCAAGGATTAGTTGGCTCCAAGATGGGGAGCGGAATACAAGGTTTTATCACTCCACCGTCAAAGCTAGAAGGAAACATAGAAGGCTGAATAAGGTGGTCTTGCATGAAGGAACATGTATCTCAGATACAAAGGATATGGCGGAGGTAGCTGCTGACCATTTTCAACATTTCTTTAACGAAGTGGTAGATATGGGTGATGGTGAATTGGAGGAATTCTTGCATGGTATTCCAGATACGATGTCCATGGATGACAACTGCTTACTTACTGCTGGTCCCCAGAAAGTGGAGGTTATGAAGACCATGATGAACATGGATGCGACGACGACGCCGGGTCCGGATGGGTTCACTTTATCCTTTTTCCGGGCTGCGTGGTCGATAATAGGAGGCGATTTTATGAAGTTGGTGGATGCGCTCTACAAAGGACAACCTTGTTTTAGGGGACTGTTCTGCTGTCGGATTCTTCTTATCCCGAAGATTGATAGCCCTAAAAGGTTGCCAGAAGACTTCAGACCTATCTCGATTGAGAACGTCACCCTTCGTATAATGGCAAGGATTCTTAGTGATCACATGGCGCCTATGATGCCGAGGATGATATCGAAGATACAAGGAGCCTTTATTAAAGGAGGAGACACCTAAAGGCAACAGTTATAGTGGGGGAGCTAATGCATGATATAAATAAAGGCAAGGATACACCTAATGTCATTCTGAAGTATGACATGTCGTGAGCATATGATAGAACAGATTGGAATGTGCTGTGGAAAGTGTTGGACAGATTTGGCTTCACAACAGAAGTGGTGAATCTATGCTTGAGTTTCTATCAAAATACATGGGCCACAGTTACAGTGGGGGAGGAAACTGTGGGTTTCTTTCTGGTTAGTAGAGGCCTTAAGCAGGGATGTGCGCTATCTCCATTCTTATTCTTCTATTTGAAGAGATTCTGTGCAGAAAGTTCCTTAAGTTAGAGACAGATGGGCTCATATCGAGGTTTCAGATCTGGGGGGATGCAACTCCTCCGACCATATTATTATATGCAGATGATATTGCTATTTTCTTTAATCCAGACCAGCGATCAAGGGAGATAGTTAAGTCTACCTTTGAGGCGTATGAGATGGCTACTGGACAACGGGTCAATAAGGCTAAATCCACATGCGTGGTAGGAGGGAAAAATACAGAGTTGATTGATAGAGTGGCTGAAGAACTCAATGCAGGAGCTGCTATGGAGTCGTTTACCTATTTGGGCATACCGATCATTAAAGGAAGGATGAGACTCAATGATTATGAATTCCCGATGAAGAAAATAAATATGAAGGTCACGACTTGAAGATATAAAATTCTGTCTTTTGCAGGGAGAAGGCTGTTGATTTCTCATGTTCTTAATTCCATTTCGGTGTACACGGCGGCAGCCGTAGGTATTCCCTCGGGGATCGCAGATCGGATAGAAAGGAAATTCTCTAATTTCTTGTGGTCAGACAGGAATGATCATCAAAGAAAGGTGTGGATTAGTTGGCAAAGAATTGCAATTCCTTTTCACCAAGGTGGTCTGGGGATTCCATCGCTGCATCTAATTATTGAAGCTTTCATAGCTAAGGCATGCTGGGAGGTGTTGACTACAGATTCTATCTGGGCTACTTTCTGCAGAGATAAATACGCCAACATGGATCGTGGGCGAGATAATGTTTACCCTGGGTGCTTGAAATTGGGATCGTCATCATCACCATTATGGAGGAGGATATGTGATTTATTCCCACGTGTCTTCCCGTTATGCAGATGGATTGTAGGGAGGGGTGAGATCTCCTTTTGGGATGTGAGGTGGTGTGACCAACGGCTGGCTGAACATGCTATTTACTCCAGCGATAGAAGGCATCAATTCCAGGTGAAAGATTTCTGGATAGACAGGATGGGGTGGGATTGGGCCTCACTGGGGGTGATACTTGACGATGATGGGATACAAATGATCCGTGATAAGAATATATGTCTTGCGGAAGAGGATGACAAGCTGGTTTGGAGTCCGGAGAGGAGAGGGTGCTTCTCCATGAGATCGGCAAAGATGATTCTGGCTCGCAACAGGGTGGAAGGTCCACAGGGGCTTGACGTGGTATGGAAGTCTGCATTCCCTAAGGCTGCGACCTTTATCTGGAAGTCGGCGAGAGGAGTTGTTCCTAATGATGAAAATGTTAGAGTTAGGTGTTGTATACCAATTGCGTCTCAGTGTAACTGCTGTATGGAACCTAAGGAGGAAAACCTTGATCATCTTTTGTTCCAAGGTCAGATGGCCGGTTTCTTTTGGGGGAAATTCGTGGAGTTAACAGAATTGCCACCACCTAGTAACATTAGAACATTGGTTGATTATTGCATGATGGGGAAGAGTAAAATATTAGTAGATTGGTTGGCAGGGAACCTTGCGATTGTGATTCCTTACAGTATATGGAGTCTGAGATGTCAAGCAAGGTATGAGCGTAAACATAGGCCTTTTTTCTATGAGTGGGATTATGTTATTCGGAGTATGAACTTTAACATGATGAAGAGATCTTTTCCGATTGAGAGAAATAGTGTTGTGTATACACATTTGAGGGAGGCAAGGTTGGAGGAGCCTAGAGTAATGCTGAGACAAATAAAGCTTATGTGGTGGCAGACGCCAGACTTGCATAACCTGAAGATCAACATCAAGATTGGGAGGAGTAGGGGTTGTCATGGCAGGCTGAGAAGATGGGCGGCGGGGATTGTCCGGAATCATCAAGCCAACGTGTGCCTTGTTTTCAGAGCGTGGCTCAGGAGTATGGAATACACTCTCTCTTATTTGCAAGCATGCGCCATAGGAATGAAGATTGCACGTGATCACGGGATGATCATATCCTGTATAGAGGTTGATGATTCATACATCCATGAGATTATTTGGCACGATAAGAAAGAACCATGGAAGGTGACCCACTTTGTCAGGGAGCTGCGGGAGGAGATGGTCTCAGCTATGATATCTGGATCCTTGGTTCAAAAGGTCATCAACTCCATACCTCGTGAGTTGGGGAGATGGGGCAGTAGTATGGATGAGTTGTTTGTTTCATATGATACTATGAACATTCCGTCCAAGATAAGGGGTATGGCTGTGTTGGAGAAGAGAAGGGTTCCATATGTCGTGTTAAAGAAATCAGATGCATAGCGGGATGGTTGCTATGGTTTGAGGTTGTTTTGAAGTCAGGGGGGTGATGAGTGTAATATATGATGATTATGTACACTGGGTTATGCTTCACACCTACGGTTTAATGTAAGCAGGAGATGTAAATTTTATGATGATTTAGCCCACAAGAGGGGTGTGGGATGAATAAAAGCGACCCCTGGCTTAATTTTAAAAAAAACATTCACTTGGGGTTGAAATCCCAGAGTTTTTAACCAAAACTTGTGCAATAATACCACCCGCAAGTGGATGAGTCTTATCATAGTATAGTTAAGGATCGAATCCCAAGGGACAATGTTTTTAAGAATCGTTGCTAGTCGAGTCTAGTTCAAGTAAGACTAATATTTAGAACCAAAGATTGATTTGAGGTTAATTAAACTAAGGGCAAGAAAGTAAAGAGCAGAATTAAAGTTGAATCTAGATTAATGATGGGATCACTGGGGTGGTCCCGGGTTTCACCACCACTACACACACAATCACATACAAACACAAACATCCATGCAAGATCTAACTATCCAAATAGAGCTGATGTGAACCCTCCATTAGGATGTTTAGGTTCACTTAAGCACCACCTTAGGCATTAGATTTCTCATCGTCATCCGGATCACGTACTTACGGCTCCAAAGATACATATATCCAACTGAAGTGGTGGCCCTCCGTTAGGATGTTTAGGCACACAGAAGAGTCACTATGGGCTAGATGGATCATCCCCTCACAGATCATACACTTACGACTTTAGGGAATCCCATCCGATTTCTCATCAGGGAGTCAACCACATTAATTGACATTTAAACCTACATATAGAAGTTCTCGCAGCATAGGAACAAATAAGATAAATGCAAGCATGTGATCAATCCACAAGCACACATTGACGATTAACAACGAAATTAAAAGTTATATAAATGCCATGGAATGTTTAATGAAAAGACATATAAGAATGGGCAGCGGGGCTAGTCCCCGCACCCCAACAAAATGGAACTACTAGCTTATGATCGATGTGAGGAATGAAAAGAACAAGAGAGACGGAAGATTCCACCATGAGCATGATGTAGAAGATGGTCGCACCTCGGTGAAGATACAGTCTTCTACGGCACGTCGAAGCAGATCTAGATGAGGAGCGAGAGGCACCATGACAGACGGGGCAGAATTTCTCTCTCCTCCTTCCTTCTCTTCTTGTCCTCCTTGCTCACAGTAGGAGGAGCAACTTTTGGATGCGTATGTGGTGTGGATTGTGGAATGGATGGATGTGCAAGCTTGCCATAGGGCTTGGCTATGGGGATCGTCCTCAACCAGGGGTTGAGCATGGAGGCACGCAGTCTGGTGGTAGGGTGGAGGATGTGGAGAAACGTAGGCGGAGGACCTGCCCAGGGGTCGAGCACACTAGGTGCATCCTGGTGGTGGAGATCAGAGAAATCAGGGGTCGAGCCTGTGTTCAGGAAGCCTGGCGGCATCCAGGATCCAATACCCAAATGATTGCTATTTCGGTCCTATTTATAGTCATCTGCTAGAGTCTTACATAGTTTGTACTCTTTAGAAATTTTCACGGTCTTGAGGAAACCATTTGTTCTCACAAGGTTTGGAAACTGAGAGACATCCTCACGGTCTTGAGACCATGAGGGTCTTCATGGTCTTACTTCTCACGGTTTGCCATCTCTTGATTTTGGATGATCAAACAGACCTTTAGGTCTTGCATTTCAACAACCTTCACGGTCTTGGAGAATCGATCACCCTCTCACAGTTTGAAAACCACGAGAGGTCTTTGCGGTCTTGAGGGCGTGACCCTCCTCACGGTTTGGGAATGCGGAAGGTGTAGGTGGTCAGATCGACCATGGATGAAGATGGTATGACGACAACATTGTAAATGGATGGTGGCGACGAGAAGGTTTCTGCAGAGGAGCTCATGAGGAGCAGGTGGAGATGCGACAGAGATGATCAGGAAGAGGGATGTCATCGTGGAGGCGTGAGGTTAGGGTTGCAGGTGATCGTCGGGAAGGAAGACGATGCTGAGGGCGGTTCATGGTTTGGTCATGAATGAGGACAGGATGAAGGTGAAGAACCTGGCGGGGCTTGCAAGTGTCGTTAGGTGCAGGTCAGAGACGGTGGAGGCACGACTTGGTGGTGGCGCTGAGCGATGTCGATCGACGGAGGAGGACGGTCAGGTGCAGGGTGAGCTTCTCCTTGCGGTCTTGGGATCATGAGGGTTCTCACGGTCTTGGTGTAAAGACCCAGTCTCTACTAAAAACATGATAAACAAAAACACCAAAAGTATGGCAGCGGAAGAATTAAATCTTGACATTTTTCAAAAATGTATAAAGAGTACAATATAAAATTTCCCAAATGGGAGTACAACTTTATACAAGCAACTACAAGGATCTAGGTAGAGGAAGACTTAACTAATGCAACATTGTCTCCAAACAAACAACTATATATCATAAAAGAAAACATGATCACTCCAACTATATATTCCTTTCTTCTTATCCTATCCTTAGCTTTGGGTTCACCAAGCTTCCATGCGCACTCTGATTCCTATCCTGGATGGTTGGGGTCATCCAGTAAGAGAAAGATAAACAAGGTATGTGTTAATAAAAAGGAATAGGACAAATAATAATAAAAAGCTTTGCAACATAAAAGATTCTCCACAAGAAGAGATTTCCAAAGAGATGAGACAAATATATGAATATGAGAGAGAGAAACTGCCACATTTAAATATCAACAATTATCACATTTGCATGAATATAAATTATGACTCAACGTCCTATCAATGTAGGGTGAGGCACCTACCGGACCTCACCAATGGCAGGGGGACTAAAACCCCAGTGCCTAAAAAGTGGCATGGGGAATAAAACCCCAGTGCCTAATATATAAAATGGCAGGGGGACTAAAACCCCAGTGCCCGACAGGAGGACTAAAACCTCAGTGCCCTGTGGGTGGTTTGTACTCATGTACACTACATTGTCAATTGGCCAATAACTATATCATGCATAATCATTCACTTGGCAGCATAGTGAAAAGTATAATACGATGCAACAAGCATTGGGAATAAAACCCAAATAAATAATCTCAATCAACAAGCCATCATAGGCAACATCATTATACAAGTACTTCAAGAGATGAACCAACATAGGCAATCAACAAGATTACAATTAAAAGAGCCACAAAGGCATCCACAATATATATAAGATTTCCAAGTATTTCAAAAGATGAGCCAAAAATGGTATTAGAAGCATAAAATAAGTTAAGAGCCAATAAATGCAATTAGAGGGAAAATGAGGCTAGCACAATAATGAGTGGGGGTTGGAAAAGATCCCAACTGAGGAATAGGTAGTTTGCACAATAATCAACCACATAGATTTCACATACCAAAAATAGGCATCCCAAACTGAAATAGGGCTCACATACTCAAATAGGGTCACATACCTTAGATTAAATACATTACCATCATATCCACCAAACAGATAGCAAACCATCCAAATATCCTAGTTATAAACATAACACATGTATTAATATATATAAACACATAAAGCATAGAAAAACCCTAATTTTACAAAACTATGATTTAGAGCTCAAAACCAAGTCTAAACGATTACTCATAATCTCCTGATTAAGAAAACATATCTTATTATATAAAACAGAGTTAAAATGAATTAATTATGTATTTTAAAACAATTACATATTAAAAATGCCATTCAAAGTAAACTTTGGAAAACCCTTGAGAATCAGGTCATAAAAACCACAAAATCAAATTCTACGTTAAAAATCCTTTCCATCGACTATTTATTCGTATTTTTCTGATAAAGGATCGATTTACTATGAATTAAGTAAATCCGACCAATCAGAAATTAAGAAAACTATAGTGTGACAGTAATTAAATCAAAATACAATTTCGATGTAAATACCAGTGAAATGACTATTATACCCTTACTCGTTAAAACAAATCAGTTGAAGCGATGAGGGCAAATCGGTCATTGCACCATTCCATCGCTTTGCAAGCGAGAAACAAGAACCTGGGTGAAAAGACGAAAATACCCTCATCCCGAAACAAAGGCTCCATGGCCGGGGCATGGGTGCCTTGGTCATTGCCTGACCAGGCATCTTCCAGCCCAGGCATGGTGCGAGCAGCTCGCAGGAGCTAAGCTACCTGCCTCGAATTGCCATCGGGGCGAGTTACTGAAAACGGAGAACGGGAACGAGTCCCCATGGTTCCCCCGAACTCAGAGAACTCCTTCCCTCGCACTCGCGTGCTCAGGAGCAGAAGAGGAATGCTCAACTTGGCCAGAAATAGGGGAACGAAGCCGGAGGTGAAACCACACAAAAACGCCAGCACATCGAAAACCGAGGTCATGGTAAGCTTCACGGAGTCAAGGCGAACCGAACGGCGGCGGAATTAAGGTCGGAGGAGCACCAGAACACTAAAAGACCAGGTGGCGGCGGAGAGCTTTCGGCTGCCTATAGGGTTGGGCAAATCGGGGCTTCACGATGACAAACGAGACAGGGAAAGGGAAGATCTTGGGTCCAGGAAGGTTACCACGCGGGGAATTGGACCGGGGTGTCCAGAACTTCGAGCTATCCATGGCCATCATCGGAGAGGAGGACCGAGCAGGTCGAGCAGCTAGAGGGAACTTGCAGAGAAATTGGAAGAAGAGGAGAAACAAGGTTGGAGTGAGGGTGCTCTAGGGCCCCTTAAATAGGCGTAGGGGATGTCGTGGCTGTCTCTGTGATTCCATGGTGGAGAGGAGGAGGCGGCCCAGGTTGGGCGTTTCATGTACAGAGCGATAGAGACGATGAGCTAGGGCCCATTCAAACCGTCGTCGGGAGCCGAAGCCAAAGGGACAAGAATCGCGATAAAAGGTGAAGTAGGGAGGGAGAACGGATCCGGGGGAGTCAGCTGCCGTGAAACGGCTGTAGACCGCGCGGGCGAGAGGTTGGAGACGAGCTCCACATCGTCCGATCAAGGTGGAGATCTAAACTGGGCCGTCGGATGGCTCCCAGGTGGAGGGGGCGCGTGACAGCCAAAAATAAACGGAACTATAACGTTATAATCGAATCAATGAATCCATTAAAGCACTACACCATACTAAAAGCTAATAAAATGCATTAGAGGGGTCAAATCAACTCCAAAAGCCACCAAAATTTAACCATAGGCTCATAATAACATATAGAACGATTCTATATAATCACTTTCTCGTTTAATGCATAATATGGCCATTAATAAATATATGGCTCATAAAAGAGTATAATAATACATTAAAATCAAGGAATTATATGAAAAGGCTATTAATAAGAAACATGTGAGTAAATTCGACATATAAAACATATTAGGGTACAAATACTCATTACTCAACAAAATAACATATTAATGTGAACTAAAATCATATTTTGAGGAGAGAGAAGCAATAAAGGTTAATATACACATATATGAACTCAAATACACATTATTAATAATATATTTATCCAAAAAGCTCCAAATAAATATAATCTACAATATTATCCCATTAATGACCAAACTACAACATTAACCCTAACTTATCACCTAATGTGGGTTATTTGTGCAAACACCCCTCAATTATCATAAAAGAGGGTAAATAGTGATATCAACCTCAGATTGTGCTCAAATGGCACAAGGAGTCCAAAAAAGATCCAAAAGGATGGGAAATTTATGGAAAAGGTCCAAATGGACTAAAAGTCAAAGAAAAGCTCAAGAATGGGTAAATTGCAGGGAAGACCCTGAGATTCAGTATGTTACATCACACCACCCCTTAAAGAGGATTTCGTCCCCGAAATCACAACAAGAGAAAAGAGAGGGTGAGTGTGTAACATCCCAACCATAAACAACTAGGTTATAACCCTTAATCTAGGGTACCACATAAATCTACATAGGTGAGGTGTTACTAAGGTTTCCACAAAACCTATATCCATTTATCAAACTCAAACTAACATCTTGTTGCATAAACTCTATCATGAAAAGGCAGCATATCAATTATACTAACTCTTGTGCCACATTTTATTACATCTTAACATCTGAATATGTGCATTATGGTTATCTCCCTCATTAAGGGTATTAAGCACAATTAGGGTTTACTAAGCCATTACAACCTATATTAAACCGATCCCAACAACAATTAATGTATTAGGTCAAAACCTAAATAACTCAACATTATTACCCAAAAACTACATCATGTGGGATTATGCCATATAATTTTATCCAACAAATTATTAATCTAATAGCAAGACTAAATGTGTCACATTAATGGCTTATATCTAAGGAACATATTATCACAACATCTAACATACTCATAACCATGACATCACTAATCATTATCTCTCACAACACTAATTACTATGAATTAACCTCACATTATATGAATCTAATTACTCATCATCTCATTACTGATTTTATCCATAAACCAATAAGATGATCAATGAGATGTATTTTAGTGAACAAGGTGATATGCCTAACATGTGTTGATAATTAGGTCACAAATATGATTAAGTGATTATAATCCATTTACATGCATTAAGGTATATCATGAGATGACACCTAATGTCACTAGAGTATCAAGAAAGGCATTAAGGGTTTATATATACATATGTTGTCAAGGCTAGATGATTACATCTTAGGGTTTAGGTCAACATGACCATTACATATTAAAGCATCCTAAGGGTGCATTTTATCATACACATTTTATCATTAGGGTGACTTAACCCAAACTATGTATATCCACATATGAACAATTAATGATTAGGTGCAACAAGGGTATATTAGGGTTCAAGCATAAGGATTACATGACTTATCCATAAGCAAACAAGATGAATTACAAACATAGTAGGTTTATTCAACACTAAACATATAAGCTCACTAATCCCATATCTAAGGAGTTAAGGTTACTTGATTTCAAGGCATTGAGGGATTCCGACCCCCTAAAGAGGATTTCGTCCTCGAAATCAACAACTCCAAAATCTATCAAGGTACTAGCACTACCTTCCACACAAAGGGTTGACTAAGTCAAACTATTTTAAGGGTATAAGATCCAACATGAAAGTCTTACTAAACTCTATCTTCTAAACTCAAGGTATAGCATAGGGTACACTAAACCCTAAACATGGTAATCTAAGGCTCATATAAGATACTTAGGGATTACAAGATGATTTTTGTTTGAGAAAAGAAATCAAATCATCATACAAAGGATTCTAAGGTTATTCAACAATAAGGCAATATGTCTAAAGGTAGACTATTTCGAGCTGTCCGTTTCAGATCAGGCCAGGCCAGGTCATATGAGCTCAGGAGTCCTCGTTACCAAGCTAGTGGGGCAGAGGAAAATATTGCCAGCCCCTAAGCTCTGACCCTTTCTAGACACCATCACTTCAACTTCTTGCTCTAATAGTTACTCAATTAGACAATTCACCAAAAAGTTGACAAATTTTATTTCTAATAAGAAATTATTATGATCCTAAATCAAACATTCTTTATAGGTCAACTCTAAGGTGAAAAACTACCTAAAGGGAAACTATATAAGATAAGGGTTCTATCTAGGAGACAATTTTGAACTAGTCAAGAATCCGACTACCTTGATGCTCTGATACCATGCTGTAAAGACCCAGTCTCTACTAAAAACATGATAAACAAAAACACCAAAAGTATGGCAGCGGAAGAATTAAATCTTGACATTTTTCAAAAATGTATAAAGAGTACAATATAAAATTTCCCAAATGGGAGTACAACTTTATACAAGCAACTACAAGGATCTAGGTAGAGGAAGACTTAACCATTGCAACATTGTCTCCAAACAAACAACTATATATCATAAAAGAAAACATGATCACTCCAACTATATATTCCTTTCTTCTTATCCTATCCTTAGCTTTGGGTTCACCAAGCTTCCATGCGCACTCTGATTCCTATCCTGGATGGTTGGGGTCATCCAGCAAGAGAAAGATAAACAAGGTATGTGTTAATAAAAAGGAATAGGACAAATAATAATAAAAAGCTTTGCAACATAAAAGATTTTCCACAAGAAGAGATTTCCAAAGAGATGAGACAAATATATGAATATGAGAGAGAGAAACTGCCACATTTAAATATCAACAATTATCACATTTGCATGAATATAAATTATGACTCAACGTCCTATCAATGTAGGGTGAGGCACCTACCGGACCTCACCAATGGCAGGGGGACTAAAACCCCAGTGCCTAAAAAGTGGCAGGGGGAATAAAACCCCATTACCTAATATATAAAATGGCAGGGGGACTAAAACCCCAGTGCCCGGCAGGAGGACTAAAACCTCAGTGCCCTGTGGGTGGTTTGTACTCATGTACACTACATTGTCAATTGGCCAATAACTATATCATGCATAATCATTCACTTGGCAGCATAGTGAAAAGTATAATACGATGCAACAAGCATTGGGAATAAAACCCAAATAAATAATCTCAATCAACAAGCCATCATAGGCAACATCATTATACAAGTACTTCAAGAGATGAACCAACATAGGCAATCAACAAGATTACAATTAAAAGAGCCACAAAGGCATCCACAATATATATAAGATTTCCAAGTATTTCAAAAGATGAGCCAAAAATGGTATTAGAAGCATAAAATAAGTTAAGAGCCAATAAATGCAATTAGAGGGAAAATGAGGCTAGCACAATAATGAGTGGGGGGTTGGAAAAGATCCCAACTGAGGAATAGGTAGTTTGCACAATAATCAACCACATAGATTTCACATACCAAAAATAGGCATCCCAAACTGAAATAGGGCTCACATACTCAAATAGGGTCACATACCTTAGATTAAATACATTACCATCATATCCACCAAACAGATAGCAAACCATCCAAATATCCTAGTTATAAACATAACACATGTATTAATATATATAAACACATAAAGCATAGAAAAACCCTAATTTTACAAAACTATGATTTAGAGCTCAAAACCAAGTCTAAACGATTACTCATAATCTCCTGATTAAGAAAACATATCTTATTATATAAAACAGAGTTAAAATGAATTAATTATGTATTTTAAAACAATTACATATTAAAAATGCCATTCAAAGTAAACTTCGGAAAACCCTTGAGAATCAGGTCATAAAAACCACAAAATCAAATTCTACGTTAAAAATCCTTTCCATCGACTATTTATTCGTATTTTTCTGATAAAGGATCGATTTACTATGAATTAAGTAAATCCGACCAATCAGAAATTAAGAAAACTATAGTGTGACAGTAATTAAATCAAAATACAATTTCGATGTAAATACCGGTGAAATGACTATTATACCCTTACTCGTTAAAACAAATCAGTTGAAGCGATGAGGGCAAATCAGTCATTGCACCATTCCATCGCTTTGCAAGCGAGAAACAAGAACCTGGGTGAAAAGACGAAAATACCGTCATCCCGAAACAAAGGCTCCATGGCCGGGGCATGGGTGCCTTGGTCATTGCCTGACCAGGCATCTTCCAGCCCAGGCATGGTGCGAGCAACTCGCAGGAGCTAAGCTACCTGCCTCGAATTGCCATCGGGGCGAGTTACTGAAAACGGAGAACGGGAACGAGTCCCCATGGTTCCCCCGAACTCAGAGAACTCCTTCCCTCGCACTCGCGTGCTCAGGAGCAGAAGAGGAATGCTCAACTTGGCCGGAAACAGGGGAACGAAGCAGGAGGTGAAACCACACAAAAACGCCAGCACATCAAAAACCGAGGTCATGGTAAGCTTCGCGGAGTCAAGGCGAACCGAACGGCGGCGGAATTAAGGTCGGAGGAGCACCAGAACACTAAAAGACCAGGTGGCGGCGGAGAGCTTTCGGCTGCCTATAGGGTTGGGCAAATCGGGGCTTCGCGATGACAAACGAGACAGGGAAAGGGAAGATCTTGGGTCCAGGAAGGTTACCACGCGGGGAATTGGACCGGGGTGTCCAGAACTTCGAGCTATCCATGGCCATCATCGGAGAGGAGGACCGAGCAGGTCGAGCAGCTAGATGGAACTTGCAGAGAAATTGGAAGAAGAGGAGAAACAAGGTTGGAGTGAGGGTGCTCTAGGGCCCCTTAAATAGGCGTAGGGGATGTTGTGGCTGTCTCTGTGATTCCATGGTGGAGAGGAGGAGGCGGCCCAGGTTGGGTGTTTCATGTACAGAGCGATAGAGACGATGAGCTAGGGCCCATTCAAACCGTCGTCGCGAGCCGAAGCCAAAGGGACAAGAATCGCGATAAAAGGTGAAGTAGGGAGGGGGAACGGATCCGGGGGAGTCAGCTGCCGTGAAACGGCTGTAGACCGCGCGGGCGAGAGGTTGGAGACGAGCTCCGCATCGTCCGATCAAGGTGGAGATCTAAACTGGGCCGTCGGATGGCTCCCAGGTGGAGGGGGCGCGTGACAGCCAAAAATAAACGGAACTATAACGTTATAATCGAATCAATGAATCCATTAAAGCACTACACCATACTAAAAGCTAATAAAATGCATTAGAGGGGTCAAATCAACTCCAAAAGCCACCAAAATTTAACCATAGGCTCATAATAACATATAGAACGATTCTATATAATCACTTTCTCGTTTAATGCATAATATGGTCATTAATAAATATATGGCTCATAAAAGAGTATAATAATACATTAAAATCAAGGAATTATATGAAAAGGCTATTAATAAGAAACATGTGAGTAAATTCGACATATAAAACATATTAAGGTACAAATACTCATTACTCAACAAAATAACATATTAATGTGAACTAAAATCATATTTTGAGGAGAGAGAAGCAATAAAGGTTAATATACACATATATGAACTCAAATACACATTATTAATAATATATTTATCCAAAAAGCTCCAAATAAATATAATCTACAATATTATCCCATTAATGACCAAACTAAAACATTAACCCTAACTTATCACCTAATGTGGGTTATTTGTGCAAACACCCCTCAATTATCATAAAAGAGGGTAAATAGTGATATCAACCTCAGATTGTGCTCAAATGGCACAAGGAGTCCAAAAAAGATCCAAAAGGATGGGAAATTTATGGAAAAGGTCCAAATGGACTAAAAGTCAAAGAAAAGCTCAAGAATGGGTAAATTGCAGGGAAGACCCTGAGATTCAGTATGTTACAGCACACCACCCCTTAAAGAGGATTTCGTCCCCGAAATCACAACAAGAGAAAAGAGAGGGTGAGTGTGTAACATCCCAACCATAAATAACTAGGTTATAACCCTTAATCTAGGGTACCACATAAATCTACATAGGTGAGGTGTTACTAAGGTTTCCACAAAACCTATATCCATTTATCAAACTCAAACTAACATCTTGTTGCATAAACTCTATCATGAAAAGGCAGCATATCAATTATACTAACTCTTGTGCCACATTTTATTACATCTTAACATCTGAATATGTGCATTATGGGTATCTCCCTCATTAAGGGTATTAAGCACAATTAGGGTTTACTAAGCCATTACAACCTATATTAAACCGATCCCAACAACAATTAATGTATTAGGTCAAAACCTAAATAACTCAACATTATTACCCAAAAACTACATCATGTGGGATTATGCCATATAATTTTATCCAACAAATTATTAATCTAATAGCAAGACTAAATGTGTCACATTAATGGCTTATATCTAAGGAACATATTATCACAACATCTAACATACTCATAACCATGACATCACTAATCATTATCTCTCACAACACTAATTACTATGAATTAACCTCACATTATATGAATCTAATTACTCATCATCTCATTACTGATTTTATCCATAAACCAATAAGATGATCAATGAGATGTATTTTAGAGAACAAGGTGATATGCCTAACATGTGTTGATAATTAGGTCACAAATATGATTAAGTGATTATAATCCATTTACATGCATTAAGGTATATCATGAGATGACACCTAATGTCACTAGAGTATCAAGAAAGGCATTAAGGGTTTATATATACATATGTTGTCAAGGCTAGATGATTACATCTTAGGGTTTAGGTCAACATGACCATTACATATTAAAGCATCCTAAGGGTGCATTTTATCATACACATTTTATCATTAGGGTGACTTAACCCAAACTATGTATATCCACATATGAACAATTAATGATTAGGTGCAACAAGGGTATATTAGGGTTCAAGCATAAGGATTACATGACTTATCCATAAGCAAACAAGATGAATTACAAACATAGTAGGTTTATTCAACACTAAACATATAAGCTCACTAATCCCATATCTAAGGAGTTAAGGTTACTTGATTTCAAGGCATTGAGGGATTCCAACCCCCTAAAGAGGATTTCGTCCTCGAAATCAACAACTCCAAAATCTATCAAGGTACTAGCACTACCTTCCACACAAAGGGTTGACTAAGTCAAACTATTTTAAGGGTATAAGATCCAACATGAAAGTCTTACTAAACTCTATCTTCTAAACTCAAGGTATAGCATAGGGTACACTAAACCCTAAACATGGTAATCTAAGGCTCATATAAGATACTTAGGGATTACAAGATGATTTTTGTTTGAGAAAAGAAATCAAATCATCATACAAAGGATTCTAAGGTTATTCAACAATAAGGCAATATGTCTAAAGGTAGACTATTTCGAGCTGTCCGTTTCAGATCAGGCCAGGCCAGGTCATATGAGCTCAGGAGTCCTCGTTACCAAGCTAGTGGGGCGGAGGAAAATATTGCCAGCCCCTAAGCTCTGACCCTTTCTAGACACCATCACTTCAACTTCTTGCTCTAATAGTTACTCAATTAGACAATTCACCAAAAAGTTGACAAATTTTATTTCTAATAAGCAATTATTATGATCCTAAATCAAACATTCTTTATAGGTCAACTCTAAGGTGAAAAACTAACTAAAGGGAAACTATATAAGATAAGGGTTCTATCTAGGAGACAATTTTGAACTAGTCAAGAATCCGACTACCTTGATGCTCTGATACCATGGTGTAAAGACCCAGTCTCTACTAAAAACATGATAAACAAAAACACCAAAAGTATGGCAGCGGAAGAATTAAATCTTGACATTTTTCAAAAATGTATAAAGAGTACAATATAAAATTTCCCAAATGGGAGTACAACTTTATACAAGCAACTACAAGGATCTAGGTAGAGGAAGACTTAACCATTGCAACATTGTCTCCAAACAAACAACTATATATCATAAAAGAAAACATGATCACTCCAACTATATATTCCTTTCTTCTTATCCTATCCTTAGCTTTGGGTTCACCAAGCTTCCATGCGCACTCTGATTCCTATCCTGGATGGTTGGGGTCATCCAACAAGAGAAAGATAAACAAGGTATGTGTTAATAAAAAGGAATAGGACAAATAATAATAAAAATCTTTGCAACATAAAAGATTCTCCACAAGAAGAGATTTCCAAAGAGATGAGACAAATATATGAATATGAGAGAGAGAAACTGCCACATTTAAATATCAACAATTATCACATTTGTATGAATATAAATTATGACTCAACGTCCTATCAATGTAGGGTGAGGCACCTACCGGACCTCACCAATGGCAGGGGGACTAAAACCCCAGTGCCTAAAAAGTGGCAGGGGGAATAAAACCCCAGTGCCTAATATATAAAATGGCAGGGGGACTAAAACCCCAGTGCCCGGCAGGAGGACTAAAACCTCAGTGCCCTGTGGGTGGTTTGTACTCATGTACACTACATTGTCAATTGGCCAATAACTATATCATGCATAATCATTCACTTGGCAGCATAGTGAAAAGTATAATACGATGCAACAAGCATTGGGAATAAAACACAAATAAATAATCTCAATCAACAAGCCATCATAGGCAACATCATTATACAAGTACTTCAAGAGATGAACCAACATAGGCAATCAACAAGATTACAATTAAAAGAGCCACAAAGGCATCCACAATATATATAAGATTTCCAAGTATTTCAAAAGATGAGCCAAAAATGGTATTAGAAGCATAAAATAAGTTAAGATCCAATAAATGCAATTAGAGGGAAAATGAGGCTAGCACAATAATGAGTGGGGGGTTGGAAAAGATCCCAACTGAGGAATAGGTAGTTTGCACAATAATCAACCACATAGATTTCACATACCAAAAATAGGCATCCCAAACTGAAATAGGGCTCACATACTCAAATAGGGTCACATACCTTAGATTAAATACATTACCATCATATCCACCAAACAGATAGCAAACCATCCAAATATCCTAGTTATAAACATAACACATGTATTAATATATATAAACACATAAAGCATAGAAAAACCCTAATTTTACAAAACTATGATTTAGAGCTCAAAACCAAGTCTAAACGATTACTCATAATCTCCTGATTAAGAAAACATATCTTATTATATAAAACAGAGTTAAAATGAATTAATTATGTATTTTAAAACAATTACATATTAAAAATGCCATTCAAAGTAAACTTCGGAAAACCCTTGAGAATCAGGTCATAAAAACCACAAAATCAAATTCTACGTTAAAAATCCTTTCCATCGACTATTTATTCGTATTTTTCTGATAAAGGATCGATTTACTATGAATTAAGTAAATCCGACCAATCAGAAATTAAGAAAACTATAGTGTGACAGTAATTAAATCAAAATACAATTTCGATGTAAATACCGGTGAAATGACTATTATACCCTTACTCGTTAAAACAAATCAGTTGAAGCGATGAGGGCAAATCAGTCATTGCACCATTCCATCGCTTTGCAAGCGAGAAACAAGAACCTGGGTGAAAAGACGAAAATACCGTCATCCCGAAACAAAGGCTCCATGGCCGGGGCATGGGTGCCTTGGTCATTGCCTGACCAGGCATCTTCCAGCCCAGGCATGGTGCGAGCAGCTCGCAGGAGCTAAGCTACCTGCCTCGAATTGCCATCGGGGCGAGTTACTGAAAACGGAGAACGGGAACGAGTCCCCATGGTTCCCCCGAACTCAGAGAACTCCTTCCCTCGCACTCGCGTGCTCAGGAGCAGAAGAGGAATGCTCAACTTGGCCGGAAACAGGGGAACGAAGCCGGAGGTGAAACCACACAAAAACGCCAGCACATCGAAAACCGAGGTCATGGTAAGCTTCGCGGAGTCAAGGCGAACCGAACGATGGCGGAATTAAGGTCGGAGGAGCACCAGAACACTAAAAGACCAGGTGGCGGCGGAGAGCTTTCGGCTGCCTATAGGGTTGGGCAAATCGGGGCTTCGCGATGACAAACGAGACAGGGAAAGGGAAGATCTTGGGTCCAGGAAGGTTACCACGCGGGGAATTGGACCGGGGTGTCCAGAACTTCGAGCTATCCATGGCCATCATCGGAGAGGAGGACCGAGCAGGTCGAGCAGCTAGAGGGAACTTGCAGAGAAATTGGAAGAAGAGGAGAAACAAGGTTGGAGTGAGGGTGCTCTAGGGCCCCTTAAATAGGCGTAGGGGATGTCGTGGCTGTCTCTGTGATTCCATGGTGGAGAGGAGGAGGCGGCCCAGGTTGGGCGTTTCATGTACAGAGCGATAGAGACGATGAGCTAGGGCCCATTCAAACCGTCGTCGGGAGCCGAAGCCAAAGGGACAAGAATCGCGATAAAAGGTGAAGTAGGGAGGGAGAACGGATCCGGGGGAGTCAGCTGCCGTGAAACGGCTGTAGACCGCACGGGAGAGAGGTTGGAGACGAGCTCCGCATCGTCCGATCAAGGTGGAGATCTAAACTGGTCCGTCGGATGGCTCCCAGGTGGAGGGGGCGCGTGACAGCCAAAAATAAACGGAACTATAACGTTATAATCGAATCAATGAATCCATTAAAGCACTACACCATACTAAAAGCTAATAAAATGCATTAGAGGGGTCAAATCAACTCCAAAAGCCACCAAAATTTAACCATAGGCTCATAATAACATATAGAACGATTCTATATAATCACTTTCTCGTTTAATGCATAATATGGCCATTAATAATTATATGGCTCATAAAAGAGTATAATAATACATTAAAATCAAGGAATTATATGAAAAGGCTATTAATAAGAAACATGTGAGTAAATTCGACATATAAAACATATTAGGGTACAAATACTCATTACTCAACAAAATAACATATTAATGTGAACTAAAATCATATTTTGAGGAGAGAGAAGCAATAAAGGTTAATATACACATATATGAACTCAAATACACATTATTAATAATATATTTATCCAAAAAGATCCAAATAAATATAATCTACAATATTATCCCATTAATGACCAAATTACAACATTAACCCTAACTTATCACCTAATGTGGGTTATTTGTGCAAACACCCCTCAATTATCATAAAAGAGGGTAAATAGTGATATCAACCTCAGATTGTGCTCAAATGGCACAAGGAGTCCAAAAAAGATCCAAAAGGATGAGAAATTTATGGAAAAGGTCCAAATGGACTAAAAGTCAAAGAAAAGCTCAAGAATGGGTAAATTGCAGGGAAGACCCTGAGATTCAGTATGTTACACTTGGGATCGTGAGGGATCTCACAGTCTTGAGACCGTGAGAAGGGTTGAGGGTGAAAAACCATGAGGAGGAGATTATGTGGGGGGGGGGCAGACCGAATGGAGGAGCAAACCATTAGGGAATATCAAACTGAGAGGCCAAGACCGCTAGAGAAAACTGAGAGGTCAAGACTGCTTGGTCAAGACCGAATGGTCAAATCATGAGGAAGCGTTGATTTTTGATCGGATGGTTGAGAGTGGAGGTGAGGGTGGTGAAGGTAGAAGGAGGGTGTTGATGAAGATGAATATGGAATGTGAAGCAAGGGATGGTGATGATCATTGATGGAAGGTGAAGTAGATGAAGGGTGTTGATGAAGGTGGAGGATCTCTGATTGGTGAGAGACATCTTGAGTGAAGGTGGGCCCACAACCAGAGGGTGGACCTAGTTGAAGATTCAACCTCATCGTGACCTACATGATCTGCATGAAATTCATATAAACACTAGTCAATATTCTTGATAATTAAATCAATTAAGCAATTTTGCATTTTGCAAGATTTAGGAGATGAAAGTGAAAGCATTGAGTCGAAATGGGCCAAAGATGGTGACTTGAAATCATGATGAATATGCATTCATCAGTTGGGTACACTTTGACATCATCAAATGCAATCCTGAAACATGGGCGGTTATAACGGGAATGATTGGGTGACTTTGACACATGGGGAGTGACTGTGAGTGATATAGATGGGATTTGTCCCTCCTACAGGAGTATGATATCCACGACCTCTTGATTAATGAGACTGAGAAAAGTGAGGCCATATGAATGTGAGTCAATATGTGATATTCAGATAACATATATTACATGCAGTCTGATCTGGTTCAAGGAACTAGATTGAATAATAATCAAGATGCCTTCTCTGAGCCTCTAGTTCAATATGGATATCAGTGACAAATGAACTGTACAAACACTATAACACCATACACAGAATGTAGGTCGAAGTTTCTCAGCAACATTTCATTCGCTTGGGTAGCAATGATGTGTGACCATGCACCACTCTTTCAGACAGTTCAAGTTGTTGAATTTTGATCTGCTTGACTCAAACTCACCAAGCATCCGTCTGGATGAGTGAGATGGGCATCTTGCTTGTATGATTATGACTCGGTTGGGATAAATGAACGTTCTGGAGTTTTCCCAAACATGTTTCAATTTCACATACTTGGGGTACATGAAAGTTAATGTATGACATTAATTTAGAAACAAATTTTCCAATTCATATTTGATTGGGAAAGTGTGAAATGACTGTCTCACATCACTAACGATCATCTCATTGGGCGAGACAACTGTTTCAACACACATAAGTTGTGAAACTTCTAGAATTGTTGTGAAAATTTGAGATCTTCCCATCTTTCTACTCCCACATCGACTAGGAACCTTGACCCTAGCCTCTACTATAAATAGTGGGGTATTGGGGCTTCCTTGAAAACAACATAAAAATTTGAGAATCAGTTGCTCTGACAATTTTTGACCTCTCTGGTTGTGCTAACCACGTGAGCCTAGGCAAGTCCTACATGACTAAGGAGGGATAGGCGTGGGAGAGAAACAATTAAGGATCATTGTTGTGGGAGAGTAGGTTGGCAACTAATACGCCAACATGAGGGACAACTATTTCCTATCAGTTCTAGCAAGACAACATGAGTTCTAGTTGGTCCATGATGATACTCTGGAGGTAGGAGTCCTTTGGATGCTGCTAAAAGGGCAGCATCAACTCGCAGTCCATGGTGAGATCAGAGGAGAAATTGTAGTAGTTGTTCGAGTCTACTGTTCGTGGAGGAGCAGTTAGACGAGTCCCAATGCAACTAGGAGCTGCACAAACACCATCCAAGACAAAGTACACATCTACATCGATGAGGATTATCATTGGACTTGCTCCAGGACCAGGTATATCTTCGTGAAACCATCCTTCCAATTGCATAGTTAATAATGTGATCTATTAATTAATTGGGAATATGTTAGTAAATTTTTTGTTTCCACTTCCTATCTGATGTCATATTTTCCTATAGTGGTATCTGATCCACATCAATTAATTATGTTTTGAGATATGATAAGATTGGATTTTTGAATTTACCGTGTTTATTTAAATCATGCAATTAAAATATTTGAAATGGTTTATGTGCACGTATATCTAATCACCACATCATCATCATCATCATCATCATCATCATCATCATCTAAGCCTCAATCTCAACTATGTTGGGGTCGGCTACATGGATCCTTCGTTTCCATTCAGCTCTATCATGGGCCATACTCTGATTGAGATGTAGAGATTCAAAATCTCTCTTTATAAGCTCATCCCATGCTAATTTAGGCCTTCCTCTTCTTCTATTCATGGTGTTTGGCTCAATAGAATTGCTTCGTATAGGCGCACTAGTAGGTCTGCATTGCACATGTCCGTACCATATGAGTCGGCCCTCACGCAACTTGTCCTCAATGCTCGCCACCCCCACTTTATTCCTGATATAGTCATTTCTCAAATGATCTTTTCTTGTCTTCCCACATATCCATATCAACATACCCATTTCAGCCACGTTCATCTTGTTCAGACCTTATTTCTTCACCGCCCAACATTCACTCCCATAGAGCATGGCTGGTCATATAGCTGTTCTATAAAACTTACTTTTTAACCTGAGAGGGATCTTCTGATCTTATAAAACTCCAGTTGCACTCCTCTATTTCAACCATCCTGCAGTGATCCGGTGACAAACATCATTTTGGACATCCCCGTCTAATTGAATAATAGAACCTAAGTAACAAAATTTGTCACATTTTGGTATATCTACTCCGTCCAACTTGGCTCCATCATTCGCACTGTGAGATTGTCTGAAATTGCAATGCATATACTCAGATTCTTATAAGGATCCATGTCATAGAAAGAGTGACAAAGTTTTTATAGGCTAGTTGTCAACCTACCACCAAGCCTCCTCCTTTACCCAGGCTTGGGACCGGCTACATTTACACAAAAAATGAAAACATAGGCAGAGTTTCTAATCACCACATAAAGAACCCAAATTAATATATATATATATATATATATATATATATATGTATATATATGTATATATATGTATATATATGTATATATATGTATATACATATATATATATGATGTATATGCAATTTACACGTGTTGCCATAAAATTTGTTTTGATGGTCAATGTGAAGCATCGTTATGGACAAACCCCAGATCTATGTGTGCATGGTTTTGTCTATTTTTTCTTTTACTAATCAGTCTGCGTATCGAGCTTGTCTCTCCTTTCGAAATATAAATTAATGCTCTTCTTCCTATTTCCCCTCGCATGTAACTTGAGGTTTTTCCCATATACAATATAATAAGAAGTAGGATAGCTTTAATTCATATTTTTACGTGATATAACACTACACAAAAGAGAAACGACTGGCTCGTGAGAAGATCCAATTGAATAGAGGACCAAGGAGGTCAGGAGTATGAACCGATCGACTAGTTGCCCAATCGATCCCCTGGAGGTGTCTAGACGTTGCTTGGACCTGAGAACTAGATGACTGCTTTAAAAGAGACAAACTGAGCAAACAGGTGGTGATGTGACTGGTTCAAGAGTTGAACTGATCAACCTGAAATGGTTCGAACACAGATCTTCACCAACAATAGGTTGCATATGATGTGGATCGTATGTGGTAGTAATTCCTTGTGGCTCCAAGGAATTATATTATTATGACCATAACCATCTCTTGTATGTTTTATTTATTCCATATTTTCGTTCTAGGATATAGCATGTATTTGATACATACTATATATATGTGGTGATTGGATGAAGTATAAATATTTATACAAACTCCCTTAAAAAAATATCAAACTCTTAGGTGCTTTGCAAAAGCAACACAAATGAAAAGCTTGATCAACCAAGCATAGGTTATGCCTCTGCTTAGTGCGTCATCTATCTCGTGGAAGTGTGATGGTAATAGTGTAGGTTTTGCATCCGCATGGTGCATTATTATCGTGTTGGCTTTTGGGTCAGGCTTGACAGGTGATTTTCATAGCGGCTGGGCCCAGAAGCGTGCAGCTCATTATGTCAAGGGGTTGTGCATATCATCTATCTAGAATTGCATATGATGTAATTGGCAAGAGTTTCCCACCTTTATGGTTGACTTTGTTTGTGGTATTGATCGGGCCACAACTGAATTATCTTGGATCTAGCCCACTAGAATTTTGTACACTATAATATGCCAGATTGATATTGAGGGCTATTGATTTGAATAAAATAGTGGGAGGTTAATAAAAGATCCAATTAATATAGTCAAATTGATCAAATCCAACCAAATCAAAAATGTTTTGAAAAGTTGTAATATTTCTTTGTTGAATCAAATGTCAAACACAAAAATATTAAAATTGCAATCAGTCCTTTACAAGGACAAAATGGGATAAAATTCTACAATTGGTTAGAAATGTTCTCAGCAATGAGAGAAAGCTCTATATCCTTGATAGACCAATACCAAAGGAACCTACTCCAAATGTGTCTAAAGCTAAGTGGATGCTTATTGGAAGCATGCCAATAATGCCATATACATTAAATACCTAATGCTATGTTGTATGAACTATGAGTTGCATGAACAACATGAAAACATGGACATTCTTGAGATGGTAGCACATCTTAAGAATGATGTAAAGAAGAGAAGGTATAATGTCTCCAAAGCAACAATTGAGTGCAAACTGAAAAGGGAGGTCCAGCAAGACCCCATGTGCTCAATATAATTAGACATGTGGAATGACTAGAATTTCTCTTAGGTCATGAGTTGACCATGAATATGATTATGCAATCATTACACAAATCATATAGTCACTTTATCAAACGCTTGGCATGTTGATGCCAAATCAAGGAAGAAGAAGGCCGAATCTGTGATGATGATCAACAAAAGTGAGTCCTAGGGTAAAAGTAAGGCCAAGAAGTTTTTTGAGGCTAAGCGAAGCCCAAGTCTTCTGCACTCAATATAAGGGGAAGAGTAAGTGTCAAAATAAGTCATTTTTACTTAAAGGATAAAGAAAAGAAAATGCCACCATTGTCACCAATCTGGACATTGGAAAGAACTATCCTCTTTATAGAGGATCTCAGGAAGATGGAGATACAGATCTCTACTTCAGTATCTGAGAAGAAGTAAGCTAGAACTATGCGGGGAAAGGGTTGCTGCCTCTACATTCAGAAATTATCATTCATGGACACATAATAGAATTAGTGAATTTCTATTCTTACTTGCCATTGACGAAACATTATATGTATTGTGTGACAAAAATGTTATGTTTCACTTTAAAAGATATGATCTTTTATGGAAATGCCATATGCCTCACAAACTATACTTAATAGTTGTCAAGAAAAATGTTTATGACACATATATTGAATGAATTGACAATTCAAACAAACTGGATACCTAAAGCACTGTCATCTAGGGCACAAAATGAGAAATGCATTTCTAGAATCCATATGATGGTTATCTAGATTGTTTTGGTTATTGAACCAATAGAGACATGCATGTCTTATTTGTTGTGCAATACGAAAAAAACATCTTCACTAGATGTAGTGAGAGATTGACTATTCCATTAGGACTAGTACATACTGATGTACATAGACCTTTTTGGAATGAATGCTAAAGGTAAGCTACAAGTACCTCATTATATTTACTGATGCGATAAACATATATAGAAATTTGTATTTAATGAAATACAAGTATGAATTTGTTGAAGTGTTCAAGGAGTTTATGAATGAAGTATGTAACTCACTATGTAAAGTATTAAGATACATTGATATGATCAATGTTGAGATATTTTAACCAAGAGTTTGAGGACCTTCTGGAGAGACCATGATAGTGTATCACAATAAACTCCACTTAAAACATACTATTTTGTCAGAAAGAAGGTATCACACCTTGTTAAGTCATGGTGAGGTTATCAATAAAGTATATATGATCTTCCAATTTATTTTGGGCACATGCTTTACACTAAAACAATGTATCATCTAAAATGGTTCAAAATATACCATTTGAGATATAGCATGGGAGGAGTCCCAATGTGTCTTTTACAATGATTAGGATGGAAATATTGTATAAGAAAATAGTTTCTTAAAAAGGCTTTATCCACAAATCTCATGGTTGTTATCTTGTTGAATACTATTTATATTCCAACGTGACAACAAAGAGTTTGTTGTTAGGATGGTTGAATTCCTAAATGGAAATTAGTTCCAAAGGAATCAGTGGGAGTAAAAGTAGAACTTGAAATGTTTGAGACAAATAAGAAAACATAGAACCTAAAAGGGTATAATAGGAACAAGGAGAATCACAAGTTGTTGTGGAATCTCAAGTTCCTTATGTAAATAAAGAACACATTGTTCTAGTAGAACACCCCTTGAGATTGAAAGATTACAATATCTTATAAGCCAAAAGGCGACAAGTTGATCATAGAGATGAGTCAACAACCTACCTAGAAGCTACCAAGGGATCATAATCTGAGAAATAGATTGAGGCCATAAGATCAGTGATGGACTCCATGTAAAACAACAAGGTGTGACCTTAGTGGATCCACCTGAAGGGGTAAAACCTATTGGGTGCATTTGGGTCTTTGTAAGAAGACAAACATGGAAGGGTAGATTGGTTGCAAAGAATTTCAAACTAGTTCAAGGTGTTGAACATGATGAAGTCTTTCACCAGTTACCATGGTTAAATCCACCTGGATCATGCTTGATGTTGTAGCTTAATATGACTATGAGATTTTTCATATGGATGTTGAAACTGCATTACTTTAAGTGGAATAATTGTAAGGATGTGTACATGACACAACATAATGGTTTTCTATAACCATCAATTCAAATAAATTCTTTAAGCTATAAAGGTCAATCTTTAGATTGAAGCAAGCATCTCAGAGCTAGGATATTCTATTTGACAAAGTCAAAGGGTTTGACTTGAGTCAGAATGAAGATAGAAACTGTGATTATAAAAGATTTAGTGGGAGCATAATATTATATTCCACATAATGATGGGGAATAACGTCCTTATTTAGAATATGTAAAAACATGGAAAGGAAACTACCTTCTATATGAAGGGTTTAGGTGAAGCATCCTATATGATAGGGAACAAGGTCTATAGAGATAAATTTGGATAGCTTCCTAACCTAAGAAAGATAAGATGTTGAAGGGTTCAACATGCAATATTGAATGAGAGAAAATGTGTCCATGTTCCATGGAGTTAGTCTCTCAGGAGCCTAGTTTCCAAATTCTTATGAAGAATAGGAACACATGGAAAGATGCCATATGCATCCACAATTGGATTTATCTTGCAATAGTATGTACTTATCCCATTATCTCATATGTATTGGACATGATGAGAAGATATCCAATAAATCTAGTATGTATTAGACATGACAAGAGGATATCCAATCATCTCATATGTATTTGACATGATGAAATTACAAATACATACCTAGAAATCTCATATGTATTAGACATGACAAGAGGGTGTATGTCTGGTACCACTGAGAGTCACTGAATCACCATAAAGAACATCCTTAGGTTCTTGTAAAGAACTTTAAAGGATTGGTTCCTTAGTTATGGTAACAAGGAAGAATTGGATGTAAAGGGTTACACCCATGCAAGCTTCCAAACTGACAAAATTATTGAAATCTAAATTTATGTTTGACATCAAACAAGAACTATAAGCTAGAAAGGGTTTTAAGATAATGATAGTTGCTCAAATGTACAAAAAGAAATTGAGTATCTCTGTGTTATAAGAACAACAAAGGATACTATTGGATCAATAAGTTCATGTGGGTGAACTTGTGTGAGGTTCCAACCATTGATGACACAATAGAAATATTGATGATAAAAATGGAGCTACTAGTTAGTTTGGGAATCTCAGATTGAATACTACAACACTTCCATCTCATATGAATAATCGTGGAGCAAAGAGATGAGAAAATTGTAAAATACAAACTTAAAAGTAAATATTGCTAAACCTGCTATAAAAGTACTTGCCCAACAGAAGCATGATGCTCATGTGAGGTCACTCGGGATGAGATCTGTAAGTGATTAGCTCTAAGTGCAAGTGAGAGTCGTTCTGTATGTATGTCGAGAGAGACAATCATGTGATGATTCTAATGGCATAAATTGTAAATGATTTGATTATTAATAAAAGGCAAGCTTCCAATTTATTTTGTTTCATTTAGTTATGAGATAATGATGGAACACTATAAATGTCTAGAGAATAATATTACTCAATGACATATTCCTTCAAGTATTAGCCTTGTGGAAATGAGATCATACAGATGTTAAGAGTACCAATACATATTTTTATTATGTCCCTGATCGATTGTTATTGTGGAAGGCTGATAGACAACAATAACACATAAAATTAGAGTGCGGGTTGGTTGACGACGTGATCTCATGAGTCATGATTGTTGGCTAAATTGACATTAGCATAATCCCTTTTGTTTTGATAATGACAAATATTTCATTATTGTGGTTTTAACGTGCTATTTGAGTATTTCAGGAACAAGCATATAAGGTGGTGGATAACAAAGACTTGGAAGAAACAATTTGATAAAATCGCTTTATTTTCATGATTGTAATCAAATGTAAATGCTTGTACAAGTATATAATGTACAAGTAATTAGATATCATGTAAAATCAAGCGTTTAGATCTTCCCTATCCACTCACAAACACTTAGATAGGCCATTCCCCAAGATAGTATCACAATTGCACATTGATACACACACTTAGTAAATGAATACATTGAGTCAGTAATATTCTCAGTCGACAAATCGTCGATCGAGAAAATATCGGTCGACAAATCTTCGACCGAGAAACTCTCGGTCGACAAAATCTTCGATCGAGAATAGACCCTACTAGCCGTTAGACCCAGCAGACAAAGTGGTTGGGAGTTGGAAATGAACGTTGTAAACACTTGCTCCAGGAGGTCCCTCGGTCGACAAATCTTCGACCGAGAAGGACTCTCGGTCGACAAATTGTCAATCGAGAAAAGTTCTGTCTGCACTTTTCAGGGTCAATTAACTAGCCGTTGCAAATGCAATTAGTGGACACATAACGGCTAGTTGAGAACTAAGAACCCCCTAGAAAGTGTCTAGAATGTCCTTAAGCACTTGTAGGTCATTCCTATAAATAGGACATGCCTTAGGACACCTAAACTCACCTAAGCTACACATGTGCTACACTTGAGATTGAATACTCATTGGCAATCTGTTTTGAGCAATAGAGCAATTCCTACATTGGTTATTCATTCCCATTGCTCCAACTTCGTGTCCTATAGGCTAGTATCTCCTATCCACAACACTTACACTTCTACATACATTGGTTAGGAGATCAAAACGCTTGATATAGGAAATCAAGCCTTGAGCTACAATTGATATTGTAATTTTTGTTTTCTTTCTTGTTCCTTTGTATCTTTTGTATTCTCCTTGCTACTCCTAGGGTTGGAGGCTGCGGATTGGAGAAGGTTCTTCTCGGAGGAGTAGGTGGACTTCAATCTACTTCAAGAAGGCTATCGCAACGGGAAGCTACTTCAAGAAGGTTATTGCAACGGGAAGCTACTTCAGGAGGAAGGCTGCTTCAAGGTTGGTGCAATTGCTTCTAGGTGAAGGCTACTTCAAGGTTGGTGCGATTACTTCGAGGTGAAGGCTGCTTGAAGGGTTTAGGGAGAGAATTGTAATTTTATGTAAAGTCCTTGTGAGGTAATAAAATTAAATTCTTTCCAAATCCCAGTTGGGTAAGCAACCGGGTAGTGGACTGACTGCCTTAGTATTTGCTAAGGTAGGAACCACTCTAAATCCTTGTCCCCTTGTCCAATATTTTTGTGATTGGTTGTTTGAGTTAAATAATTATTTAAAATTGTTTAAAACTCTATTCACCCCCCCTCTAGTAGTTTTTCAATTGGTATCAGAGCGGGCTTCAAGGAACCCTAACCAGGTCTTGAAGAATGGAGGGTAATGGTGATTACAATCACAACAAAAGGTGCTGTTTGGACAAAACTACAACAAGTTGCAATTGGTGTTTAGGAACAAGCCACACAACAATCGGTTGTCCTTGGAGAGAAAAGAAGAAAGAGGTCCACAAAAATTGTCTCATTGCTAAAACCAATGAAGAAGAAGAAGAGGTAAGCCTTCTTGATTTATCAAAAGAAGAGATAATTTCTAGTCTTGAAGAAACACATAATAAGTATATTGAGTGCAAGAAGAAATTAAAGAAATCTAATAAAACAAATGATGAGTTGAATGCTAGACTTCTTGCTCTTACATCTGAAAATGAAGATCTCAAAAAGGTTATTGAAGATCATGATATTAAGCTAAAATCTGTAGAAGCAAATTGCAATCTTCTTTCCATAGAAAAGTTAAATTTGCAAACTCAAGTAAATGATCTTCAAAAACAACCTATTTTGTGTACACATCTAGATTATGATATTATTGTGAAAGAAAGAGATTCTTTATTATCTAATCTAGATGAAGCGAAGATGGATATTAAGAAGAGAATGGATGAAATTGTTAAGTTACAACAAGAAATTAGTAGCTTGAGTAACAATGATATTCTCGATAAAATCTTAAGTGATCCTTATCGTCAAATTGGAAGGAGAGGACTAGGTTATAAGCCTAAAGGAAAATCTCATCAAAAACCTAGTTGGAGAAGGACACAAGCACTAGAGAGTCAATCCATGTATGTACCTAGAGGCAAATATATATATGTACCAAAGAACAACCTAGAACAAAAACATAGAAAGAGACTTGAGGTTGATTCTATATGTTGCCATTATTGCTTACGTCTTGGACATTACTCCTTTTCATGCCCATACAAGAAAAAGGATGTTGAGTTGGTATGGGTTCTTAAACCTCTAAACTAAATGAACGGAATTAAGTTGAGATATGACCAAGGACCTTAGTTGCATATTTCTATGTCTATCTCAACTCAACATAATGGGATAATAAATTAATTCAAGTTTTTAAACATCTAACTTGGATATATACAAAATCTTTCAAATTGCTAAAATAAAATTTTGCCTTACTCATAGCTAAATTGTAAATAAAGACTTGGATACAATTAGTTGGGATTTGATCTAAAAGTTCCTTTGATGTTCATAAAGTCTATCTCAACTAAACTGAGTCTTCAAATTGTTTAATTGAGTAAATAACCATTCATGATTTACTTATAAACAATTACTGAAAATGGTTCTGAAAACAATACAGAAACCTGATTGGTCGAGAAATCTTCGACCGAGCAGTCAGTCGGTCGAGAAATCATCGACCGAGCAGGTTACTGATGTCAGTCTGAAATAAGCCTGCTGAATAATTCTACAAAGGATCAATGTGCTATCTATTTGCTGTTAATAACTGTTTTACATGCACAAATTATGGAAATCATCTTTGGAACACTTATATGAGATCATTTTTATCTATGAATCATATTTGATTTAAGTTAAGGGAAAATTACTATTTTCATGGTAACCCTTGGAATATCTATACATGAACCATGTGTGTATTGAAATTTATTTTAAATGATCATAATTATTGCATTTATATGCTGATCATATGCTTCAATTGTTCTATCATTACACCATGGATATGCTTCATCATGATCATTATGTTTCATTGGTTTGTCTAAAATAATCTTTGATTCATATATACAAACCATGAATGGATATTATTCTTGATCATTGAGATTCAGATAAATTGAAAATGCCATTAGCATAAAAGCATCTTGACATAATAAACAATGATTGTGGACATAGCTTGTGATAAAATAATGATGTTGCTATAACAAGCCAAACGGTGCCTCTTAGAACAAAAATATTAATGTTTTTATCTATTTGTTTGTTCTAAGAAATCAAAAGCAAAAATCTTGACTTTAAGATATTAATCTTGCTTTCAAAATATATGTCTCTAAAGAATCTTATGATTAATATGAAAATAAGGGTATAAGAAGAAATGTGATTTAATATGTACCCATAGCAAAGCTTATGAAAACATCATTCACAATGAATGTAAAACATGCGTTCTAGAAAAATCAAGGACAAAGACTTCACTATGATGCCCATATTAAGTCTTCATAATAGGTATATCTTAATATGCTTCAAATAGATATTTATTTAAAGCTATCTGCAGAAATTATACTCCACATATGAATGTTTAAATTGGAAATCTGCAGAATTTGCCTCTTGGTTGAAATTAAAATTGACCAAGGGGCGCTATGGTCGTAGTCAAGGGCGACCTAAAATAAGCTTTGACAAAATGCTTATATTGACATCATTTTATTGTACTTAATCTTAGTATACGTTTGATAAAGGTCAAAATCAAAATTTAAAATCATTTGTGACCTTAGAAGCCTTAAATTGTAAGATTAAGGGGGAGCTCATAAAAACAAATTTGATTATTTGATTAAGAAGCATACAAAAATATTGTAAACATCATTTGAAGCCTATTATGACCTTAGTATTTTTACTCTTGGTTATGAAGAAATCAAAAAATTTCATAAAATGATATATCTTGTTCTTAAAGGAATTCTCTAGACAAATTAGGGGTTAACCTCCCATGCATTTGGCTAGAGAAATTTTGATGTACTCTAAGATTAAAGAATTCTCATTTCATTTTTAGGGCTTAACATCCCTTGTAAAATGGATGAGAAATCAATACACAAATGTCGTGAACCTAAAAGGAACTCATATCATTTCAAGGCTTAACATACAAATGAGTGAGAAATAAATTATGGCTAAATTTAACAATCATTGCTTTGCTTTAATCCCTTGTTTTCTAATTGAATATCTCTTTAAGGGGGAGCATAGCATAAAATTAAGGGGGAGAAATAAAATCTATTATATTGGATATCTTTTTGAAATGACAAAGGGGGAGAAATAATATAAAATCAAAAACATAAAATAAAAATATGAGTTTCATAATATCTCGGCCAACATCCACTTGCAAAACAAGAATGGCTACAAAAGGTAATCTTCGGGTATGAAACTCACATGATTTATATTTCTTTATTTTATATTTAGGAAATGTTTGTCATCTTCAAAAAGGGGGAGATTGTTGGCTAAATTGACATTAGCATAATCCCTTTTGTTTTGATAATGACAAACATTTCATTATTGTGGTTTTAACGTGCTATTTGAGTATTTCAGGAACAAGCATATAAGGTGGTGGATAACAAAGACTTGGAAGAAACAATTTGATGAAATCGCTTTATTTTCATGATTGTAATCAAATGTAAATTCTTGTACAAGTATATAATGTACAAGTAATTAGATATCATGTAAAATCAAGCGTTTAGATCTTCCCTATCCACTCACAAACACTTAGATAGGCCATTCCCCAAGATAGTATCACAATTGCACATTGATACACACACTTAGTAAATGAATACATTGAGTCAGTAATATTCTCGGTCGACAAATCGTCGATCGAGAAAATATCGGTCGACAAATCTTCGACCGAGAAACTCTCGGTCGACAAAATCTTCGATCGAGAATAGACCCTACTAGCCGTTAGACCCAGCAGACAAAGTGGTTGGGAGTTGGAAATGAATGTTGTAAACACTTGCTCCAGGAGGTCCCTCGGTCGAAAAATCTTTGACCGAGAAGGACTCTCGTTCAACAAATTGTCGATTGAGAAAAGTTCTGTCTGCACTTTTTAGGGTCAATTAACTAGCCGTTGCAAATGCAATTAGTGGACACATAACGACTAGTTGAGCACTAAGAACCCCCTAGAAAGTGTCTAGAATGTCCTTAAGCACTTGTAGGTCATTCCTATAAATAGGACATGCCTTAGGACACCTAAACTCACCTAAGCTACACATGTGCTACACTTGAGATTGAATACTCATTGGCAATCTGTTTTGAGCAATAGAGCAATTCCTACATTGGTTATTCATTCCCATTGCTCCAACTTCGTGTACTATAGGCTAGTATCTCCTATCCACAACACTTACACTTCTACATACATTGGTTAGGAGATCAAAATGCTTGATATAGGAAATCAAGCCTTGAGCTACAATTGGTATTGTAATTTCTGTTTTCTTTCTTGTTCCTTTGTATCTTTTGTATTCTCCTTGCTACTCCTAGGGTTGGAGGCTGCGGATTGGAGAAGGTTCTTCTCGGAGGAGTAGGTGGACTTCAAGCTTCTTCAAGAAGGCTATCGCAACGGGAAGCTACTTCAAGAAGGTTATTGCAACGGGAAGCTACTTCAGGAGGAAGGCTGCTTCAAGGTTGGTGCAATTGCTTCTAGGTGAAGGCTGCTTCAAGGTTGGTGCGATTACTTCGAGGTGAAGGCTGCTTGAAGGGTTTAGGGAGAGAATTGTAATTTTATGTAAAGTCCTTGCGAGGTAATAAAATTAAATTCTTTCCAAATCCCGGTTGGGTAAGCAACCGGGTAGTGGACTGACTGCCTTAGTATTTGCTAAGGTAGGAACCACTCTAAATCCTTGTCCCCTTGTCAAATATTTTTGTGATTGGTTGTTTGAGTTAAATAATTATTTAAAATTGTTTAAAACTCTATTCACCCCCCCTCTAGTAATTTTTCAATTGGTATCAGAGCGGGCTTCAAGGAACCCTAACCAGGTCTTGAAGAATGGAGGGTAATGGTGATTACAATCACAACAAAAGGTGCTGCTTGGACAAAACTACAACAAGTTGCAATTGGTGTTTAGGAACAAGCCACACAACAATCGGTTGTCCTTGGAGAGAAAAGAAGAAAGAGGTCCACAAAAATTGTCTCATTGCTACAACCAATGAAGAAGAAGAAGAGGTAAGCCTTCTTGATTTATCAAAAGAAGAGCTAATTTCTAGTCTTGAAGAAACACATAATAAGTATATTGAGTGCAAGAAGAAATTAAAGAAATCTAATAAAACAAATGATGAGTTGATAGCTAGACTTCTTGCTCTTACATATGAAAATGAAGATCTCAAAAAGGTTATTGAAGATCATGATATTAAGCTAAAATCTGTAGAAGCAAATTCCAATCTTCTTTCCGTAGAAAAGTTAAATTTGCAAACTCAAGTAAATGATCTTCAAAAACAACCTATTTTGTGTACACATCTAGATTATGATATTATTGTGAAAGAAAGAGATTCTTTATTATCTAATCTAGATCAAGCGAAGATGGATATTAAGAAGAGAATGGATGAAATTGTTAAGTTACAACAAGAAATCAGTAGCTTGAGTAACAATGATATTCTCGATAAAATCTTAAGTGATCCTTATTGTCAAATTGGAAGGAGAGGACTAGGTTATAAGCCTAAAGGAAAATCTCATCAAAAACCTAGTTGGAGAAGGACACAAGCACTAGAGAGTCAATCTATGTATGTACCTAGAGGCAAATATATATATGTACCAAAGAACAACCTAGAACAAAAACATAGAAAGAGACTTGAGGTTGATTCTATATGTTGCCATTATTGCTTACGTCTTGGACATTACTCCTTTTCATGCCCATACAAGAAAAAGGATATTGAGTTGGTATGGGTTCCAAAACCTCTAAACTAAATGAACGGAATTAAGTTGAGATATGACCAAGGACCTTAGTTGCATATTTCTATGTCTATCTCAACTCAACATAATGGGATAATAAATTAATTCAAGTTTTTATACATCTAACTTGGATATATACAAAATCTTTCAAATTGCTAAAATAAAATTTTGCCTTACTCATAGCTAAATTGTAAATAAAGACTTGGATACAATTAGTTGGGATTTGATCTAAAAGTTCCTTTGATGTTCATAAAGTCTATCTCATAGCTAAATTGTAAATTGGATTGATTGCTAAAGTGTTTAGGTGCTCAATTCATGCAACAGATCAACAAATTGGTGGACTAAACTGTCAAATGACCATCACACTGGGTGAGATGTCTGTTTGGACAGCTAGACATGCATGTCAAGTGTTGAGATGGTCGTTTGGGTAGTCAGGAAGATCAAAAATCAAATTGGCATAGTTATTTCCTACAAACCGACCAGTTCAAGCTATTGAACCGATCAACTCAACTTAAATTCACCAGATTGATGTCTGGGAGAGTGAGACGAGTGTCTCACTTGTGTGAGATGGCCCATTTGGGACAAACAAAGGTTATGGAGTTTTCCCGAACATGCTTCAATTGAATTTACTTGGGGTGCAAGTAAATTAATGTATGACATTAATATAGAAATGAATTTGTCAATTCATATCTGACTGGAAAAGTGTTAAATGATCATCTCACTAAGAGAGACAACCGTATCGCATCCCAGACAATCACCTCATTGGGCAAGATGACTATTTTGATGCATCAAGGATACGGAACTTCTATAATTGTTGCGAAAATTTGAGATCTTCCGATCCTTTCCACTCCCACATCGACTGGGAACCCTGACCTTATCCTCTACTATAAGTAGAGGGGTATTGGGGCTTCCCAGAACACAAAATAGACAATTGAGAATTAGTTTCTCTAACAATCATTCTCCTCTCTAGTTGTGGTAACCACGAGGTCCCAGGCAAGTCCTACCCGACTAGGGAGGGATAAACATGATAGAGAAACAACTAAGGATAATTTTTGTGCAAGAGCAGGTTGGAGACTAGTACGCCAATAGGAGGGACAACTCCTTCTAGTCCGAGCAGGATGACAAGAGTTCTAGTAGGTCCGTGTGGGCTTGTAACATACCATGATTTGATTCCTCAGATAAAACACTCTTAAAAGGAATGATTGGACTTGCCATATCACCAAGGTGTACCTCCTTTTTTAGGAGCCCATCACTAAAGAACTCCATAGTTAAGCATGCTCAGCTTGGAGTAGTACTAGGATGGGTGACCAGTCAGGAAGTTGACCTCAACTTGCACGTGAGTGAGGATAAAGCACGCAGTTAAGGCTAGTGGTGGTCTGTGGTGCCAGTCGTCATTCCTAAAACTCTACTAGAGCCTAGGGCAGTGGGCCCGTGCGTTACAAATGGTATCAGAGCCATAACCCCTCCACTAGGTGGGGCCCACATGGGCATGTGGCATGCCAGTCTTGAGTCGTGCGGTCCATGCATGTTGGAAAGGGTTGTCCATGGTTGACATAGCCACCCTTGCACTGGTATTCCATGATTGAGAGCTGGGTGTCCATGGGCCATTTTGGGTCTGCACTGAAATGGGGTGATATTATGAGGCCATATAGTTGAGCCTTGACGAGGACGTCAAGAGTCTAAGTGGGGGAGATTGTAACATCCCAAGATTTGAGGCCTCAGATAAAACACTCTTAAAAGGAATGATTGGACTACCCATATCACCAAGGTGTACCTCCTTTTTCGGGAGCCCATCACTAAAGAACTCCATAGTTAAGCATGCTCAGCTTGGAGTAGTACTAGGATGGGTGACCAGTCAGGAAGTTGACCCCGTCTTGCACATGAGTGAGGATAAAGCACACATTTAAGGCTAGTGGTGGTCTGTGGGTCCACTCTTCATTCCTAAAACTCTACTATAGTCTAGGGATGTGGGCCCATGCGTTACAGGGCTACTCTAGAGGTAGGAGTCCTTTGGCTGCTGCTAGGAGTGCAACATCAAATCATAGTCTATGGCGACATCAGAGGAGTTGTTGCACCAGTTGTCTGAGTCTGCTATCTATGGAGGAGCAGTCAGATGAGCCCAGTTCAACTAGGAGTTGCACAGACACTGTCCAACACAGATTGTGCATCTACATCGATGAGGATTGTCACTGGACTTTCTCCTGGACCATGTATATCTTCATGAAACCATCCTTTCCATTACATACTTATTGACGCAATTTACTAGTTAATGGAAAATATATTAGTAAATTTTTTGTTTCTGATGCCTATCTTGATGTCATATTTCCCTACAACCTTCACCTACAACTTCACTAACAAGCCTTACAACAAGGAAACTTCTAGTTGGATATTCATTTGACGCAATAAAACCAACATGTCTCTCTTATAGAACACCGAAGAACACAACTATGCTTTATCAGTATATGATGATGAAGAAGCCTTCCTGATAAGTGCATATACAACCATGTTTTCCTTCCCTAGATGGTAGAGTTTCATGTAATCATTGTCCTTGATCAACTTCATCCATCTCCTATGTCGTATGCTCAACTCCTACTTCGAGAAGATATATTGAAGGTTCTTATGGTCGGTGAAGATTTAATACTTCTCTCCATAAAGGTAGTGTCTCCAAATCTTCAAAGCATGGACCACAACTGCAAGCTCCATATTATTCATCAAGTAGCTCTCCTTGTGTTTCTTAAGATTTCACAAAGCAAAAGAAATCACATTCTTGTCCTGCATAACATCCCAAACCATTGTTTGATGCATCATAGAAGGCAATATAGTCTTTCCCTTTCATTGGTAGCATTAACACTAGTGTACCTATCAATTTCTGATTTAAAATCTAGAAGGAACATTGACACTTGTCATCCTAGACAAACAATACACATTTCCTTGTCAACTTGGTCAGGGGTAACACCATAGAACTAAAGTTCTTGATAAACTTCCTATATCATACCAATCCTAGGAAACATTGAACCCCCATATGTGTCTTAGGCTACTCCCACTCCAGTATTGATTGTACTTTCTTGGGGTCCACATAAACACCTCTAGCAGATATCACATGACCCAAAAAAGAAACCTCCTCTAGCCAGAACTCACACATGTTGAACTTGGCATACAACATGCGTTGTCTCAACAATGTCAACGCTTGTCAGAGATATTTCTCATGATGTTGGTTGTCTCTGGAGTATATTAATATGTCTTTGATGAACACTACCACAAACTAGTCAAGATACAACCTGAATACCCTATTCATCGGATCCATGAACGTTGTTGGTGTTTTGGTTAGCCCAAATGGAAAACTACAAACTCTTAGCGACCATACCTAGTCCTGAAAGCTAAATTGGGTATATCATCCACCTTGATAAGAAAATGATGGTATCCTAATATTAGATCTATCTTTGAGAACACTCCATCACCTCTCAACTAATCAAACAAATTGTCTATCCTCAGCAAAGGGTACTTGTTCTTGATCGTGACCTTATTCAACTGCCAGTAGCCGATGCACAACCTCATAGAACCATCCTTCTTCTTCACAAAAAAATACTAGAGCACCCCAAGGGGAAGTGCTCTGTTTGATAAAGCCCTACTCTAACAGATCCTATAACTTCTTCTTTAACTCTTGCATCTCTACGGGTGCCATCCTATACAATGAATGTGCTATCGACTATAACTAGGAACAAGATTGATTTCAAAATCAATCTCTCTAGGAGGGGGAACTCTAGGGAACACTTAAGGAAACACATCCTCAAACTCACGAACCCCTGATACCTCCTAGAACCTATGCCAAGAAAGCCTCACACACCTACCTCATCAACTTCTCTACTATCATAGCTGGTACTAATCATGTCAGATGTATCTTTCTATCTCCTTGTAATACCCACAAAATATCACCATCAAAGAACGTCTCCACCTTAGAACTACAATCCAAGACCACTCGTTACTTCTCCAAGGTATCCATTCCAAGGATAACATTGAAACCATGCATGTCAAGTGGCATAATGTCCACTTGAATTCTACATTTTGAGAAAGAAAGAATGCAGGATGGACACACTTCCCACAACTCTACAAAAACCAACAAGAGGGGTTTTAAGAAGGAGACTATCCAATCTACTAAATATAGGTAAGGAAAAACTACATATCACCTCTCTGATGATAAACATGTGTCACACCCAGTTCAACCAAAATAGATACAAAAGAAGAAGAAGACAAATCAGACTGAAAAAGTTCTGTCTGACTTGTCACAACCTGTGGATTGATCATTCCCTTCGACTGACTCATGACTTAGTGTCAATCTGTTGCATGTTGTCATCCACATCCTCTACTAGCCTATATATAGGATCATTCATGTGATGCCTAACCACATCATCTACCACCACTACTGCCATTGGGAACCTTGCTGACTCAGCCTCGACTGCTATGTCACCTCTTCATCTTTCATAGGGAAAGACCATCTGATATACCTTACCTTCCCATACTTGTGGAAAATACTTGAGTCATATTGTGGCTGACACGGTCCTGCCAGAGATACTAATGGTACACTAAGGGCTTCTGTAGGTGGGAAACTACAACCTCTACCTTTGCTTGGGGACCATTGAGATTGCACTACTGACCTCTAATGTGACTGCAGTGATGAAAACCTAGGCTTCTTGAATCCTCTAAAAGACTACCATAAAACTAAGTTGGTCTCTTCTTAGTGTTGGCTTCACACCTCTCCAAACCTGACTACTCGATATTCCTCACTGACTCCATGAGGGTAGATAACCTTTCCCAATTCTCCAAAGGAGACACCATCATTGTCAACTCCATTCTCAAACCCTTCTCAAAAGTTCAAATTCTCTCCTTATCTTTTATAGACATGTGAGGATAAAACCTTAGCAACCCCATGAAGTTCGCCTCATACTCATTGATTTTCAACGACCCCTTCTAGATCTTCTCAAATTGCAATGTGTTCTCATCAAGATACATCTCTGGGAAGTATCGACTTACAAACTCCTGCCAAAACTCCTCCTAACTGATCACTACTTGGGTCTCTTCTTCTCCTCAATGGCCCACCAATGGCCATCACCTCCCTTCAATAGGTACACTGCATGTGTCACCTATCTTTTTTAGGGATATTGAGGATCTTGAAAGCCTTCTCCATCTCTGTCAGCCACATGTCTACATCTATCGGGTCTGTCATACCTGCATACTATAATGCACAACATAGCTCAACCTCTTAAAAGTCTTCCAAGAACCCTAAGATTCTACATTGGGAACAACATCCCTGGCTCGAGGGACAAGTGCTCTGTCTGGCATATGCAAAATCATGGCCATTAACTGTCCAAACATGGAATAAAAAGCGAGGTGGGCCATGGTTGTTGAGTCGAACTGAGACACTTCAGACACTCCATCTACTCTGGACTACCTCTTGGTGCAAGAATACTACTCTTAGCATGTTCTTTGTTCTCTCAAGAAATATCTACATAAGTAGAATCTACACTAAGATATGTTGGAGGACTCTAGAATAGACACAATCCTAGTCTTATGTCTCTGTAGACATAGAAAACTAAAGCTCTGATACCAACCTTCCATGTGACAACCCGATGCCACATGAGTGAGATTACTCAAAACAAAACACACGAGCAATTGTTAAATATCCACACAACCATAAAAATAGGTAAATTAAAACTAATTTTATATAGACTTCAATGAGAGGAAACACATTACAACAAGGTCCACAACCTATACTATATCACGTAACATACCAAGTATTCACATCTATTACAAAGGATATCTATTCAGATGTACAAGTCACTTATATACAATCAAGGAATATTGCCAAAACATGTATCATTATACATATAATATACAAACCACCTATCTCCTGGACATGAGAGTACAAGGACGACACATAGGACTCTACTACAGAACACTAGTTGCTATCCAACCTTCTATGACTACTAATCTCCAAGATGCTCTTCCTCAATAGCAAGATCATGCCCACACCATTGACAACCACCTATAAAAATGTGGCAAACCATGAGGGTGAGACCCATGTCCCAAAAAGAGATATAACTCTCAACCAATGATTATTGAAACATAGCAGGATAAATCATTATTAAGCAGGATGAACAAATTCAACTAAATGAATAAATTAAACTGATTACACAAGTTAGGCAAATTTAATAGCTCTAGTAGATAAGCAGATCATCATATACTTTTAGAAGGAATATGAAGAACATGTATAATAGTTGATTTCTCTTACCGCATTATATAACAACTAAGCAATAATAAAAACAAGGCAAGGGTAAACATCCAATGTGAATCATGTTTAACCCTAAAAAGATATACCAATCATACTCAAACTGTCCACTATGAAGTTGAACACAATGCCATACAAGATCTAGGAGAGTCATACTCCTATGATCTCATCTGCCCTTAGTCAGTGTGAGTCTTCCATAGTAACATATAAAGTCAAACTACATTTATCCTAGTCCACCTTGTATATAGGTCATGACAGTAGTGAACATGGTATACAAACCCAATCATCTGAGGTACAACCCCAATTGTCCTCTATCACATCATACACACTGAGACACAAAACAGTCGTTCTCCTTACAAGGCATGACCCCAACCATCCTCAAAACCATGGAATCATGATAACAAGGACACATAATCACTTGCACCTCACATACTCAACACTATGCACTCTGAGTTTCCCTTAAGAATACTCATTTCACTATCCAGTAAGTTTTGACACTAGAATGGATCTATGGCAAGGGAAACTACATGACTAGGGTTCCACTTGATTAGTTAAAACTAATTGAGTGTGTTTTCTTACATCAATCAAGTTATAAGAAAACCCTAAATAGATTCTACAATGCATAGGTAGAGTGCAACTTTAGAAGATATAAAACATATTCCACATAAATATTATCATATCACCACATGATACTATTCACTACCACTCATGAGTCCATCAACATGGGATACCAATCCTATCACATCACACAAAGGACATCACCTTAAATTAGGGCACCAAGACATCGTCAAGGTCATGAGACCATTCACATTACTCCCTACAAGAACATTATTATCTTTCCATGGCTCACCAAGGATCATCATTACCATGGTATACATGATACACATAAGTTTGGCATAAACATGCATTAAAGAATTATAATGCTTATATGATAAAAGATTAGGGTTACAATAGTTTACAAGAGAGAAAATATTCTATCAACATGCTAGTTATTTGAGTAACTTAGGCAACATCAATATGTACCTGCAATTTGGGTTAGGTTCCAACATAACTAACCGAGATAGGGTTTCAAAACAACAAGTAACACTAAACCCTAATTACCATCATCTCCAACATTTTTGGAAGTAAAAAAGTAAATCCTCATCACTATAATGTCAACCACGAAAGGAAAACATATGTACAAAAAATCTCATCGACCGAAGAGGTGTAGGCCACACCATCTTCATTCGTCGAGGGGTGGACCAACCTTTGCGACCATCATTGTCAGCATACCCTCAATTGAAGTGATAAAAGTCACACATCTAAGCGACCGAAGAGAAACATCATTCATGTCATCTAGCAAAGAGAATCTTGGGGATCGAATGTCATTGTGGATGCTCACCGACCGAAGAAACCATTAGATACATGGAGACCACTTAGCTTCAAAAGCATGATGACTGAAGATCTATGAGAAAACTCATTTACCAAAGAAAAATAAGACATCCTAGTGACCACTCGAAGCGGTCTATACTTAGTAACCTCAAACTACCAAAATTCTTCAATCACATGATCCATACCATGATCAAGAATCAAGAGAGGGAAAACCACTTCCAACACAAGTAAAAACAAGTAAATCATCATCATGAAACCAAAAATTACCAAGGTGTAAAATACAAAGCAAGGATCATCTCCAAAACCCTAAATCCACCATCAATAAACCATTAAGGAAGAGAGAGAACAAAAAATTCTACCATAGTTCATATATCCAAAACTTCCATCATCAAACAAGAGAATAAAAGCCATGATAATGAGAACATTTAGCATGAGCATGCAAGAACCAACACATCCATCATCAACAAGAGTTTGGGTACAAGAATTAGGGTTCATAAAAAGGAATTACATTAATCAAGTTCACCACATAAACATAAAATATAGCTCAAGATATCATCACCATACTACTTTGAACCACATTTTAGAGGTAGGTTAATTGCATGCAAGGTTATGAGTGCAATAATAATTGAGGAGAAAGTTATATAACTCACCTTGATTTTGAAGAACAACACCAAAAGAAAGATACTCCAAGGAAAGATAGGAAAACCCAAACTTTATCACCACCTCATGGTCAAGCTAGCATCACCTCAATGAAAGAAGAAAAATGCTAGGTTAAAGGAGAACATGAAAGAGGAAAAAAAACCCTAGTCTAAAAAGACAAGGAAGAGACAAAATATCCAACTCAACTTGAGCACTACTATAACGTCCCCAATACCCTATCTCGAGACTAAGAAGGCCCGGGTGGATAAACTCTAAAAATGTTATGCAATCGGATCAAAGTGCTTTACGGAAGTAGTATGCGCATACATGAACATCCAACCATAACTTACACCATAAAATTCTCATCATTCATTTGTAAATTAATTACTACATTACTTATTACAACATGAGTTACAATTACATATTGAAAGAGAATTTTACACATAACATGAACATGCATGCTAATCGGATCTTAGAACCATGCCAGCTTTGAACCTAAGAAATATGTTTCACTTATTTCTTAGGTTCAAAGCTAGCATGGGTCTAAGATCCGATTAGCATACATGTTTAGGTTATGTGTTAAAAAAATATGTGAAACAATGCATAATCCAGAATAAACTGATGACGATTTGAGAGCGGCTCCTACTCCCGTGCGAATGAGAGGGCGACTAGGGCTCAACTCTGTTGATCATGGGGGAGGGGGCTCAGTGTCCTGGGTGTGCCGCTCTGATCCCCCGGGGCCAACCCATCTGGTATGTTGTTGGGTCACGTCTCTGAAGGTGCTTCGCGGCTGTTCTCCTCTCCTTCTTCTTCACGCCCCTTCCTGCGGAGGCTGGGATTTTGGATCTTAGATCTAGTTTTGGTACGTGCTCTGAAGGGGATCCGATCACTGTGGTTTCTTCTTTGGTTGCTGCTGGTGTTCGTCAGGGGTGTTGGAGCCAACGTGAGGTACCCAAGGGAAATCGATCTTGCTGATGCCGTTGGCTTTTACTCCCCTTTTCCTGTGTTTCCTTTTCTTTTGTATCAAGTTGTTTCTTTTCTGTATTGGTGTTGTCAATGGCAGCTTCTCTATCTTTTAGTCGTCATTAATCAGCCTTATTCATCTGCCTTCTTTGTGCAATCCTCTCTTTTGGAGAGCGATGAGATTCCTAATGCTAAATCTCAGTTATGCATTGGTATGATCTTGTTACTTGGTTGTATGGCCTCATTTGAAGAGTTTTCCCAGTAGCAAATTATCATCCATGTCCAGCTGCTCTACTACAACTCTATGCTCAAGTTGAAGGAATTCCTCATAAAAAGCTGCTTGTGTTAGCCTCAAGGTAGAGGAATCAATACAGAAGCTCCCTATTCTCGTTCCGATATGAGTTGTTTTGGTCTAGTGATCCTGTATTTGCTCGATGTATGCCCTGTTGGTTTTACATCCTCCTCTTGTAGATGTCATATGGGTGTTGAGTAATGAATTGTTCCTTTTTCCCTAAAAAAATGTGAAACAACTAATTAACACAAAGTTGGTATGTGGTTGAAAAGATATAGATACTATGTTGGCATACTTAAAATAATTGAAGAAACAAGAAAGAAAAGGAAAACATTATTTAAGGTGGAGAATGAGGTAAACCCAAGTTATTAATCATATTTCAACGAACACGTATTACTATGGAAGACTTAGCACAACATCACATATATTATTGGGCCCATGATTCGCATACCTTGTACCATTAGGGATTTCCCCGTGTACCATTAGGGAGATGCTAGTCAACATTAATACTTTCCCACTCTAATTGGGAGATTAATGAACACCATTAGTAACCACATTTCATTGTCTTTCTTTAATGTTCTAATGTTTAAGGAGGAGGAGTACCCTAATATATACACATCAAAGCAAGTTTATGCAAATAAATGCAAGAAAGTACACATACCTATATCATCCTACAAAACTATTAATATAATTATATCCACATACCTAAGTTCAGAGATTCCATACATATCATTGGTCATCACATGATTAATAACAAATATTCATCATTAATACAAGGTTCACCATTATTAATGGTATTTAGGTCTAGTTCAGGGTTTAGGTAAAATCTATGTGTTACTGATTTGAAATATACCTCTCGTATTTTTATATTGACCAAGATGTCATTTTTAGGGTTTGGTCAAAATTTCATATTTTTTTGATGATTGACCTATTTTCCAGAATTAATATGAGATTAAAAGAATCTCATTATTCATTAATATAAAATGACCTATTCTTTAGGTATATTACTTGGATTAGAGTTCAAGATTGGACTTAAATTATCCTTAGGGTTCTAGGAGAATTTTTTGATAATTAATATCAACTGGATATTATTGATTTCATTTAATGAATCGTAAAAAAGAGCATTATACTATAAATTAAATATCATCATAAAAAGTGCTTCAAGGGTCTAATATAGGGATCCAATATTATATTGGACATTTTTTTGAGTCTAGAGGTATTTTTGAGGAATTTATAGGCCAAGGGAGCTATTTATAAGCCATTTTCCAAGAAAAGGTCATTTTCTGGATTACCTTGTCATCGTCTGAGGTGGCAGTGCTTTATTGGTCCATGCTGGCAGGCTCAGTTCCTCAGCTCACACACCTAGATGGTTTTCTTGTGATCAGACCCACCCGTTTGGAAGGGCATTGGGGTTGGTCCATCTCGACTCTGGCTTTATTGCACAGGCGCACACCCAAGAACCTGATGACGCGATTGGCGTCTCTCAACCACGGGCGAGGAAGTGGTGATGCTTTAGCCATTATTTTGATGGCTAGTAGCAGGAGGACCTCCAGTGGCTAGAGATGACTCTCTTCTCATGAGTATCATCATCCCAAATGTTGTTCTCTGCCCGTTCTTCATGTGTGAGCCATCGTCGCCCCTGGGTGGTGTCTTGTAACCTGGCTCTAGATTGAATCTTTCCATCGCCGACCAGAAGTTCTATCTCCTTCGAGGTGTTGGGGGATTCAGGAAGCTACCCTACCATGAGATGAGTCCAACTACCCTCAAGCAATCCAGGTTTGAAGATGGTTGTTGGAGCATGTATACAAGTCTAGGGAAAGAGCACCCTGCAGTCTCTAGAGCAACCCAAATCACTGACAAGGAGCACTAATTATCTGTCAGTGAAGCACTGTCATTGATGATCAACACCTACATCTTTTTCCTCCTCTCAAACCTACTCTTTAGCGGTAGCATAGGAGAATCTTAACGGAATGAATACAATAATCACATGCATGAGCAGAACTGAGTACTCCTGTCTGCACAATTAGATAACCTCAACCATCGCCCACCACTTGTAAATTGTAATGGAAGGATAAAAGGAGGTCCATCTCCAATAAGAGACTAGCTCCATCTCTAATTCCAAATCTACAGGCTATGTCTTTAGTGGTAGTTCTCATTCACTGTGAAGGTAGGGAGCCCCACATCCGGCTTCCATGGTGCAAGATGCTACATGGCTATCTAGCCTTTTCCTAGTCAAAAGTGTGGGAAGAGCTTTCGATTAGAATTAGGGTTTATGCTCTTTATGATACCTATGAAGCCTAGGTGGTCCAAAACCTCATTGGACATGTCACAAACCTGATGTTGTCATAAACTTGGAGTGGAGAGCCCAAAGATGGCTCTAACATCTAGGCCTCCAATGTGCTTTCATCCGTGACAACAACCATTGTCTATGGACACCATGGGGCTCTGTGAGAGACAATGGAGAAGGGGGATAGTCTACATCAGTCTCGAGCATCTAGTGAAGGGTTAGTCAGTTTGAAGTGTTTGGATCTGGAGGACACCTCATATGGTTATGTTCCTCAATTTTAAGAGGTTAGGAGTGACCTAGGACTCTTTAAGCATGCCCTGATCTACGACTAGCAAGGTGCCATGCAGCCCACTATTGTAAATGGTCGTGTGACAATACAAGGATATCTTAACTTTGATATATATGGTATTTGAGACCTTACTAATCAAATCAAATATCCAATACTTCACACTTGTACAAATATGTGTTGGAACCTCATTCATTCATGGAACTTTATACATATATTCCCAGTTTCCTAAGGTATATTACCTCCAAATTTGAGACCCTCCAATAATGTAGTAGGAAGGGATAGTATGGTCAGATAAAATTATGAAATGATTTCATCTTGTTGCCAAATAATATCAATAAATGTAGTATGATAATGATGTAACCCAAGGATCATAACAAGCCAATCATATTCATATATACAAAAGTAATAAACTTTTAGCCACATAATACTCAATTTGGTTAGCAAAAGTTATTCGTTACAAACAGACTCCACTTGGTTTCCTAATCATCAACTTTATCTCCATTAACACTTTGGGTGAAAAGAGGCCACAATTGAATATTGAATTCCTCAATATGGGTCAAGTTTGTTTATATATGTGATTCATGATCCTCAAATACTATAATGATGTCAAACTCCTAAAATCAGGGTCATCATATTCGCCCCACCTTATATGGAATTTCGTCCTTGAAATTCATCTAATATCATACTCAAGGAGATATCAAAGAGTATATGCTAATTCTAGGCCACCACTTGTAGGTGTCTAGTCTTTGTAGTTATGGAAGTACTCTAAGTTTCCATCTTAGGATATTAAAACATCTAGGGTGTAAGCACTCCACCTTATATATATTTCAACATCAATTCATTTCTTAGTCATGACATTATTTTATTTTCAAACTTACATCCCTCATTCCCATAGGAGTAAGGGTTTTTGTTTCATACAAATATGGTTGAGAAGGTTATGCTCAGGGTTCCGTATTTCACTGCACTACACCGTGCAAGGTGATGTCAAAATTTCATATCATTATTAACAAAATTTAACACTAAAACATATTAGTGTGGATCATGATCAAAATCAAACTAGTATTTCATCATTCGGGGTTGATCTTCTAATTGTACATGGAAATAAAATCTTATATTTAGAAGATTAGAAGTTGAGAACTATATTTCATGATCATTTCCTCTATGATCCAAAGATTTCTTTGTTTAAATCTCATGATTTCAACTTTACACATTTCATGTATGGTATGAAGGGAAGAGAAAATACTAAGCCAATCTTATCATGATTCCAAACTTGGATATTACATGTATGATATAGAAAGGAAATAGAGCATAGGTCAAGCTTATACGAGTGACTCCTGATATAGAAATCATCTATATAGCTCAAGTGAGGTTATTAGTATCATATATTAATAAAGAAATGGAAGGAACAACATTTATGAGTATCTTATGCACAAGACATTTTATTCTCAGAACCAGAGTTCATATATCACCTCACTTGCAACTAATGATGAGATTCACAAACACATGTCACTCAATCTAGGACCTAACTCAATAAAAAAGATTGACTTTCTTTCACCTACCCATCATTTTTTACCCAAATCTCACATATAGGATTGAATCATGAAAAAGAACTCAACTCATCTACTTAAGAGTAACCCAACTTAGGTCACATCATTTCACATATATTTCATATTTTTCATATATTTTAGGGTAGGTCCTATGACCATCTCCTTGTGGGTCTCACTCTCTCTGGTGTTCATCACGTACCTTGTCCTAACACTAGAGGTCCTCCTTTGTAATAGAGATTGAGGCTCATACATATTCAACTTTATCTTAGCTTAGCTCATCTTAAGTAAGAAAAGAGTATGCACTTTCATCATAAGGACTTAGCTTAGATTCTCTAAAATTGGATTCAACTCATATATAACTTAAAACTTTATAAGGAAACTTATACCATTATATATCAAACATAGACAATATTAGCCATGCTAATATCAACTATCATTCAATTTTGCATTCTATCTTACACATTCCTAGTCAGGATCTAGACATATAATCTAGAACTTCACTCTTTCTAGACTGATGTCACTCCCTTTCACTTAAGTTGCATGAGCATTGAATAGTATCCTACGTGAGGGACACATTTTAATATTTACATATATATAATAACACATTATAAATTTGTTTTCTTCAAGAAAGAAGACGTCAGAGAAAACTATTGAGGCTTGAGCCGATTGGAAAACAAAATCAAATCAGAAAAATTGAGTGTCCCATAGATAATAGATAGTCTGGTGCCATGCCACCTAGTGAAATGGTGAGAATAATATGTTAGACTAGGGTAGCTACCCAATACATATGAGCTTTATATGGAAAGGGTTTCACACACTTGTCTAAACTTAGCTCTCGAACATCTAGGTTCTAACTTAAAGGCTAAGTCAAAAGTTACCCCTATAGAACAACTTACTAAGTTTCTAAGGTTTTATATGAAAGGTGAAATTTACTTTTTATGTTACATGATAAGAAATTGGTAGGTGCAACTACTATTCATACTGTGATACCAACTGTAGCGTCCCCAGATTCCCCTATCTTGAGATTTAGAAGGTCAGAGAGTACGGACTTTGAAAATGTTATGAAATCGGATCAAAGTGCATTGCGGAATAAATATGCGCATACATGAAAATTCAACCATAATGTACACCATAAAATTCTCATTAGTAAACATGTAAATTAATTACTACATGAGTTAGTACCACATGAATTACAATTAAATATTGAAAGAGAATTTTACACATAACCTGAAAATGTATGCTAACATACAACTTGTACAATTGCTCACCTCCTTTTGTTTCCCCCATGATATCTATGGACCTAAAAAATAAATGTAACAATGAATCAACACAAACTTGGTACGTGGTTTAAAATATATAGATACTATGTTGGCATACTTAAAAATAATTGAAGAAATAAGAAAGAAAAGGGAACCATTATTTAAGGTGGAGAATTAGGTAAACTCAAGATATTAATCACATTTCTTTTTTTTTGAAAATAGGTAAATATGTGTTGCCAAAAAGGGTGTATAGCGAAGCTATACTGTACAAAACAAGGCGTCTTAAGAAGACCCTATCAAAACATAAAACACACTACTGGGTTAATGTAGAAAATCCCAGTAGGTTCTTGTATTAAGGATGAGGTTACAATCCAATCCCTTTTTTAACTTAACCATTAGGCGCAGATTAAGTGAAATTTCATCCACCAGCTCATTTTCTTTTTTCTCCCTGCTCCTGTGTATTCTCGTGTTCCTTTCCAACCAAACACAATAGCACATAACAACTATGCACAGGTAAGGGAACACCATTCTTCTTATCTCTTAATCATAGTTCCTTAGCACCCATTCAATAGCTTCCATGAGGTTGTGGTTGGACGCACCAAACAATTCATTCCTCAAGCAAACAATTGTCCAAATAACTGTAGTGTACCTACAATTAAAGAACAAATGATCCCTAGACTCATTTCTATCTTTGCATAATGTGGAGATTGGGTTGAGAGGAAGTCCGCGGTAGATCATCCTATCTTTAGTCGATAGACATCCAAGAATGGCTCTATATAAAAACAAGCTCCATTTAGGACAATGTTGTTTACTCCACACCACCTTAGTCCACTCAAGACTTGGGCCAGTCACTGATTTGATCCATGGTGGCTAGTCAAAGAGAGACCAGGAACCATTGTTATCAACTCGGTACATGTGTTGGATGGTTGGGTACAACAAACACATTTCCCCCAGACCCTTGATTCTTTCTGGTTTTGTTGTAGTCTTATTTCACTTCCATATCATTGTATCATCCATTTAGACCATATGCTATCTGGTTGGCAAAAGAATCTATCTATTCTATTCAGCGTGTTCACCCTCAATATCTTATCAAGGTCCACGATCTGCAACCCACCCTATTCGTAAGTTTTGGTAATGGTTTCCCAAGCTACGACATGGGAGTGATCTCCCCCCAGAAAAACTTAAAAGTCATGCTTCTAAAATGGAGGATGGTTGGGTTGGGGATGTCACACATAGTCACCGAATAGTTGATAAGGCTTTAGAGGACTGATCTGACAAGAATGAGTCTACCAGCCATGGATATATTGAGTCCGCTCCAGCCTTAAACTTTGTCTCTAAATTTTTCTTTGCACATGCTAAAATCCTTTTTCGTTCCTATGCCACCCGCAATAGGTATGCCCATGTATCTTGTTGGTAGTTTACCCCTTTCCATGCCAGCTGCTATTTTGAGTTTGCCTCTCCTTACATCACATGATTTAGATAGAAAGATATGTGATTTAATAGTACTTATATAAAGACCCGCACTCCTACCGAAGAGGGTCAGTATTTTGTAGTACACTTCCATCCTCTTAGCATGTCCTACTGAGAAGAGGAGGATGTCATCAGCAAAGATAAGATGTGATCTCACCTTTACACCCTACACTTTAAATGGTTTTATCAAGCCTTTACTCTCAGCATCATTAATAAGGTTAGTGAGTCCCTCCATAACAATGGTGAAGAGGAACGAGGATAAGGGGTCCCCTTGTCTAAGCCCATTCTTTGCTCTGAACATGCCTTCGGGTGCACCATTTATAAGAATAAAAAAGGAATTGGTTTCCACACATTGCCTCATGACGTGTAACCATTCTTCTGAGAACCCAAAAATAGTCATTATCTTGCACAAGTAGCCCCACTTCACATGATCATAGGCTTTGTTTATATCCACCTTCATGCAAGCTTTGGCTGTGGTTTTGCACACTTTGAAATCTGTTAAGAACTCAGCTACAAGCAAGGAGCAGTCTGCTATTCTCCTACTCTTTATGAAAGCATTCTGTTCAACAAATATGATGCTAGGTAGAGAGACTTTGAGTCTATTATCCAGTAGTTTTGATATTATCTCGTAGAGTAATGAGAAAAAAGAAATGGTTTTTAATCTACAATTTCATAAGCATTGATTTTCTTTGATATCAATTTAACGAAACAATGATTCACCGCCCTCACCATATTGCCCCTTTTCACGAACCATTTCACTACATTAGATATATCCGTCTTAATCACTGGCCACTTATGTTTAAAAAACTTGCTATTAAAGCTGTTGGGACCTGGGGCTTTAGCTGGGTGTATAGACTTCGAGGCATTCTATATTTCTTCTTTAGTAGGCTCCCTACACAAGTCCTCATTAATGCCTTTAGGGATCTTTTTATCTGTGTGGAAGTAGCAATCATGTTCATCATTAATTTCTCTATTGTAAAGATTTTGGAAGAAGTTATTGTCTTGGTTGGATATCTCCTCTCAGCTGTTCTCTGCATGTCCACTCTCATCAATGAGTTTGTGAATTGTGTCTTGCATTTGTTTCTTTTTTATTACTGAATGGTAGGTGCGCGTATTCCTATCTCCGTCATTGATCCACTTTGGTCTACTGCTTTGCCATAGGTATCGTTCATAGGCATTATCTAGCTCACATAGTCTTTTCTCCTTCCTTCTTTCCTCCTCCATGGTTATGGGGTAGAGGGTCTTAGATCTAAGGGTTTCAACAACATCATTGTATTCATGTTTTGCAATGAACAACAAGTTAGGTAGGTTCACCTTCATATTTTCCCATTCCTTCAGCCTCTTCTTTGTTCTTTGAAGCTTTTTTAGCACCATGTACAGAGGACCCTATTAAAGGCAGGTTCCATTAGCTCTTTACTTCACCTTTGAAACCTACCCACTCACACCATAAGTTCAGAAATATGAAGGGTCTAGTGGGTTGTTTTTCATTTGTAAGACTCACCCTCATCCATGCATGATCACTTAAGGGGTGGGCACCCATTTTGATGATGGCATGTGGAAGGATATCAAGCTAGGCTTTGTTTGTAAGTCCTCTGTCAAGTAAGCTTGCATTTTTATGCCTTGGTTTATGCTTGTTAGACCAGGATACTAGTCCTCCCACTCTGTTGATTTCAATCAGCCTAGCTTCAGTAGTAGTGTCATTGAAACAATCAAGAATGCGTTCAGGCACTCTGTGTCCTTTATGTTTTTCTCTATTTTTCCTTGTGTTGTTGAAGTTACCAAGGACCAACCAGGAAATTTCATACTGTGACGTAGCCTTTAGATCCCTCCATAGTCACTCCCTATCTTTATCTATGTTCTCACCATAGACCCTTGATAAGATGCAAGAAAAACCACCACGGTTGAAGCAGCTAACCGTGATTATTTGATCCGCTATGTGGATGGGTTCCACATGCCATATGTCTGGGTTCCACCCCAGGACAATCCTTCCTCCTTCACATGCCTCCAATATGAATAAGCAGATCCATTGAGTCGGAAAGATGGTTCTTACCCTCACAATACTGTTTCTCTTGATTCTAGTTTCAAAATAAAATATTATCTCATCATGTATCTCCTTTAGTATCCTCCTCACTCTTCCCTGTGTTTTGGGTAGGGAATCTCCTAACAAATACCATTCGAGTATAGTCATTGGGTTCTGTGGGAATTCCCCCCCTCTGCCTCCTGATGAGTAGGGGGCAACCTTCTCCTTTCCTTTTGCTGCATTACTTCCGGTAGTTCTTGGACTTCTTCTCCTGTTGGATGTAGTTTGGAACTCTGATTCCGCAACCTGATCCAAGATTTTGAAAGGGTTGTCATCCCCTACTGCCTCTTCTTCACTTCTGTTCTTGGCTACGGTGGCTACCACAATCCCTTCTATTGTGTTTGGAATTTCCTCAATCACCACTACGTCATTGCTTATTGTGATGTGTTGAGCTGAGTCCTCTGCTCCTTCCTCCATTAGAGCTTCCTTCTCCCCAGTGTCAGCGATTTCTGTGTCTCATATCTCTATAGGCTTCTCCCCCTCACTAGTTTTCTCATTGAGAATGTATTACTATAGAGGACATAACACAACATCACATATATTTTTGGGCCCATACCCCACATATCTTTTACCATTAGGGATATCCCCGCGTACCATGTACCATTAGGGAGGTGCTAGTCAACATTAATAATTTCCCTCTCCACTATGTTTATTAATGAATTTCGTTAGTCACTACATTTCATTTTCTTTATTTAATGTTCTAATGTTTAAGGCAGAGGAGTACCATAATATATGCACATCCAATCAAGTTAATGAAAGTAAATGCAAGCAAGTACACATACCAATATTATCCAACAAAACTAGTCATCTAATTATATCCATGTACCTGAGTTCATAGATTCCTTACACATCTTTGGTCATCTACATAATCTGGTCATCACCAGACTAATAACAAGTATTCATCATTAATGCAAGATTCACCATTATTAATGGTATTTAGGTCCAGTTTAAGGTTTAGGTCAAATCTAGGTGTTACTGATCTAAAATAATTCTCTAGTATTTTTATCCTGATCAAGATGTCATTTTTAGGGTTGGGTCCAAATTTCATATTTTTTGTTGATTGGTCTATTTTTTAGAATTCATATGAGATTAAAAGCATCTAATTATTCATTAATAGAAAATTACCTATTTTTTAGGAATATCACTTGCATAATAATTCAAATATTGGACTTAAATCATCCTTACGGTTCTAGGAGAATTTTTTGAGAATTAATATCAATTGAATATTATTGATTTCATTTAATAAATTGTAAAAAGGAGCACTATAATATGAATTAAAAAATCATCATTAAAAGAGGTTCAATGGTCTGATCTAGGGGTCTAGTATTAAAGTGGACATTATTTGAGTCTAGGGGTATTTTTAGGGAATTTATAGGACAAGGGATCTATTTATAAGGAATTTTCTAAGAAAAGGTCATTTTCTAGATATTATGAGTATTTTACCTTGCCATTGCTTGAGGTGGAGGCACTTCATTGGTCCATGCTGGCAGGCTCAGCTCCTCATCTTGCACCCCTGGATGGTTTTCTTTTAATCAGAGTGTCCAGTTTGGAAGGGCATTGGGCCATGTCCATCATGACTCTGGTCTCATTGCACATGCACCCGCCCAGGAACCCGACGACGCAATTGGGGTCTCTCAACCACACGTGAGGAAGTGGTGATGCTTCAGACATTGTTTCTAGGGCTAGTAGTAGAAGGACCTCAAGTAGCTAGAGATGACTCTCTCCTCACAAGTTCTCATCATCCTGAACGTCGTTCTCTACCCCTTCTGTGTGTGTGAGCCGCCATCGCTTTTGGGAGGAGTCAGGTGACCTGGATCTGGATTCATCCTTCCCATCACTGATAAGGAATTCCATCTCCTTCGAGGTGTTGCGGGATTCAGGAAGCTATCCTACCATGAGACTATTCTAGTGGTCCTCAAGGAATCCTGATTTGAAGGTGGTTGTTTGAGCATGACTACAGATCTAGCGAAAAAGCTCCCTGCGATCCCTAGAGGAACCCAAAACACTAACGAGGTGCACTGAATCTCTATCAATGAAGCATCGTCATTGATGATTGTCACCTACATACCGTTCCTCCTCCCGAACCTCCTCTTTAGTGGCAACAAAGGAAAATCTAAATGGTGTGAAGACAACAATTTCATGCACGAACATAATTGAATACTCATTCCTACACAATTAGAGAACCTTAACCATCGCCCACCACCTGTGTGTTGCAATGGAAGGACAAAGAGAATTCCAACTCCAATAAGAGGCTAGCTCCATCTCTAATTCCAAATCTGTGGGCTATGTCTTCAATGGTAGTTCTCATTCATTGTGGAGGCAGGGAGCCCCACATTCGGCTGCCATGGTACGGAATGCTCCATGGCTATGCAACCTCTGCCTACTCAATAGTGTGGGAAGAGCTTCTGATTAGAACCATGATTTATGCTCTCCATGATCCCATGTGATGCCTAGCAGGTCCAAAACCTCATTGTATATGTCACAAACCTGATGTTGTCATCTACTTGGAGTGGAGTGCCCAGAGATGGCTCTCCCAACTAGGCCTCCAATGCACTTTCATTCATGACAATGACCATTGTTGGTGGACACCATGGGGCACAACGAGAGACGATGGACAAGGGGGATAGTCTCCATGGGTCTCGATCATCTAGTAAATGGTTATTATTTTCAAAGTGTTCAGATTTGGAGGACACCTCATATGGTTCTGTTCCTCCATTTCAAGAGGTTGAGAGTGACCTTGGACCCTTTCAACCTACACTGATCTGTGGCAGACAAGGTTCCAGACAACCCACTAATGTAAATGGTCATGTGACAATACAAGTGTTACACCCACATCCCATGATTACCACTAAGGGCATAAGTTTGAGGATTATACTTAATACAAAGTTCAATCCCAACTTTTTTTTGCTTTATTTCAGACTCTTTGTTTTATCGCATTCAATCACATAAACAAACTTTACAAAGAAGTTAAACCTTGATTACTCTAATATGTTCTCAAAATTAATGATACACATCCAAACATTCATTTTGTTCCTTAAACTTCCATGTACATAGAACATTATAACCAGATATATACTCTATTATTAAGGAAACAAAGCTACAAATCATCATTTAGAACTCTCTATCAAATATATACAAGGACCTAGAGTTATAGGGATTGACTGAACTTAACTAATCTTGTACTTAACTCATGTGGAAGATCTAGAATGATGCAATGACATCGTTAGTCCATGAGTTATCCCTAAAAAATTGTGAGTAGAGGGGTGAGCCTACTCGCTCAATGAATGAGTACTTCAAAGAAATAGTTTGAAGTACTGATATAATTACAAATATATTGTTGAGAAAATGATATCAACTGTAACAACAGTAAGCTTTAAAGAGACTAATCATTCACAAACATAAATATGTCAAGATACTCTAGATATCTACATGAGTGAATCAATATATATACATGCTTGACTACTCTCAAAGAGAACTAATAAATTAGAAACATACAAAGGATACTTCAATAATTATACAAACTTGGTTAACCTTTTATTCATCTTATTATGACCTAAATCCACATGAGGTGCACCACAACATGTGAAAGAATTGTAGCAAGCTACAATCTCACTGTATAAGTCTTAAAATCATGTATGGGTTCCTAAGCATATCTCTCGAGTAAGACCTTGTCTGCAACGGGCCTTGGTACATTTGCCTCTCGGCAGAAAGTGGTAGTGGCTGAATATCTCAGACTCCACCTCTCAACCTAGGTACTCAGGCGGTGAGTCAAAGCCCACAGGCTTATTGTGCATCAGTGGACCTAGTGACTACTAATCACTACAACATGTAACACATGTAACACTAACTTCCCCAATTGGTATTAAGTACCACACAACTGTAAGGAGTCTACACTACTGGTCAAGACCCTTACACCCTATTGGTGAGCTCTAAATTACCTCGATCTAGACTACGTCCAATCAGGAAATCGTTTCCTCCCCACATCACATGCCTCATCTTGTGTGGATTCAACAATGTTTAGGGCATGTAAATGTCTAATTCACTCTTTTAAATTCACATTTAAATCATCACATCAACATATCTTAGATTATCTTTGTAAAATATTCATTTCATAGATCATCTTATAATATTTACGACAAACTAAACTATTAAGAATCACCACATTTCATACTGAGAAACATTGATATCACAATACTTGACACAATGAACACCCTATCCTTAGGGCTTCATTTACCTCATTCACTTATCACATGACTCGCATAAGGATTTAATGCATCATAAAAATTCACCGAATAAAGATTGCTTTCAACAATTCAAATATACTCAACATAAGTATGAAACCCTAGAATTGAGTTGAATTTGGGTTTCCATTCCATTCATTGAGATATCATGAATCAAGAATAACATTGAATAAATAAATTCTATGATGTCAAGAGAAGCACTTCAAATGGATTTCACAATATCTATTCGCAAATTACCAACTTTTCACTCATCTAGGGTTTCACCCTCTTTACTGAGATATTAAGAAAACACGGATGACATCACACAAAATCCAAGATAGTATCTGATATATATGTACTATGAATTCAGATAAACAATAATTCATAATCAAAGAGGTTCAGATAGACAAATTTCTTTATTTAACTATACATCAATTTCAGTCATAGCTAAAAATCCTAAATTTCAGTATATTCATATAAACTCTACAATTAGTTCAAGAATTCTCATTTAGATGTATTGTAATAATTTATAATGTGATCTCATTATTTGAAATTCAACACAACAAAGAAATAATCCATTTCATATCATCTTGCAAAAGCTAGATCAAACAGGCAACTTAGGGTTTTACTAGCATACTAAGCAATTAAAGATTATTATTGATTTAACTCATTTTTGTGCAATATACTATTTAAAGGAAGTACCCACTCACCCTAAGGTGTGAAAACACCTTAAAACGCAGCCCATCGCTGAAAATATCAAATCCATATCAAAACCTTAGCAAATCATCGATTTCTTTTTTCCTTTCAAATCAAAAACCCTTGAAATGAGGGATTATGAAGAAAGAGTGATTAAAAGGGAAGATTTGATACCATTTTAAATCAAATCATAGGAGGGACATAATCTTGACATGTGATAGAAGATTCACCATAATAGGTTATGCAAAGAAGCTAAACTTATTTGATTTTCTCATATGTAGGATAGATAAACCCTAGGTCAGTATCTCCACCACTTTCTCCTCTCAAAATCCTCTCTCTCTCCCTCCTCTCTCTCTCTAGAATTTCGTTTCTGTATAATGGATCACAAAATAGGAGAGCTCCTTGGGTACTATCTTGCTCATATATAGAAATTGAGGTTCTTGGGTAATTTACACATTGACCCCTCAATATACTCTTTATTATTTCAATAGATTTTTCTATTGTACAAAAGTTACTGTAATTTGTTTATTGTAGAAGTCAGGAATCCTCCAAAAATTATGAAAATTTTTCATGATGTCTAAAATGTAGTCTTAGAGATCCAGTATAATTTTCATATCATTCGGAGCTACCAATAAATACTTAAAAAGGAAACACTACACTACTAAACAACACTCTGTCAGCATGGTCGATCGTAGTATATTCACCTGAGATATACATTCAAAGAACATCAAAATATTCTAAATTTTTCTCTAGCATGAATGATTGAGTTATCCATATCATAGCCAAAATTCAATAAATAAAAAATAAGTAGAAAATATGAAAAATAATTTACCACACTGCTATCCTGATCAAATTCCATATTCATGTACTATCAAAACCCTAATTTTTCTGATTAGGGTTTACATTTCTCAAACCCTAATTATTCAAACTAAAATCATAATTAGAGTTTCTTATTAGGTTTGACATATCACAATTGATCTACTATCATGAATCAATTTGAAATGATGTTCAATCTAATATAGCATGTAATCATTCAGGTAAACCCTAATTTACCAATTAAGAACAAATATGGTCATAACCACAAGGCTATCTTAACTTTTATCTATACAATAATTGAGATCTTACTCATCAAATAAAATATCCAATACTTCCACACTTGTACAACTTTGTGTTGAAACCTCATTCTTTCATGAAACTCTAGACATATATTCACGATGTCCAAAGGTATATTCTCTCCAAATTTGAGGCCCAAAATGCAAAGTATCTAGTGAATTAGTTCCTCCAATAATGGAGTAGGAAAGGATAGTATGGTCAAATAAAATTATGAAATGATTGCATCTTTTTGCCAAATAATCTCAATAAATGTAGTATGATCACGATGTAACCTACGAATCATAGCAAGTCATTCATATTCATATATACATAAGTAATGGACTTTTAACCACATAATACTCAATTCAGTTAGCAAAAGTTACTCATTAAAAACAGACTCCATTTGGTTTCCTAATCATCAATTGTATCTCCAATAACACTTGGGGTGAAAAGAGTCCACAATTGAATAATAAATTCCTCAATTTGGTTCAAGTTTTATATATATGATTCATGATCCTCAAATACTATATTGATGTCAAACTTCAAAAATCGGGGTCATCACAAGTACCATGGAGAACCATGGATTCATCCAAGAAGAGAAACGTTCTTCAAGAAGAACCACCATGAAAAATTATGGATTCATCCAAGAGAAGGATGAGAGATAAGGTTTCAAGAAAACAAGATCAAGCAAGAGAGATCACTTACCAAAATGAAGGAACACCAAAGGATCCAACCCTAGATCACACATGCATGGGATCGGCCACCTTGCTCCAAGGTTGAGTTCTTCTGCACCACCAAGAACATAAGGGAAGAGCTCCAAGAAAGAGGGAAAGAATAGGGTGTAAAAGGATCACTTGCATGCAAAGAGATGGGTTTATATTCCCAGTGGTAGGAGAGAGCTATGGGAGGTTAGGTGTCATGCCACATGTGCCACTTGTCCCTCAAACTTGGCCATGCAAGCACTAAGACCATGCATGCAATGAATGTCATTAAAAATAAAGAAACTCATTGACCTAACTGGTCTAGTGTAGCTCATCGGTCGAAGGGACACAAGGGCCAAAAGCCAATCGGTCGAAGAAGAAAAAACAACTATAGCAGATCAAAGCCTAGTGTATCTTGGCTCATTGACCACCAAGATTTCTAGGTGCAGTCATAACTCATAGAACGAAGACACCATGGTCAAAGAAACATCTAGGTGGTTGATGAAAACAAAAACCCAATGGTCAACACACAAGAAAAGTCAACCATCTAAACAAGGCTTCGAAGGAAAACCCTAATCATCAACACATGTTGCTACCTCATCAAACCAAGGTGTAACAAAGCTATGGGGAACCACTCTCTCTCCAACATGATGTCAAAATATATAAGGCACAACAAGCATGTGACACATTGCAAGATAAACCAAAAAAATGGGTAAACTGCAATTAGGTCCAAAACAAGCACATATATGTGTAACTAGCTCAAACAACATCCAAACTGAAAACATAAGAATGTCACATCTTATTAAGGCACAACACATGATTATATTAAAGTTTTAAGAATCTAATTATGCTAAGAAAGCAATATAAAAAAGAAAGCTAGGTCATGGGTCTTACACCAACTATGCCCACTCTTGAAAGTAATCATATGAGATTCTCTTGTCTTGAAATGGATGTTTTTCAAAATAATATCATATGAAACTTTAAAATCTAATTTCCTCTCTATCCATTTCTTTTTCCATATCCAAAACTAGCATGAACTAGTTCATATCCAACGTTAACACTCCCCACATGGCCATTTAAATCACTCCCAATAATGATCTTCTCCTCTGTCAGTATTCCCTACATCAATTCATCAATGTCATCCTAAAAATCCTTCTTGTCCATCTCACTAAGGCCAACTTAGGGCATAAGCGCTAATAATGTTAGAAATATTTCCCCCAAGAACCACCTTGTTAGCTATGATTTTATCACCCATCCTAGTGAGATTCACAACATCATCCTTCATCATTTTTTCAACAATAATACCTACACCATTTCTATGGTTATCAATACATGTATACCAGATTTTATATCTTGTGTGGTATATCCTCAATTTTGGTAAAATTGAATGAAGTAAATATAAAGCATGACTTGACAAATAATTTGGTACAATGGTGTAATTGGTGAAATAATAATGTCACTTACTTGTGTGGCATGGGTGCAACCTATGGCCCATATAAAGGCCCATGAAACTATTTTCTTTACAAATAGGTCCTTGTGGAACAAGTTAAAGAAATATAAGGGATTTCATGTGTTTTATGGTTGACAGTAATCCAATAATAGATTTTGTATAAAGAATGAAGGGAAAATTCAATAATAAAAGGATTCCTAAAAGAAATGGACAATTTGTATCTTAAATATGAAACTGTGTAGAGTTTTATGGAAAAAAGAATTTTTGGACATACATAAAAGTAGTGACTTGGTTGATTGCTAGACAACTGAATATTGCATAATATGCAAGTTTTAAAAAGGAAATAAAAATACATGGTTTTTTAAATTATTAAAAGAATAACCAAGAGCGGTGACACAATGTTTGAGGCAACAAATAACATTATCTTGATTTAACCTTTGTATGCATGAAGATAATAATCAAAAGAAAGTGAATTTTAGAAATGGAGAAAAAGGATAATTTATGAGATAATGGTATTGTTTCAGGAAATGTTTAAAAGGATCAACTTTTGTTTGGAAAAGGCATCCCAATAAATCCCAATTACTAAATATGAATTGGAAAAGACATTATGAGTTTCCTTGAAGAAAGGTTAATTGATTTAAGGAAATATATTGTTCGGGAAAAGATAAAGAATAATCTAGAATAGATGTTTCACCTTTACACACCTCGCGTACTAGACATTGGTTGATAACCGAGTACTCTGAGGAGTTAGCATAAACAATATAGAAAGAAGGAAGGAATTGTATTCAATCATTGTCTTGCTTTACGTAAGCATTACCAATTATGTATAAATATTCATGGAAAGTAAAACCACACTGATTAAAAAATGTAGGTGCTACATTCTTATATATTGGGGTACGCAGATGAGATGAACCACCCCTAATCCCCTCCTTAATAGATGTGCATCCTCCCACATTAGTTCAGAAGCAAATCTCTCCTGCCTTGACATAGTAGTATTGTTTCTCACCCATTGTGCTTTGGCTATAACTTGTAACATGATCCTTGCCACTACGGTGCCGCACCAGAGAATTTAAGGTAGAGGTACCACGAATCTAATGTATGAAATAGTGGTGCATCTTGGACAAGAAACCCTAGTATTATAGTATGGTAATGTGGTGACCAACAAATCTAGTAAAACATGCACATGGGAAGAGGGAGATTCGGTGGTTGACCCCTCACCAGGGATCCCAGGTGTTGAGCGGTGTGCATAGCTAAAGGTAGGATAGGAAAAGCTTTTCTTCTGATGGCAAAGGGGCTAGAATGAGAGGGAGAGATTGAGTACAACAGAGTGAGTGTGGGATGGAGGCAGTCTTAGGGGGACCATGTTAAAGAGAGGGTCCTACCCTAGAAGCTGAAGTTGGGATCCAAGCTGGGGTAGGCCCTGGGGTTTGCACTGACTGTAGTGTCCGAGGAAGCATTAGTGATTTCAGTAGAGGTGTGGTGGCACTTGGTGGCACAGTCGAGGGAGTAGAGGAGTGCAAGGAGCCTGGTGTCATGTCGATGCTTTGATAGAGTAGAGTTGGAGTGATGCCTTGCCTGTTGATCCAGTGGTGTGCATACAACCACTTGACGCAATCACAAATGAGACGAGGAAGAGTAAGACTCAGTGGGGGTCAAATAACCCAAAAACCCCAGTGATCATGCTTAAAGTATGTGGGTCAAGGTTTCTTTTTCCCGTGTACTTGAGCCATCCTAGAGATGAATAAAATAAGTGTTAGATGTTGAAGTGGCATTTCCTTATTGGCCTAGAAGAGATTATCCTGCAATTAACATAGCAAATAATCAATAACCCATAATATAATGATGTTATATATCTTTTTGATTGAAAAAATGAGAGGAACACATATAAAATATAATAGGGAATAAATTATGCTTCCTATTGCAAAAGTTCCTTGAATACATGATTAGTAAGTGATTAATGTTTAAAACCCTTTATTGGTGTGTTAACTTGTTAAACACAATAATGTTCTCAAATCATGTCATAGTCTAATAATTTTGAAGATAATGACGATCCAAGATAATCATGACCATGTTGATAAGACTTAAGGTTTTGACTGATAATGATTGTGCTTATGATGAATTTTGGTTAATGATCCAAACTTCCTATGTTGTTAATGAAACTAATTGAATCTAAGTGATCAAGATGAAAAGATATGTTGGATATAGTAACTAGTATTTTAAAGAATAACTCTAGTGATAACTAAATAACAAGGAAACCTAAACCCTAGATTACAACTTGAGTAGGGTTTAATCTAATTAGTGTGATGTTGACACTTAAGGATTTAGGGACATGTAGATTTATGCAGCACTGCTTGTAATCTTCTCTGTTTTGTTGGATAGATTGAATGTGCTTGAAGTATAATTGCATAATCTACATAGTTCAACAATGAGGTATACAGTTACACTTATGACTACCCACATTAGTTTTTTTATTTTTGCCGAGTATTTCTTGAAGATTGAACAATTTAATTGATGGATGTTTATTTACATATGTTCAATTATAATGCCACTATGAGTATCACACAAAGAAAGATTAAGTGAATAATTAGCATGATCTTATTTGCAATTAACTGATCAAATATATGTTTCTACATGCTTGCACACTTTTGCATGCACCCCACGTACATAGTGCAACTTGTTATACTGATATGCGTTTTGGTTTCACATCATTTTAGGTACATGCTAGATAAGATGATATCAAGATGTGATGGGAAAATCAAATCACTTGGAGAAAATAAACTTAACTTGTCAGGAGGATTGTATAGATACCTCTTCTCATATAGTTCTTATATGTACCATTGTGATGATGGAAAGTTTTGTATGTTCTAGAGGAACATCTTGACCAATATATTTGAATTAATGGAAATTATTTGTTACTAAATCTGGATCCTTGGGGAAAATTTAGGTAATGTCTCTTATCTTTTTGACCTTTCCTTAATTAGGGCTTTCTGAAAAGTAAGGTTGTTACATTTTGTATCAAAGCCCCAGATTTTTTAAATAATATTTAATAATTTTTCATTTCAACGTAATATGTAGACATATGAAGGAATTATTAGGGAATTTTATAAATATGATGGTGACTAAAAGGGACCACGGCCCGGGGGTAGGAAAAACTTTCCTCCGTACTGCTAGTCTGATTATGAGGACTCTCTGGCCTGTGTATCCTTCCTTGTCAAGTCTAAAGAATTTACCCACTTCTCACCCTCATGCTTAATAAAACCTAAACTGATATGTCTCTCCTAGTTTGAAGTTAGGTTTTTAAGATGAAGTGGGATTAAGGCATCCTCCACCAATTCATGTGGAAATAATAAGATACATGTAATGTTGAACATATAGGTGGAAATAATAATGTGGAAATAATGATAAAGAAAAGAAAAATGTTTTATGGGTTTTTCCTTATGACAGTAACCCTCAATGGGACTAGGGTTGGTTTGGGAAAAACCCTAGTGGTTCAAGGGACATAGAAACCCTAAGGGAAGGGTTAGTCCCTAACCCACATACTAAACCCTAATCATAATAAATAGGATTAGTATGGTTAATAGAGTAACCCAACCCAAATTAGAGTGAAAAGTAATAAGAAAATGAGTTAGGTGACTTACTCTTCGATTCATATGTGCATGTGGAACAAGCCATTAATGAGAAACATTTTTTGAAACATAAGCAACCTATGAATAATGCATTTATGGATGTAACCTGCTCAAACCCTATATTTGTCTCTGGTGAGTTAAAGAGCATGGGATGAATAAAGTCATCATGGAGATGATTGGTGATTAGTCTTATAAAGGGAAGCATATGTATGGTTATGAAATCACCTATGTCTAGGAGAGGAAAACCTATGTATGAAATATCCACTATAGAGACCAAATCATTCTCCATAAAAAGGCTCTTCTAAAGGGAGGGGGCACACCATCGAGAAAAGGTGATACATGTGGTGAGTTTAAAAAAAGAAATGCTTATTTAGGTTGCATAAAAAGATGATAATATAAAACTTTTAGAGTAAGATGAAATGAGAGATATAAATAGGTTTACATGACTCAATCTCATGTGTATTGATGTGGAGAAATTGATGCATGATGCATCTGAAAAGTCTTAAACATACATGATAGACATAAGTAACCAATTATTATACAAAAAAAGAAAAATGCAAATATAACTTGCTCATAGCCCTAATGCTATCTCTAGAAACGGATGGATATCCCCGGTGAGGTGGTATGTTGTCCCCAGTGAGTGGGTAAGCTATAGAGACTTCCCTCAGTGAGTGGGTATGCTGACCCCAATTATTGGGTAAGCTATTGAGACTACCCCTAGTGAGAGGGTATGTCATCGAACATACCCCCAGCGAGTGGGTATGAAATTGATGCTACCCCTAGAGAGTGGGTATGTTATTGAAATTAACTCTAGAAAATGAGTATGCTACACCCAAAGAGTGGGTATGACATTGAAATACTCCCAGAGAGTGAGTATGATATTATGGACCCCCCATGAAGTGAGTATGATTAGAGACTTCCCCTTGAGAGTGGATAGATGATTGAAATACTCCCAATGAGTGAGTACGAACCCAACGAGTGGGTATACATAGAGACTGAGGAAGTACATGTTGAAAATTCATTATATAGAATGTACGGTCAACGTAATATCGCTATATAAAAATGAAAAAAAAAACTTTTAGGGCTGGTGTCCCGACCTGGGGTGGTTCACCTAAGAGTGGGAAAAAGGACCTACGGGGGGAGGGAAAACCTTAGACCTTAGGGTCAGTTGGAAAAGAGAGCCTAACTTCTTCCTATGAGCCAAGAAGGAACATCAAGTTAGGACCTTCTCATGAAAGGTGAGATGATAATTCAATTAAAAAAATCGAGGTAACCTTGAATGTCACCTAATGTATTAAGGATATACTGTAGGAAAGCACATATATTGAGTATGATTCTTTGGACCCAAGTATGCCATAAGTAAGGAACATGAGCCCAATAAGGGGACATAAAGTATGAGACCAAGACCAGAAGATAAGGTTGTTGGTATGTATGCCCTAAGAGCCAATCATGGGATGATCGGTGGGATACATCAAGATTGATTTGATAAACATCAAAGGCAAGCTTCCAATTCTTTCTGGTTCAGTCATATGAGATAGTGATAGAACATATTGAATGTCTAGAGAATGACAGTACTCAATGACGTATGCTTTCAGGTTAAGGACATGAATGATGAGATCATACAGATGCTAAGAGTTTGTACATTCTTGTCATGTCCCTAGTCAGATGTCATTGTGGAAGGTAGATAGACAGCAATGACACACAAGACTAGATTGTGGTGTTGGTTGATGACATAATCTCATTAGTCATGATATAGAGATATCAAACCAAACACATAGGTACTTGTTAGAGAACAAGTGTACCAGACAAACCCACCGTGAGTTTGACACATGGAACCATGACATGGTAGTCACAGTCAGTACTCACAGTGATGGTGGTGAGTGTGATTCTTTGACCTGAAATCACTACACTCAACACATGTCGTTGGGCACACTTTGACATCATCAAACGTAGTCCTAAAACATGGGTTGTTATAAAGGTGATGATTGGGTGGCTTTGAGACATGGGGCTTTTGAGGGGTGAGTGATAGATATGGGATTTGTCCCTCCTGAGGGAGTATGATATCCATGGCCACTTGATGAGTAGGATTGAGAAAGGTGTGCACGCATGTGTGAATCAATATGTGATATTGATGTCATAACATATCTCTTCCAATCTACTCTGAGATCAAGAAAGTGAATGAACGTTGATAGGATGACTATTCCATGCCTCAAGTTCATTCGGGATATCAGTGACAAAGGAATTATACATTCGCTGTAACACCATACACAGATTGTAGGATTGAAAGTTGTTCTCCAACTTTTTATTTCACTTGGGTAGCACTGATGTGTGACTAGGCACCACTCTTTGCTTGTGAAATCATAAGTGTTATGGACTTTCACTGTCAACGTGAAAAGGACCTACAGGGTCACACACATAGGATTTAACCTAGAAGAGGAGTTTTGTCCACAAACAATGTTTAGATTGATTTCTAAAGGAGTTTAGTAGTTCAACTAAACACTCAATTAATTGATAGCTCAAAATCATAGTGTTCAAGGTGTTGGATAGATTGATTAGAGTATCAGATTGATTGAAACTGCAATTGATTGTTTCTGCACAATCTGCACTCCCAACCGATTGGCTCATGTGATGAACCGATCGGCTGAGCTGGGTGAACCGATCGGCTTAGGTGGTGAGTTGATCGGCTCATGGATAGGATGAAATGACCAGTTCAAGTGTTGAACCAATCGACTCACTGGTCCAATCAAGAAAGTTGGGAAAGTAAGATTGGTGAGAAAATTCTTTTTGTTTTACTTGTCCAATACGATTGGAATAAGGATTGGTATTTGATACCAATTAGAAACAAAAGAAAGAAAGTCAATCGGGAACTGACCAGGGCCACGAATCGATCGGTTGAGAACTAAACCGATCGGTTGAGGTGTCCCAACCGATCGGTTGAGATGTCAATCGATCGACTCAGGTCCCCAACCGACCGTTTTAGTTGTGAAATGATCGGTTCCGGTCACGCAGTTGGTTGTTTTTGTGGAAAATCTCAAACCCTTCTACTCCTACTTTAGTCTCGCATTGCCCGAGATGGAGAACCATGTCCCATGACCCTCCTATATATAGCGGTATTGGGGGCTTCTCTGAAAACAACTCAGTGCAACCAGTTTTCTCTGTAAAGTTGTCGTTCTCTCTGGTTTTGGTAACCGAGAGAGCCCGAGCAAGTGCTACCCGATAAGGGAGGCACAGTAAGGGAAAGACAATTGCAGAAATCGATTGGTGGTAGGAGATTGTGTCGGCGACTAGTATGCTGATAGAAGGGTGTGACTCCTTCCAATTCCTTGTGGGACAAGGAGATTGGAGTTCCAGGTGGTCTGTGTGGAATACTTCAGAGGCAGGAGATTTTTGCCGCTCGGAGGACTGCTGTCAATCCCGACAGTCCCGGTGAGACCAGGAGGCGTCAGTCCCGGTGCGACCAAGAGCTGCACAGACACCGTCCAAGACTGGAGGTGAAGACCACGCAAGGCGCGAGGTATTGTCACCGAGCAAGCCTAGGGACAAGGTATGATTCCACAAACCATCCCTTTCCTATTGTATAGACGTTGATGCGTTTCCTTGTTCTGGGTTTGGGGAGGAGAATTTTTTTTGTTTCCGTTGCCTTCTCTACCTCCGCTATAACCCAACAGTGGTATCAGAGCCACGTCAATTGCTCTGTACTTTAGGATTACCGATATGATCGATTTTTTTTTGTCGCCTTTATTTATTGCATACGATGCGAATAAAATTGGCTTTATGCATGTCCAATCCTAAATCCACAAATCCCAATATACATATATGATATGTAATATTAATGCACTCGATATGTGTCACCCTTAAATGAGTTTTGTGGTGGATGTATGGCGTGGTTATAGCCAATAAACCCTATCTATTTATGGTTGTATGTGGTTGCTTGCATCTCAGTCTGCGCACCGATCGTCCTTCTCCTATTCCTGATGTAACTCGAAATAATTTGAGATTTCTTTCCTACCTTTGCTCCCCCCGAATGTAACTCGGGGTTTCTCTTTTTACAATGTAAAATATGATAGAATTTTATTTCCTGTTATGTCGAAGAATGGCAGACATCCTGATGACAGCTGAGATGATCGGTTCAAGGAGTGAACCGATCGGTTGATGACCAATTTGAGGAGCAAGACGAGCGGGTGGCGGCCATGAAGAGATGCACGCAGACCAGGTGAACCGATCAATTGGAGGAGCCAACCGATCGGCTGGTGGCACCCATCCGACTAGTCTGATGGTGAGTCGATCATTCATGTGACGAGTTGATCAAACCCAGAAAGACAAAGCACAAAGTTTATCTTTTATAGGTTGCATGTGATGTAGAACTAGATGACCGTGATTCCTCTTGGCTTGAGGAATCACATTAGGATGGCCATAATCATCGCTTTTATCGTTTGACATGTTTTCTGTGGGATATAGCATGTATATGATACGTACTATATATTGTGGTGATTGAATATGTATATGTATATAAAACCAAATCCCTCATTAAATATTAATGTTTTAGATGCCTTCCAAATGTGACACACATGAAAAGCTTGATTGACCAAGTGTGGGCATGCCCTAGCGTGGTGCACCATCTATCTCGTGGAAGCGTGAAGGATGAATGTGTGGGTCTGCCCTAGCAGGGTGCATATTCATCGTGTTTGCTTTGGGTCGGACTTAACAAGGTGACCTAGATAGGATCTAGCACCTTGAGGCATGGAGATGATCATGGCAAGGAGTTGCATATGACATCTTATCAAGAGTTTCATATGATGCAATTGGCAAATGTTGCCTACCTGAGAGATCTAAGTTGTGGGTGACAGCCCTAGTTGGTCCATAATTTAGATGATTTCAGGATCTTACCCACTAGAAGGTTGTACGCTGCAATCTTCTGAATTGATGGTGAGGGCTATCAATTCAAACTAAAATAGTGGGAGCGATAATTAATTAAAGCCCTGATTATATCGTCAACTTTTCAAATCAATCAAACAAGTCAAAAGGAGTTTTGGACTAAAGTTGCATATATTTCCTTTTTTAGAATAAATGGTTGATTAACAATAATCACTTATTTGCGATCAGTCTTTGAGACCAACAAATTAAATGGGAGTTTTTCCATGACTGGTTAGGACATTAAGAAGTGTTCTCAATCGTAGAGTGAAAGCTCTAAGTCCTAGTTATACCAGAACCAGATGAACTCGATCCCACCATATCAATGGCTGAAAGTATGCTTATGGAAGCATACCGAGGAAGACATTGATGAGGAGTACTTGATGTTGTGTTCTCTGAACTATGAGTTGCAGAGACAACATGAGACATATGATGTCTCCAAGACAATGTCCTAGTATGTCATGACAGAAGGAGATCCAATAAGGTATTGACACACTCAATGTGATTGGGTATGTGGAAAACCTGACTAAGAAGGATTCCCTCTGAGCCAAGAGTTGGCTATTGGTATGATACTGGAAATGTTGTGAGAATCATACAATTCATGATAAGCTACAACATGAACAACTTTGACAAGTGTTGAAAGAGTTATTGGACATGTTGAGGATAGTAGAGGCAAAGATGAAGAAAGACAAACCATAATCTTTGATGTGATCAAAGAAAAGGTAATTCTTAATGGCAAGGATAAGGGCAAAGCAAAGAAGTGTTCTGATGCTAGCCAGTAATCCAAGCCATCATCAACCTCAAGGCACATGGGGAAAGGGTGTATGAGGGATTGCCCTCTATATCTGGAAGAACAAAAGAAGATGCAGGAGGGAATGGAGATCTCTACCTAAGGTGTCATGAAAGTAAACTTGTAACACTTTTGAGGTATATGATACCAAGATGTAAAGTGTAAAGCACTCAATAATTGGGGCAAGTGTTGCCACCATAGTAAGGAGTAGTTTAATTTATTTTCATCCTAAAAGGCATGTAATACAGTTATGAACTGCTATTTCATATTTTCCAATAGATAGAAACACTTTATTTTTTGCATATTGTATGACAATGATGGCAATCAATAAAGAGATGTTTCAATTTCTAAAGATATGATCTTTGTGGCAATGCCTTGTTTATCTTGTGATATTTGATATGCATAAGATAAAATGATACCTAAAAGTTATAGATAACTCGAACAATCAAATTAGCATCAATCATGAGAAATTCATTTCTAGTTTCCATGTGATGGATAAATCTAGACTCATGGTTAGAGAACTAGTAAGAGACATGAATATCTTGGACATGATTAATCAATCTTCACTAAAGGTAGTGGGAGAATGATTATCCTATTAGGTATGATACATGTGATGTATTTACATACCTATTGGAACAAATGCTAATACTTAAAATGGTGTTTAGAGAAATACCAATATGAATATCTTGAAGTGTTCAAGATTATCATAGATGAAGTGCAAATTTGGTAAAGTGTTAATTTTTGATGAGACCAATGAATGAAATACTTGGACCAAATGTTTGAGATCCTTATGAGTGATTATGATAGTGTATCATAGTGAACTCATGATTAAGGCATGGTGATGTCTAAATCAAGAAGGAATCATACTATAAGGAGTTAGAGAATGATTATCAAATAACTAAATTCTTCTTAATAAAGAATACCCTACACTAATAAAGGACATTAAGAATCACAAGGAGTTGTGAGTTTTTATATCCTTGACAGATACACCTCAATTATCTATGTGATGAGTTGTTCATGTGATGAGTCAACTATCCAGATGAATATGAGGAACCGGATTTTGAGTTATGGTATGTGACCATTACATCCTAAATGACTTCCATGTGAACCATAAGGTATGACCTTGATGGTAGCACCCATTGGATGGAAATCCATAAGTGCAAATAAGTCTTAAGTGTTAAGACACATGGATGACATTATGATAAGGATGATGCTTGTTGATTGCAACTTAATGACTAAGAGATTTGGCATAAGGGATACTAAAACCGCAATCCTATGAGGAATAAAACAAGGATGTGTACGTGACACAACCTATAAGGTTTATGAATCCACTGATGCAAATGAAATCTATAAGTTACAATGGACTAATCAATGTGATTGATTGAGTACAAGCAACTCATAATTGGATCTTTACTTTGATGATATAGTCAAAGGGTTTGACTGATATGTCAAAGATAAAGAAGGGATCTGTGATTTAGTGGGAGCGTGTTCACATTCCACATGTTGATGTGAAATGGAAATGTTCTAGAATGGAAATCCAAAAGTGGAAATTATCTTTAAGGAAGATAGAGATGTTTCCTATGTGATAGGAATAAGAGATTTATAGAGATAGTTCTCAAAAACCTCTTGACCTGAAAAGAGAAAACATACATTGGCAATCTGTACTGAAGGGTTTAGTATGCACATATTCAGTGGGAGAAAACATGTCCATGTTACATGGAGTTAGTATCCCAAGGCCAAGTGTCCAATTCTTATGAAGAATGGGAACACTAAGAATAGATATGGATCTATCACGTATGTAATCATCCCATGTATCGACATGGTAAGAACAAAATGCATTCATCATCTTGTATGTAGGACATGGCAATATGATGTGCTCATCCTGATAACTCGTATGTAAGACATGACGAGTGGATGTCTATCTACTTCCAGTAAGGGTTATTGGAATACAATGAGAACTTGATAAGTACTTGAGAAGTACTAGTTCTATGGAGATAAGGAAGAGTTCGATGTAAAGAGTTACATTGATGTGAACTTCCAAAAAGGGACAGAAAATCAATCACAAAATATATATAGGATATATAAAAGTGAAAGTTTGTTGATAATTGGAAGTGTTCCAATAAAGCCATTTAAAAGGAAATGTCGAGTATCCATGTGTTAGAGAATAGCAGTGGATACTATATTGATCTGGAAGTTCATGAGATGAACTTGTAGATATTCCGGTCATTGATGACAAGTATGGAATCCTTGATCATGCAATGTGGCTAAAAGTTAGCAAAGGAATAATGGATCGCATATTACGGCAACTCCATCTCATACATGTGGCGTACAATGAAGAGATGTGAGACATGCAATTAATATTGACTTTGGCAAGGTGTTGCCATAACTCACTATGTTGGCACAAGAGCACAGTAACATGTGGGACATGTTTGAAGATCACTATGAATATGATTCAAGGGTGATTGGCTCGCAGTGCAAGTGGGAGTCTATTGGTATGTATGCCCTAAGAGCCAATCATGGGATGATCGGTGGGATACATCAAGATTGATTTGATAAACATCAAAGGCAAGCTTCCAATTCTTTCTGGTTCAGTCATATGAGATAGTGATAAAACAAATTGAATGTCTAGAGAATGACAGTACTCAATGACATATGCTTTCAGGTTAAGGACTTGAACGATGAGATCATACAAATGCTAAGAGTTTGTACATTCTTGTTATGTCCCTAGTCAGATGTCATTGTGGAAGGTAGATAGACAACAATGACACACAAGACTAGATTGTGGTGTTGGTTGATGACAGAATCTCATTAGTCATGATATAGAGATATCAAACCAAACACATAGGTACTTGTTAGAGAACAAGTGTACCAGACAGACCCACTGTGAGTTTGACACATGGAACCATGACATGGTAGTCACAGTCAGTACTCACAGTGATGGTGGTGAGTGTGATTCTTTGACCTAAAATCACTACACTCAACACATGTCGTTGGGCACACTTTGAAATCATCAAACGCAGTCCTGAAACATGGGTTGTTATAAAGGTGATGATTGGGTGGCTTTGACACATGGGGATTTTGAGGGTGAGTGATAGATATGGGATTTGTCCCTCCTGAGGGAGTATGATATCCATGGCCACTTGATGAGTAGGATTGAGAAAGGCGTGCACGCATGTGTGAATCAATATGTGATATTGATGTCATAACATATCTCTTCCAATCTACTCTGAGATCAAGAAAGTGAATGAACATTGACAGGATGACTGTTCCATGCCTCGAGTTCATTCAGGATATCAGTGACAAAGGAATTATACATTCTCTATAACACCATACACGGATTGTAGGATTGAAAGTTGTTCTCCAACTTTCTATTTCACTTGGGTAGCACTGATGTGTTACTAGGCACCACTCTTTGCTTGTGAAGTCATAAGTGTTATGGACTTTCACTGCCAACGTGAAAACGACCTTCATGGTCACATACATATGATTTAACCTGGAAGAGGAATTTTGTCCACAAACAATGTTTAGATTGATTGCTAAAGGAGTTTAGTAGTTCAATTAAACACTCAATTAATTGATAGCTCAAAATCATAGTGTTCAAGGTGTTGGACAGATTGATTAGAGTATCGGATTGATTGAAACTGTAATTGACTATTTCTGCACAATCTGCACACCCAACCGATTGGCTCATGTGATGAACCGATCGGCTGAGCTGGGTGAACCGATCGGCTCAGGTGGTGAGTCGATCGGCTCATGGATAGGGTGAAATGACCGGTTCAAGTGTTGAATCGATCGGCTCACTGGTCCAACCGAGCAAGTTGGGAAAGTAAGATTGGTGAGAAAGTGCTTTTTGTTTTACTTGTCCAATACGATTGGAATAAGGATTGGTATTTGATACCAATTAGTAACAAAAGAAAGAAAGTCAATCGGGAACTGACCAGGGCCACGAACCGATCAGTTGAGAACTGAACCGATCGGTTGAGGTGTCCCAACCGATCGGTTGAGATGTCAACCGATCGTCTCAGGTTCCCAACCGATCATTTCAGTTGTGAAACGATTAGTTCAGGTCATGCAGTTGGTTGTTTTTGTGGAAAATCTCGAACCCTTCTACTCCTGCTGTAGTCCTGCACTGCCCGGGATGAAGAACCCTGTCCCATGACCCTCCTATATATAGGGGTATTGGGGGCTTCTCAGACAACAACTTAGTGCAACCAGTTGTTCTATAAAGTTGTCGTTCACTCTAGTTTTGGTAACCGAGAGAGCCCGAGCAAGTTCTACCCGATAAGGGAGGCACAACAAGGGAAAGACAACTACAGAAAGTGATTGGTGGCAGGAGAGTGTGTCGGTGATTAGTACGCTGACAGAAGGGTGTGACTCCTTCCAATTCCTTGTGGGACAAGGAGATTGGAGTTCCAGGTGGTCCGTGTGGACTACTTCAGAGGCGAGAGATTTCTGTCGCTCAGAGGACTACTATCAATCCCGACAGTCCTGGTGAGACTAGGAGTTGTCAGTCCCAGTGTGACCAGGAGCTACATAGACACCGTCCAAGACCGGAGGTGAAGACCGTGCAAGGCGCGAGGTATTGTCGCCGAGGAAGCCTCGAGACAGGGTATGATTCCACAAACCATCCCTTTCCTATTGTATAGATGTTGACGCGTTTCCTTGTTCTGGGTTTGGGGAGGAGAATTTTTTTGTTTCCGCTGCCTTCTCTGCCTCCACTATAACCCAACAAAAGTTGCCATGATCCTAATGAGTGGACATAAAGTGAGTAATGAGCGTCGTAAGAGATGGAGGAAATCTGGGTTAAAGAATTACATATGAAAATAATTGCAATGAAATACAATGGAGTAATAACATTTTGACAAACCTTGGGAAGGGTAGAGCCCTAAGCCAATCCTAATGTCAAGTAGGAGAATTAAAGGCACATAGGACCCATGGGATTATGAGCTAATTGTGCCATGAATGCATAAGACCATGAGGTCGGGAGATAACAACTATGTTTTCCCGAGGCCCATGACTCATGAGATTGGCCACCTTCATGAGTTCATGAGGCCCAAGGAGTAAATGTGAAAGGCATCCCTACATGCATAAGGATGAGAATCACTCAAAAAGTGCATGTACCTGTAGAAACCTAGACAAAGATGACAAGGCTCAATACATGAGGTGTAAATATAAAAGATACAAGTCATGTAATAATGAAAGGAATTGTGTACAAAGTCAACAGTGAGAAAGGCATTTGACTTCATGAAATATAAGAATTTTGGAGTTAAAAAGTATGTATGGTTTGAAGTCATGTTGAGAATGATTAAAACTAAACTATCAAATTTTAAGATAATGTGTGGGTACACCATCTTCTTATGAAGGAGAGAGATTGGGTGGGCACATGTTATGCTTAATATTGACATATGCGAACAAATAGCCTAAGTCTAGTTTGATGACATGATTTAGGGTTTGAGGTATTACTTCACCTCTAGGTGGAAATAAATAATAGGTTGAAAACCTAAATGAAAAAGGTAGTTACCAAGTTAAACTAAAATGACAAATGAAATTATAATCACCAAGTGATAAAATCATGAATATGCTAAGGATGTGGATATACCTTGAATTGAATTAAAGTAGCGATCCTATTAATAATGTGAGGAATTTGCATCTCCATAAAAGTTGTTAAAGATATCTAAATAGAGTTGCTAACCCTAAGGGCTTGAAATTAAGTTGGGTTATCATTCACCTTAATCGTACTGAGTGCGAATTTTGGGGACAAAATTCCTTTTAAGGAGGGGTGGATGTTATATCCACAATTTTGGTTAAATTCAATGATGTAAATATAAAGCATGACTTGATAAATAATTTGCTACAATGGTAAATTGGTGGAATAATAGTTTTAGTTACATTTGTGTCATGGGTGAAAACCATGGTCCATATAAATGCCCATGAAACAATTTGCTTTGCAAATACGTCCTTGTGGAACAAGCTAAAAAATAAAAGGGATTTCGTGTGTTTTGTGGTTTACAATAATCGATGAATAGATTTTAGATAAAGAAAGAAGGGAAATTCCAATAAGAAAAGGATTCCTACAAGAATGGAAAATTGGTATTTTAAATATGAAATTGTGTGGAGTTTTCTACAAAAGAGAGTTTTGGGGCATAAATAAAGAGTAGTGATTTGGTTAATTTCTAGACCACTAAAATATTGAATAATATGGAATTTAAAAAAAATAGTGTTTTAGATAATTAAAAGAATAATCAAGAGTAGTAACACAATGTTTGAGGCAATAAATAACATTATCTTTATTTAACCTTTGTATGCTTGAAAATAATAATGAAAACAAAGAAAATTATAGAAATTGGAGATAAATGATAATCTATGAGATAATGGTATTTATTTAGATAGTTATTAAAAGGAGCAACTTTTATATGGGAAAGACATCCCAATAAATCTCAATTACTATAAATAGATTACAAAATATATTATGAGTTTCCTTGAAGAAAGGATAATTGATTTAAGGAAATATATTGTTGAGGAAAAGACAAAGAGTTATCTAGCATAGGTGTTTCACCTTTACATACCTACCTTACTAAACATGGGTTTCCAACCAAGTACTTTTATGGAGAAGTTTGTAATAGCCAATATGGAAAGGAGGAAGGAATTGAATTTAGCCCTTGTCTTGCTTTATGTATGGATTGCCAATTATCTATAAATATTTAGGCAAACTAGAACCACACCGATTCACAAACCCTACGTGCTACTTTTATATATATGGGGGACGCAGATGATATGTACCACCCCAATCCCCTCCTTAATAGATGTGCATCCTCCTGTAGTAATGGTATGGTGGTACTTGATGTAGAAGTCGAGGGAGTAGAGGAGTGCAAGGCACCTGGAGTCCATTTAATGCTTCTTCGGAGTAGAACTGGAGTTGATGCCTTGCCTCTTGATCCATTAACTTATGTATAGTTGCTTCACATGATCATGAACAAGGCAAGGAAGAGGAAGACTCGGTGTGGGGGATCAAATTACCCAAAGACCCTAATGATCATCCTTAAAGGATGTTGGAAAAGGTGTCGTTTTCCCATATACATGATCCGTCTTGGAGATGAATAAAGTAAGTGATACATGTTGATGTGGCATTTCCTTATTGGCCTTGAAAAGATTATCTTGCAATTAACGTAACTAATATTTTGTAACTCATCATATGATGATGTTATATTTCATTTTGATCAAAAAAATGAGAGGAACAAAATAAAATGTAATTGATACTTAATTATGCTTCCTATTCTAAAAGTGTTTTGAATACATGATCAATAGGTGATTAGTGAATGAAAATTCTAGATTGGTGTATTAACTTGTTAAATACATTAATGCGCTCAAATCATGTTATAATCCGATAATGTTGAAGATAATGATGATCCAAGATAATTGTGACCAAGTTGATAATACTTAAGGTTTCTATTGAGAATGATCATGCTTATGAAGAATTATGGTTAAAGATTCTAACTTGTTATGTTGTTGATGAAACTAATCGAATCTAAGTGATCATGATGAAAAGATATGTTGGATATAGTAATTAGGATTTCTAAGCATAACCCTATGATAACTCGATAATAAGGAAATCTAAACCCTAGATTAGGACCGAAGTGGGGTTTAATTTGATTAATGTGATGGTCTCACTTTAGGGATTACATACATGTAGATTTATGATGCATTTCTTGGAATCTTCTTTGTTGATTGGATCCATTGAATGTGCTTTAAGTATAATTGTGTAATCTACATGGTTCACCAGTGAGGTACAGGGTTACGCTTAGGACTACCCACATTAGTTTGATGGTGCTTTCCTAATGTTTTTTGATGATTGAACAACTAAAATGTTGGATGTTTATTTACATCTTGTTCAATAATAATGCAATTATTAGTATCACATAAAGAAATTGTATGTGAAGAAAATGCCAGTTCTTATTTACAAGTAATTGATGAAATATATGTTGTTACGTACTCATACACTTTTACATGAAAACCTATGTAAGAAAACCTATACAGTCTTTTAGGGTAACATAGGGTTTCTAGAATGGTCAAATATCAATTTTTTCTAAAAAAAGATAAGGGTTTCCTCAAAATTAAGAGACCAAGTAGGAGTTCTCCAATATTTGTAAGTTGTCCATGAACTTTAAACATAATTGTTAATGTTTATATGTTATTGTGTATAATGTACATGTTATAATGTGAATGTGTTATTCACTCTATAGTTTTCAGTTGTAACAGTTAAAAGACAATGGATACATGAAATACTTTTTACTATCTCTTTTCAAAAATAATCATATCACGTAGTATTCGTGTTTAAGAGTAAGAATAAAGAGTATTCACGAGTATGAATAAAGTTAATGAATGATCCTTATATATGATTATTGTATGGTCTTTCCTTGTATATAGTGCACTTCAGCATAAATCATGGGATTCCTAGCAAATAGAAAACTATGATGAAACTCAAGAGGCACTTCGTGCAAAGAAAAGAGGTACTTTGGTTTAAAATTTGAGGATTCTTATATAAGTCAAATAAAAGAGAATGATAAAATTCAAAGTTTATTTTCATAATGTGGAATGTTTTCACTTTGAAATATATGTTATTGATGTGTTATAATATTTTCAATTCTACTTACAAATTGTGTTATACATGGTTGGGGCTGTGATGCACACAGGAAAGGAGCAACATCAAGGAAAAAGTTATCTACAGACGAAAGAGATTAAGGACATCTGAAGCTAGACCTAGTGGGGTTTCATCTATCAATATGTTAGATTATTCTTTATATATATGAGACATGTGTTTAAGATTAGTGTGTGAGTTTTATATTATGAGTTGAATTAAACTTTATGTTAATGTTATGAATACCATGTTTGTGATATTCCCTATGATAATATGCTTCCTCTCAATAATTATATGTTTAAAAATAAATTGGAATGTTACAAATGGAAATATTTTCACATTGAGAAGTTGATCAAGAGGTGTACATGGTCCACTAGGATGAAGGGTTCACAACGATGGTTCTTTCTCATCTTTCCTTCTTTAATCATTTGGTCGATTTGGAAGTTTTGATATTCAGCCAAATATGATGGAAGCAAGACCATAAAGATGACAAATATCTACTTTAAACACATGTATGAGAAACATTTCCATAGATCACTTTCTCAACACAGTTTCATAATACCACATTAGAGGATCAACAAGAACAAACTTCTTCGGATACCCTTAAAACTAGGAAATTTGAAGCTCAATATCATTAGTCAAGAAATATATGGGAAATATTAGTAACTGAGGAGAGGGAAAACTAGCATCCTCATAGATATACATGGATAGTTAGGCTTATCTTACATATTCTGGCTAACTACAAAGAAGCATATACATGCAGTGATATAGGACGTAGTGATGGCCCTTAATATCATAGACGAATGAAATATTAATAGTAATATGATGGAGGTGGATGACAAAAACTAAACACAACTGATTTGGGAAATAGGACATGCCCTTGGCATTTAATCTCAAATACGAAGGAGATCAAGGAGATGATTGAAAACTACTCAATTCTTGGAGATTGAATTCATAAGGCTTTGAACTTAGTAGCTAGATAATTCTGCAATGATGATTCTTTTAAGAAGGGTGGTATGGTTATTTATTTTTAGTATCAACATTCTAGACACCCCATGGACTGATAACACTTGATAGAAAATGTATACTTTACATCACTACAGATTGGATAGATACATAGTATCAGAGAGGTGTATAAATGGGTCTCCATTGATTAGGGTCTTATTTTGGGGGTTTGTATAGGATGCATGATAGACTTAGTTGATACCTTTTATTTTCTTAGAGTGAGAGTTTCTTTATGATGTCGTGCGGCTTGTAAGCAGTCATATGTAAGCCTGTTCTTGTTTTTCCTACATGAGGAGTGTAGGATGAATGAAAGTGCCTCATGGCTTAACATGAAAAAAGGTCATGGGCTGCTTCCTAGTCTCTACTATTTGAGAGTGAACTCACCAGTACTTCTAATATAAATGAGAAGTAAACTTAGTTGGCCATATTATAGCAAGATTATATTCCAACCAGAATAATACAACATCTTTGTCCAAGGTATTAATGATATTCTCTTAAAAATCATGCCTAATGAGAAAAGAAAATGAAGAAAGGAGGCGATCAAGTATCATTCCTCCCCACTACAATATAGTGGTTGTGTTTAATACATATTAGTGAATTTAAGGTTCTATTTGTTAGTTTAAGAAGTAATATCATAATTGGAATCTCACTCTCTTTTTGTCTATTCATATATAATATTGATATGTTTTATATATTTATTTGGAAAAAAATTGAGCTTATATGTTGTATACACTGACTTGAATCTACAAAATATATATTATCCATGATGTATGGTTAACAATTCATGATATACATGTGGACAAAGTAGATTTTTTGATGAGGATCCGAAACCTAATATGACTCGGCTAGATTCCATCCCAAGGTATACATCGAGTATATAGAGATATGTTTCATTGTAGATACAGTTGTGTCACTCTGGAGTTTAACCTCTGGTTCCTCTGTATCCATAGCTCATGATAGTCAGTTTATACATATCAACCAGTAAGTACCCTCAGATATATTACCCAACAAATACACTCATTACATCTCAAAAGCCTATCTAAACCATACTTTTATGCAAAATATTTGCTTATATTATTAATAAAAGAGCAATATCCATATTATTAGTTAGATGTTTAACTTTAAGGTGGAATATGAAATTTCTCAAAATACAAATAGTTCTAAAAACTTTATTTTCAAAAATAATTATATCTTGTGCATTACACAAGTTTAGGGTTAGCAAACTACGTTGCCAACTTGCCTTTTGCATATAGGGATTAACTCTCAAGATGGTGGCGGTGAATATTTATTGTGGTAGTGGAGACATTTTAAGATGTACATGGCATAGTACCAGCCCAGGAACCATATTTCTAGATTGTTTTATGTATAGGACTAAAGCACCGATGTTGAATTATCTGTGAGAATGGGATCACCTCCAAATGGTTCCTCTACGCATTGGTAAGTTACTATTTGAAAATTTCCTATCTTGCTTCGGAACGCCTTAGCAAGATATTCCATATCGATGTCTTCTCCAATAATAGTGATGACGGTGCAACTTTCTCCTATGGTTTTTATTTTCACATGACCTGGAAGAGGAAGGTTAGCTATAATCTAGAAATAAAACTTTGTATAATTAACTGATGAAGCTGAAGCAGATTGACGTGGTGATAAAAAAAATGACATAAAAATATTAATTTACACAGTTTTGTCAAATAATTGCATTAGTATCACATTTGAAGAAGCATTTAAAAATAACACACTGTCATCTAAAAACACTTCCCAACGTAGGGCTTTTTAAATCTATGTTATAAAAATGTCAAAACTAATTGGTCCTTTATATAAAATAAAAAAAGCATGACACTAGTTTTGATACTGAAAATTGTGAGTTTAATTTAAATTGCACCACCAAGCGACGCTTTTTTCATTTTTTATAAAGCACCAATAATGAAGGTGGTTTCTAATGCTGGACTTGAACTAGGTCACATATAGTAGTAGGTTTAAAATTAGGTGTGATATTATGAGAGTATATCTTTGAGGGTGTTATGCATGATATTATTTTGGTTAAATCGTGTCACATTGATTTTTTTTTTAAAGAGGCAAAATAGAAACCTTATAAATTTTGAATTGTGTATGCTTAATCGCACAATAATCTTACTTACCCCAAGATTTGTGGCACAAAATGAAGCAATCATAAATTTTGAAAGAAAGGAAGACGGATTTCAACTTGAAGCTACCCAAATTAAATTACAAGCCTACACAATAGTTATGTGCTTTGGTGACCTATGAGTAAATATACAAGACGATAAAATAAGAAGACGGAGAAAAGGCACCATTGTCCCTATAAAGTTAATGCTCATTTATACAAAACCACATTGGATTTGGCGAGGACATATACAAACAGACCAAAGTTTTCTTTTTGAAGGGAAACTACTTCAAGAAGTCAACAAAGCTTACATAACTCTCATTCCCAAGGTCAAATAATCTGCCAAAAATGTCGAAATGGAGGCCAATATCAATTTATATTTATTTGATGAAAATCATTTCTAAAATTAGGGAAAATTGTCTGAGAGATATTCTTCATGGGTCAAATAGTTTAATTGAATGTGCCTTTCTTAAAGGGTTAGGAATCTCAGATATTATTCTTTTGGAAAATTAAATAATAAATGTTTTAGAAAGAAACAATCCAAAGTCAAAATGTGTTTGAAGGCCGATCTAAAACAAAGCTTATGACTCTATCTGTAGGTATTGTATTATTTAAATAATGCTTGGAACGAGCTTCCTTCCTTTTTTGTATCCATGGGATTTGAGAATACTTTAGTTCCACCTCCTTCTATATTATAATTAATGTGAGTCTTGTTGATACTATGTCTTGAGAGAAAGTTATATGATGATGGTTAATGGCCCAGTCTACAATGGATTTGATTATGAATAATGGAAATATTATTTATTATGTTTTCTTTAATATGAGATAACGAAGGAATGTAATAATTAATGTCGTAAGAATGTGTGACTCAATGATATGTTATTTAGGGTTGAGGGATTGAATATGAGATCGTATGTATGCTAAGAGTATTCATTCTAGTCTATCCCTAGAAAAATATTATTGCTGAAATTAAGATGAAAATAATACACTAAAACTAATATGTGCTTTGATTGATGACTATGTCTCATTAGTCATGCTATTTACTTTCAAGTGAATACTCATAAGTACTTTTATGTATATGTGTACTAAATAAACCCAACTTATGACACATGGAACCTATAGATGACAGTCAGAATGATATCTCAATGTAACAATGGTGATTGTGGTCCTTAGACCGAAAGTCACAAAAATGATCACATATGGTTTCGTCGACATTTACACTACTCAGCATGGCCAAAAATAGGGGTTGCATACAATGTGCATCATGAGACATCTGGATTATTATGATTAATGTAGATTGAATGTTCCCCTCTTATTGGAGTGATATCCCGACCACTTGATGAGTTAGACTATGAAATGCTTGATCATGCGGATGTGAGTAAATATATGACATTGAGCTCGCATGTATCTCAAATAGTATACTCTAGATAAAGGAAAAAAGATTGTACATTAAGAGGATGACATTTCTATATTTTATATTTAATCTAGAAATTAGAGGCAAATGGATTATATGATCATTTTAACACTAATCACTATACCAAGTTGAAGTTGTTCTTCAACTTATCCGTTTTTTGGCAATGAAGTCTTTCTAGATATCAATCATTGCTTGTGAAGTTGAAATATGATTATATACATTACTAGAAACATGTTGTGGAGCCTATAGGGCCACACACAGAATGTACATGGAAGAAGAGAATAACCACTGCCACAAGGTTAATATATTACTAATAGGTTTAGGTAATCAATTTGATCAATTATAGACTGCTTGGAAACCCAATCAGTCAATTGTAAAGTCCAAATGATTAGTTGAATAGAATGGTCGATCAACTCGATACTATAGTTTGTTAACTAAGCCAATATCAACCCAATTGGTCGACTATCTAGTCTAATCAACTGATAAGACAAGATCAGCCCAATAGATTGACTACCCATTCTAATTGGCCCATTGGAATAGATTAGTAAATTGGTCAATTAGTTCTAGAATATGATACATTCTAGTCAGTCGATTAGCTATCCAAGAGTTGTGATTCAATTACTGTCACCAATGACTTTCATTTATCTATGTATTAGAAACCCTTCTTTCGTCCTCCTCTATTTAAAGGGGAAAACAATCAGATTTGTGGTTACATCTTTTAACACATGAACCCTAGCCATCATTATCAACAAGGAAGGGCGAGAGAAGGTGACAAATTGTAATTCTAGCATGATATGGAGTTCTCATCATCAACATGGACTTTATAGAGATACAAATATCTTTGTGACTATTTTAGAGGACATCATCAACATCCATCTGTGAGCCACCACGACCACCACATATTCATTAATGAGAAACATTACTCGATCTACTATGTGAGTAGGTATATCTCACACCCCCCATTTTCAATATATCATTTTTGATGAGACATGCTAACATGTAACATAAAATATTTATTGTTTCCATTGTGTTTGTTTCCTCTATATTTTCTAACAATGACATGATAACCACATCAATCTACAGTGAATAAGTATATAAATTAATGTGAGCATATTCATTTTATGATATTTTATCTGGCTGCATATGACATAGATGATAAAATTAATATGCATATACTCTTTATTCCATAAAAATCACATATCTATATTTATGACATATGGGTGAGGTCAACTATGGAAAATTTATATTTTTCTGAGTACCTAAAAGTGAAATTACGTGTAATTTTTATGGGAACTACCCCTAATACCATGTGAGATGTAGCATGCCCTCCACCCCTCCCACTGACCGGAAAATCAGATATCCAGGCAAGGGATCCTCCCCTGTGTACCTCACCTTTTATGTGCGGATGTCAAAAATTGATTCATGAATATTGCCCAGTATGAAAAGATGCAACCATTAATATATATGTATGATATGAGACAACTATAAAAGTATACATGCACGTTTCAAAATATGTTTTGTTTAGTGGATGCTTGCATGATTATGACCAAAGACCCCTTTTTCATGCATATGGTTGTGGAAAAATGGAACTTGCATTATGGTTGACCAGTATTTGTCTTGCATACTGAGCTTCATCTCTTTTATTTCATATGTAATGGTTTCTATTCCCTTAATCCCTTTAAGTGTAAGTCAAGGTTTCCACACATCATTTAATATTAGACACTAAATTACATGGCATGATGAGGCAACCTTGAAGATGCAACACCAAGGATATTTCATGGAGTTGTTCCCTATAGTGAAAAACAAATGCAAGTTATGTAGGAGTTCAGTTTTTTATTATGCATAAGATGAAAAGATCTTAGGCGAAAAATAATCCTTTATGGCTTCAAAGTATTATTTTAGTATAGAAATAACCAATATTATATGTTTAAGTTTATTTTAGTATCTGATGTTTGGATTGTTGGTGTATATGATAGGAGAGCCAATCATATGATGATTGTAATGGCATAACTTGTAAATGATTCGATTGATAATAAAGGCAAACTTCTAATTTATTCTATTTTATTCAGTTATGAGATAATGTAGTAACATAATAAATGTCTAGAAAATGATATTACAAGATGATGTATGTCTTCAAGTACGAGACTTGAACAATGAGATCATATGGATTTTAAGAGTATATGCATTCTGGTTATGTCCCTAGTTGGATGTTATTATGGAAGGATGATAGATAGAAATAACACCTAAGACTAGAGTGTGTGTTGGTTGATGACATTATCTCATCAGTCATGATATGTGATATGAAATCAAGCACATAGATACTTATTAGAAAATAGTGTATTAGATAGAACTGCCATAAGAGTGATACATGAAAACTATAATTAGCAGTTAGAATCATCTCTTATAGTGTTGGTGGTGATTGTGGTTCTTAGAATACACTCATCACATGTCATTTGATATACTTTGACATCATCCACCGTGATCCTAAATATGGATTGCCATAAAGGTGATGATTGGGTGCATTGTGACACATGGAGATAATTGTGAGTGATGTAGATGACATCTTTTCCTCCTATAAGAGTATGATATCATGTCCACTTGATGAGCGATACTGACAAATGCATTGGCCATGCACATGTGAGTCAATATGTGATTTTGAAATTGCATATATATATATCTCATTTAGTCTAATCTGGTTCAAGGAACATGGATTGAATGATGAAAAGAATGACTGTTACATGCCTCGAGTTTAATTTGGATATCACTAACAAAGGAACCATACAAACACTATAGCACCAATCACATATTGTAGGTTGAAATTGTTCTTCAACTTTCCATTTACATGGGTAGCAATTATATGTGACTAGGCACTGCTCTTTCTTGTGATGTCATAATTGGTTATAATCATTCATTGCCTACATAATATGAAACCGATAGGGTCATACACTTAGGATACATCTAGAAGAGGAGTTTTGGTCATGAATGATAATTGAATGCATTGCTAATGTGTTTAGATATTCAATTCAAACAATAAATCAACCGAGTGAGCTCCCAACCGACCAGTTGGAGTGTCAGGTTTATTGGATATTACATTGGCTGAATTCTAGATGATTTGTGGAGTGAAACAACTGATTCACTTAGCAAATCACTCATTTTGTGGTTATGAGACGAACGTTTCGCGTAGCAAGACACCTAATATTTGATGAAATTTGATTGCATCAAGGATTAGTACTGACATCATATCGTGCAATAATTAGATTAGAATTGCCGATTCATATGTGATTGGAAAACATGATCAAATGACCGGTTCACTAGGTGAACCGATAGACTCGTATGCCAACCCATCAGTTCACCTAGAAAATTGACCATTTCTCCTTTTACATGTTGTGAATTTTGTGAGATCCCTATCCCTTCCACTCCCACACATACTAGGAACCATGACCCTAACCCTCCTATAAATGGAGGGGTACTAGGGGCTTCTCAGACACATCAATTGCCTCTCATAATTGTTCATCATCTCTGGTTGTGGTAACCAAGAGAACCCAAGCAAGAACTACCCGATAAAGAGAGGGATCTCAATTGTGATAAAGTGGTCTTTCGGGCTTAATTCCGAGGATGGAATTTCTTTTAAGGTGTGTAGGATGTGATGGAGTGGAATTTTGGCATCCCTAAATGTCTAATGACATAAATAAACTCAGGCATTTGAGTTATATTGTAAGTTACCTTGAGTGGTCAATATAAGAGTTTGGCACCAAAGTTAAATGTAAGGTAGTTTATATGATGATAATCATGTGGTACAATTTTGATAAAGTCTAGAGGTTGCTACAAGGAGTTATAAGCTTTTAATAATGATGAGATATATGGCATATTAATGAAAATGAAGCCAAGTCTTAGATCAATTCAATGTCATACTCTTTGTTACGTGTTAGCTATGTGACCACACCCTTGACCCTTGGGAAGGAGGTAACCACAGATTAGTGCTAAGGTAAGGCTTTTGGAGGTGCGATGAGTTGCAAGTTATCTCCTAGCATGCAGTTGGATAAATGACGGGATGAATGCAAATCGTGGGAAGGAAACCACGCTCGTCCACCCCACCATGATACGAACGTGGAGAGGGAACTGGTTTGGAAGAGCAGTTGGTCTCTGGCTAGTGGGTGAGAGACAAGGGAGACCAGAATCCCACTCCCTACCCCGTCTTCACTTCTTCTCATAAACACAGTTGAGTGAAATGAGAGCATGAGATCGGTTCTCCCCTCTTTCTCTACCACCATAGCCGACTGCAGTGGCTATCTCTTTTGGCTCTGCAAGGAACTACAGATGCACGTGGGAGAATCAATCATGCAGGTCGGTGTCAAGGAGGAGACACGCAGAGTGCTATGGGTGTGAAGAGGGAAATCTGGAGGCGGCAGGCTTCCTCGCCGTTCCTCCAGCCACATTAGCGGCTCACACACGGCAGATCGGAGTCCTGCTGGGGACTTGCGAGTCATGAACTTGACCGACAGTGTTGGGAGCTGTTGGCGAGGTGCAACCATGGCAAAACCCTTTGCCAGTGATCCAGGACGTTGGGCGGCGGTTTTTCTATTGAGGAGCAGCAGCTGGGGGGGGACCGATCGCTAGCCGAAGGAGAGCCCAGTGTGGTGGCCATGAGACGGAATCATAGAAACACCCTGATGGGGTTGCTCAGTTACTGGAGATGAGGCTTGGAGCGGTTCCCTACCCCAGACGGCGGCGTCATAGGATAGAAGGACAGGTGATCGCTCGCCAGAGCCAGCCCCAGCGGCGCCGTGAAGGACGGGCGTGTTGGAGTGGAACCATGAGATCGGAGCAGTCGATCGAGTAGGTCCTTTTTGCCTTGCCGAAGCCGGAGGATACACCTACAGCGCTGACTGGAGAGCACTGGATTTTTGGTCGGAGGAAGAAGGCTAGGTGGCGGTGAAGTAGAGTCTGAGGCAGCGGCCCTTGTGTGCGCTGGGGGCAGACGGAGCAGGCGTCGGGGAAAGAAGACGACTTGCATAGAGAGGGGCCGGACGGTCCAGTTAGACCAGAAATGAACCAGCTCAATTCAACCTAGAACCAGAGGCAACCCCAGGCAGAATCGACCCGAAATCAGATCTAGTGAACCGCTGGTTCAGTACGGGCCAGGAGCTGGAGGCCGTGCCCTTGATGGCCACGTGGCACTCCCAGATAGGTCAAAAAGGTAAAAATCTCAGTAAATGTTCAGTTCTTAATTAATTTGTAGTAAATAGCCCGCATGTCAGAAAAATACAAATAAGGTACCAAAATTCTCAGGAAAATGATTAGAACGATATAAAAGCATAATATCAGGCTTTTCATGCACTAATAATAGAGATATCATGTAAGTGGTGAAATGCTCATATGATGGATAATAATTAGCAAACGATGACATAAAATTATGGGAAAATGTCAGTACATCTATATCCATGTTTATAATGCTTATGATGTCTGTATTTATGAGGTATATGTACGAAATCATGTAATTTGATTAATATGGCTAATTAGGGATAATAACCCTAAATAAAATGTATTAAATACATGCATGCTCAAGAATTGATGAAATTTACAGTATAAGCTCATATTAGTATATGGAACCTCAGTACTAATTATGAGATCATAATGATGAACATAATCCATGTTATATGAAGATGAATCTTAATACATGGTTTTAAACCCTAATCTAGGTTAATGATGTAACCTAGGGTTAATATGTGCGCAAAAAGGATATGGAACCTAATGTTCAGATGAGGAACTTTAATAATGAGATGTAATCTGGAAAATGACATCAGTGAGATAATTATAAGACAAGAATGCAAGTAATAATGGAAATATCCTAATGAACTAAGTGAAACCCTAAATGGACATGTTTAGGGTTAAGATGAGATGTAAGATGATGAGAACCTGATGGTGATATGTGGTCTTGTCTTAATCAGGGTTGACCATGATATAGATGATATGAGGATGTGATGATTAGGTTTGTTTCTTGATCAAGGTACGCCATTACCTCTTACTTGGCTTATTATACAATATGCTTGTGTTATATGAGTAGTAAAATACTTGGCATATGGTATTGGATGAAATGATTGTTCCTGTATGATATGTTGCCTGATTTTCCATATTTATGGCTATGAACATATGAAACATAATATATTGTTCCTTTATATGAAAGCACTATATCGCTTTGGTAAGCGTAGTGCTAGTGAGTGATCTATCTCTTTGGTAAGTGGATCACATGTACAATGATCTATCTCTTTGGTAAGCGGATCATAAGGCTTGAATGCATCTATCCCATTGGTAGGCGGATGCATGAGCATATAATGGAAAATGAGCTTAAAATATGTGTTCTCTTTTGTTAATGAATATCTTTGTGCAAGTATACGCTTTTCTTATATTCTTCTGTTACTGCCAAGTATATTAGTTTTATCTTATTGCCAAGATATGTTGAGAGGTATATAAAAAGACACGTAGGTGTACTCAGTACAATATTCATGAAATATTGTGCTGACGTGTACCGCATGTAATCTTTTATATAGGTTGTGGTTATGCTCTTGAAGATCCAGGATAGTGAGAGTTGTCTGGCGAGCTGATGTACAGGTGGACCTGTTGTCTTAAGATCCTGTAGTTTTAGATGTAGTACATGTATATGTTATAGTTTGCTATTCAATATGTAATATCAAATGTTGTAACAATTCATGTTGTAATTATATGTTGAATGGTGAACATGTGTGTATGGTTTTATTATTGTTCATGTACATGTGCTACTGTTGTTTCCTTATGAATTCCTCTGATTTTCTTCTTCTTAGCCTAGTGTGGGATGTTTAAATTGGGATTCTCGCTGAGGTGAGGGTTTCAATTTGGACGTCACACATCAGATTAAGGAATAGAAAATCTGGGGATGTCACAGGTGGTATCAGAGCATGAACAATAGCAAAGCCTGACACTTGCTCATTATGCAACTCAAAACCAGAAAACCTTGAACTTAATAATCTTTAGGTTTAGATTAGTCGTCTTTTAGAGACTAGATCTGACCTAACCTCTAGGTTAGCACCTAGATGTCCGAGAACTAGGCCTAGACTGGTGCTTGTTGTATAGCAAGTCCTTAGATGTCGTTCTTTCCTTGTAGTGCAGCGGTATGGGACGTTGCACTATTTGGAAATGACGTGCATCAAGGGAAGAGAAACCCTAGACATATGGCGCTCGTTGTCTAGAGTAGCTACACTAGTCTACACCATGTTCTCACCCCTTTCACTAGTTCTCATGACATTGTACTCTCTACTATGTGTGGGACACTCGTTTTCAGTATTTGGTTTTTTATTCCAATCGGATCGAACCTTGGTAGTTTTCTAAGATGCATGTTTTATTAGAAAAAACTATATAATATTTTATTATGTATATGTATTACAAAAATGTGTCCCCACACATGTACGTGTAGGAGGTGGTCATGCAACCTAAGTGAAAGTGATGACATCAGTCTAGAAGAGAGAGTAGTTCTAGATTAGATGTCTAGAGCCTTTTTGATATATATATGATAGATAGAATAGATGATATAAGTTTTGATGATATGATGTAGGTCTTATATAGATGATATAAGATGGATTATGATGACATATGTTTGCCTTTGAGGACTTAAGTTTAGTTTTGAGGATGCAAGATGAGTTCTGATGATGCAAGAAAATAGGCTTTTATGAGATAAGATAAGCTAGGATGAGACAAGGTTGTGAGTCAGCAAGAGCCTCAATCTCTTTTACGAGGGAGGACCTCTAGTGTTGGGACCAGCTATAGGGTTAATTCCAGAGAGAGTGAGACCCATTGGGAGAAGGTTAGAGAACCTAAACTCCATGATATGAGAAATATGAGAAATATGTGATATGATATGTCCTAAACTAGAATACTCCTGAGTGATTGAGTTGAGTCACTTTATGCATGATTCCTATAGTTTGTTGGACCCTAGATGTCCTTGGGAAGACCAAACCCTAGACACAGAGAGAGGTTGGATATATGTGCATGTGAGCATGAATATGAGTGCCTACCATCTGGGTGAGGGAGAGAGCCCAAGACCCTGGAGGAGGTAGCTATGTTAGTTTCTGAGAAGCCTCATGCTCGGGTTGGTGGTTTCCCACCTAGGAATCTAGTGGTGTATATAAGAGAGTTCTGGGTAAGCACGTTTCATGGGTAGAGACATATGAAGAGGATGTTTTAGCATGTTTTGGTTGGTGCTTATGTGGCTAAAGCTTGTTAAGTTGATGACTAGTGCCAGTGAGGTAATTCGAGAACCCTAGACCAAGAGGAAAGATAAAGTATAATCATATGAGATACTCATAAGGTTGAGTTAGCTCAGAGAGACTGAGCATAGTGCTAGCCTCATGGTATGGGTTAGAGGAGCCTCATTTAGACAAGATAAAGTTTTGATATATGCTTAACAAGCCACTCACGTAAGTTTGTTTAGCACAACCGTAATATAATATATGTAAGGATGTGATCTAATCTCATGATGTTATATATAGACATGATATGATGGAAACCTAGAGATGGTTTAATAAATGTTAATGCATAGATGGTTAACCATATACATGAATAATGATGACAATGTGATATTGTTGGTTAATCCTTTGATGGAATCACTAGTAAATGTTGTAATTTATTATGAACAATGAAATGAGATCAAAAGAATGAAACATGTTACATGAGGTGTTAATCTTAGTGCTTAAAAAATGATAAAAATATAGTTCGATGGTTGCACAACATAACGTTTATGACACCTTGATATAATGGGTTAACTTTAGTTAACTCCTTTAGAATGTGGTAATATGATATGGGAACCCTAATGCACGGCTAAAGATAAGGAAGCAAATATAATATATGAGATATGTAAGGACATAACCTAAGCTTCCAAACCCTTGTTTGAGCCTTCTATGGAGTGAGGTTTCACCCTTTATGCCTTTGAAAACCTCCTAATAGTGCCTTGGATACATGGTTCTAGATAACCTTTGCGGATATGTTACACATAGAATAGTGCCTACATGTGGATGAAGACATGGTAGTTTTCCTTGTAGTACGAGTATGGTTAACTTTCGAGGACGAAAGTTCTTTTAAGATGTATATGATGTGATAAAGTGGTTTTTCAGGCTTAATTCCGAGGATGGAATTTCTTTTAAGGTGTGTAGGATGTGATGGAGTGGAATTTTGGCATCCCTAAATGTCTAATGACATAAATAAACTCAGGCGTTTGAGTTATATTGTAAGTTACCTTGAGTGGTCAATATAAGAGTTTGGCACCAAAGTTAAATGTAAGGTAGTTTATATGATGATAATCATGTGGTACAATTTTGATAAAGTCTAGAGGTTGCTACAAGGAGTTATAAGCTTTTAATAATGATGAGATATATGGCATATTAATGAAAATGAAGCCAAGTCTTAGATCAATTCAATGTCATACTCTTTGTTACGTGTTAGCTATGTGACCACACCCTTGACCCTTGGGAAGGAGGTAACCACAGATTAGTGCTAAGGTAAGGCTTTTGGAGGTGCGATGAGTTGCAAGTTATCTCCTAGCATGCAGTTGGATAAATGACGGGATGAATGCAAATCATGGGAAGGAAACCACGCTCGTCCACCCCACCATGATACGAACGTGGAGAGGGAACTGGTTTGGATGAGCAGTTGGTCTCTGGCTAGTGGGTGAGAGACAAGGGAGACCAGAATCCCACTCCCTACCCCGTCTTCACTTCTTCTCATAAACACAGTTGAGTGAAATGAGAGCATGAGATCGGTTCTCCCCTCTCTCTCTACCACCATAGCCGACTGCAGTGGCTATCTCTTTTGGCTCTACAAGGAACTACATATGCACGTGGGAGAATCAATCATGCAGGTCGGTGTCGAGGAGGAGACACGCAGAGTGCTATGGGTGTGAAGAGGGAAATCTGGAGGCGGCAGGCTTCCTCGCCGTTCCTCCAGTCACATTAGCGGCTCACACACGGCAGATCGGAGTCCTGCTGGGGACTCGCGAGTCATGAACTTGACCGACAGTGTTGGGAGCTGTTGGCGAGGTGCAACCATGGCAAAACCCTTTGCCGGTGATCCAGGACGTTGGGCGGCGGTTTTTCTATTGAGGAGCAGCAGCTGGGGGGGACCGATCGCTAGCCGAAGGAGAGCCCAGTGTGGTGGCCATGAGACGGAATCATAGAAACACCCTGATGGGGTTGCTCGGTTACTGGAGATGAGGCTTGGAGCGGTTCCCTACCCCAGAAGGCGGCGTCATAGGATAGAAGGACAGGTGATCGCTCGCCAGAGCCAGCCCCAGCGGCGCCGTGAAGGACGGGCGTGTTGGAGTGGTACCATGAGATCGGAGCAGTCGATCGAGTAGGTCCTTTTTGCCTTGCCGAAGCCGGAGGATACACCTGCAGTGCTGACTGGAGAGCACTGGATTTTTGGTCGGAGGAAGCAGGCTAGGTGGCGGCAAAGTAGAGTCTGAGGCAGTGGCCCTTGCGTGCGCTGGGGGCAGACGGAGCAGGCGTCGGGGAAAGAAGACGACTTGCATAGAGAGGGGTCGGACGGTCCAGTTAGACCAGAAATGAACCAGCTCAATTCAACCTAGAACCAGAGGCAACCCCAGGCAGAATCGACCCGAAAGCAGATCTAGTGAACCGCCGGTTCAGTACGGGCCAGGAGCTGGAGGCCGTGCCCTTGCTGGCCACGTGGCACTCCCAGATAGGTCAAAAAGGTAAAAATCTCAGTAAATGTTCAGTTCTTAATTAATTTGTAGTAAATAGCCCGCATGTCAGAAAAATACAAATAAGGTACCAAAATTCTTAGGAAAATGATTAGAACGATATAAAAGCATAATATCAGGCTTTTCATGCACTAATAATAGAGATATCATGTAAGTGGTGAAATGCTCATATGATGGATAATAATTAGCAAACGATGACATAAAATTATGGAAAAATGTCAGTACATCTATATCCATGTTTATAATGCTTATGATGTATGTATTTATGAGGTATATGTACGAAATCATGTAATTTGATTAATATGGCTAATTAGGGCTAATAACCCTAAATAAAATGTATTAAATACATGCATGCTCAAGAATTGATGAAATTTACAGAATAAGCTCATATTAGTATATGGAACCTCAGTACTAATTATGAGATCATAATGATGAACATAATCCATGTTATATGAAGATGAATCTTAATACATGGTTTTAAACCCTAATCTAGGTTAATTATGTAACCTAGGGTTAATATGTGCGCAAAAAGGATATGGAACCTAATGTTCAGATGAGGAACTTTAATAATGAGATGTAATCTGGAAAATGACATCAGTGAGATAATTATAAGACAAGAATGCAAGTAATAATGGAAATATCCTAATGAACTAAGTGAAACCCTAAATGGACATGTTTAGGGTTAAGATGAGATGTAAGATGATGAGAACCTGATGGTGATATGTGGTCTTGTCTTAATCAGGGTTGACCAGGATATAGATGATATGAGGATGTGATGATTAGGTTTGTTTCTTGATCAAGGTACGCCATTACCTCTTACTTGGCTTATTATACAATATGCTTGTGTTATATGAGTAGTAAAATACTTGGCATATGGTATTGGATGAAATGATTGTTCCTGTATGATATGTTTCCTGATTTTCCATATTTATGGCTATGAACATATGAAACATAATATATTGTTCCATTATATGAAAGCACTATATCTCTTTGGTAAGCGTAGTGCTAGTGAGTGATCTATCTCATTGGTAAGCGGATCACATGTACAATGATCTATCTCTTTGGTAAGCGGATCATAAGGCCTGAATGCATCTATCCCATTGGTAGGCGGACGCATGAGCATATAATGGAAAATGAGCTTAAAATATGTGTTCTCTTTTGTTAATGAATATCTTTGTGCAAGTATACGCTTTTCTTATATTCTTCTGTTACTGCCAAGTATATTAGTTTTATCTTATTGCCAAGATATGTTGAGAGGTATATAAAAAGACACGTAGGCGTACTCAGTACAATATTCATGAAATATTGTGCTGACGTGTACCACATGTAATCTTTTATATAGGTTGTGGTTATGCTCTTGAAGATCCAGGATAGTGAGAGTTGTCTGGCGAGCTGATGTACAGGTGGACCTGTTGTCTTAAGATCCTGTAGTTTTAGATGTAGTACATGTATATGTTACAGTTTGCTGTTCAATATGTAATATCAAATGTTGTAACAATTCATGTTGTAATTATATGTTGAATGGTGAACATGTGTGTATGGTTTTATTATTGTTCATGTACATGTGCTACTGTTGTTTCCTTATGAATTCCTCTGATTTTCTTCTTCTTAGCCTAGTGTGGGATGTTTAAATTGGGATTCTCGCTGAGGTGAGGGTTTCAATTTGGACGTCACACATCAGATTAAGTTTTAGAAAATCTGGGGACGTCAGGAGAACAATTATGGGAGAGCAAGTTGGCGACTAGTACATCAATAGGAGAGAAAACTCCTTGTCTATTCTAGTAGAACGACAAGAGTTCTAGGTAGTCTGTGTGGGCTTATATAGAAGCATGGAGGCCATCGCCTACCTCTTGGAGGACAACATCAAGTTGTTTTCTATGGTGAAGACCAAGAGGTGTAGGAGACACCGTCCCAATACAACAAGAAGACAGTTGCAGAACTACAACGACGAGGAAATTGTCACTACACTTGCTCCAAGATCAGGTATATCTTAAAAATATCATTTCTATTATATAGTTATTGAAGCGATATGTTGGTTTAATATGAATATGGCAGTAAAGTTTTGTTCTCGCTTCCTATGTGATGCCATACTTCCTTACAGTGGTATCCATTCCATGTCAATCTACTATATTTTAGGATATCAATGTGATCAAATTTTTTGTTTTATTGTTTATTTATTGCATAGAACGTGAATATTAATAAGTCAAATATCAAAAATCCCAAACTAATATATATATATATATATATATATATATATATACAATTTACATGTGTTGCCATAAAATATGGTTTTGATGGTGGATGTGCAGCATGGTTATTGCCAATAACCCTATATTTGCACATGGTGGTAGTGTGTGTATTCCTATTATATCTCAGTTTTTTATACCGAGTCTCTACCTTATCTTCCAATAATAAAAGTATTATTCTCTCCTACCTTTGCTCCCCTCAAATGTAACTCTAGTTTTCTCATTAATCATGTAATATTAGGATAGTATAATTTCTTTTTACTATGAAGAAGATGAGCCTAGAAAATGGAGGACCAAGAAGGACTGGTCGGCTGGAGGCCTAGTCGATCAACTGGAGGACCCAGAAGATTGTGAACCATAGTCTAGAGGACCTAGGAGACAACCAAATGACCGTCCAAGAGGCGAGCATATTAGTTCAAAGGTTATACCGATCAAACTCGATTGGAAAGCATATGCATTAATCAACAACAAATTTATGCATGAGATGTAGACCTTAGGTTGTGGTAATTCCTTGTGGATCTATGGAATTACATTAGAGTGTCCATAACCATCACCTTTTATTTTATTGCATTTTTTATGGTATATAGCATGTATATGATATGTACTGTATATGTGGTGATTGGATAAAGTATATGCATTTATAAATACAAACTCCCTCAATAAAATATTAAGTCTTAGATGCTTTATATTAGCAACACACATGAAAAGCTTGATCGACTAAGCGAAGGCTACGCTCTAGCGTGGTGCCCGTCCATGTCATGGAAGTGTGGTGGTAGTAATGTAGATCCGCTCAAGCAGGGTGCATTATTATCGTGTTGGATTTTAGGCTAGGCTAAACTGGGTGATCATAATAGGATTAAGCACCTAGAAGTATGTAAATGAATATGGTAAGGATTTGAGCATGTCATCTATCAAATAATTATTTATGATGCAATTGGCAAAAGTTATCTTCCTTCATAATTAACTATGGATGTTGGCGTTGGTCAGATAATAGTTGAATTGTTTTAGATCATGGTTCACTAGAAGCTTGTATGCTACAGTCTCCCAAATTGATATGTGAGGCCTATTAATTTGAATAAAATAGTGGGAACAATAATTAATTAAAGACCTAATTTAATATCATCAACTTTTCGAAACCAAATCAAAAGGTTTTCGATAGAATGTAATTTTTCTCTTGTAGAATCAAGTGACAAATAAATTGTTGTTGTGATCAAACTTTAGGAAGGACAAACTTGATGGGAAAATTATCCACAACTGGTTTTGGACATTGAGAAAGGATCTCATTCATGAGATCTCAATGATGAGCACAATCTCTTTGTCCTAGATAAATTTGTGGAAGAAATACCTACTCCTGATGCATGTAGGGATAAAGTAAATGCTTATTTGAAGCATGCCAATGATTCCTTAAACATAAAGCACCTTATCCTAAGCTACATGAACTATGAGTTGTATGAGAAATGTGAATATATGGGGATATTTGAGATTGTAACACATCTTAGGGACTTGAACCATTACCTCACAAAGAAAGAAAGGTACAATGTATCAAAGGAACTCTTTGAGTGTAAGATGGAAAAGGGAGATTCAGTAGAGGCCCATGTGCTCAATATGATTGGGTATGTGGATCATCTATTAGAACTAGGATTCTCTTTGAGCCAAGTGTTGGCCACAGATATGATTCTGCAATCATTTCCTGAATCATATAGTCATTTTACTGTGTGTTATCGCCTGAATAATGTGACCAGATCGCTGTAAGATTTGCTTGACATGCTGGTAAATAATGAAGCATGAATGAAGAAGGACAAACCCGTGATAATGATCAATAGAGTTGAGTCCAAGGATGAAAGCAAGGTCATGAAGAGTTCTGAGGCTAAGTAGAAATCTAGATCTTCAACACTCAAGATGAGGAGAAAGAAAAGTACAAGAGGAATATGTCCTTTGTACTTGAAGGCATTCAGGAAGAAGAAGACGGGGATAGAGATCTCCACTTTAGGTATATATGTTATCGAGATAAATTTATTTACTTCTTCATAATGGGTACTTGATACCGTATGTGGATCTCACATATGCTTGAATATGCAGGATCTGAAAAGAAGTAGGCATTTGGGAAAGGACGGTGTTGAACTTCGAGTAGAAAATGGGGCAAGAGTTGTTCCCATTGTAGTTGGAACCTATGGTTTATCTCTACCCAAAGAACTTGTATTCGAGTTATTGAACTATTATTATGTACCTGCCATAAATAGAAACATCATTTCTTTATCTTGTATGGACCAAGATGCATATGAATTTCATATTAAGAATGGTTGATGTTCTATTTGTACTTATGGTGTTTATTTACAAGATCTAAAGACGTCTAGTTATAATGTAAATATCAAAAGACTAAAGCTCAGTAACTCAAACAAAACATACATTTGGCATTGTCTTCTAGGGAACATACATTAGAATCACATATCTAGACTTCATAAAGATGGTTATCTAGACTCTTTTGATTTCAATTCCATAGAAACCTATGAATCGTGTTTGTTGGGAAAGATGACTAAGACCCCTTTCACTTGCAACAATGAAAGGAGTAGTGATCTACTAGGAATCATACATACTGATGTATGCGACCCATTTAGAACAATTGCTAGAGGTGGGTATCAATACTTCATTACCTTCACTGATGACTTCAATAGGTACGGTTATGTTTATTTGATGAACTTTAGTCAAAAACTCTTGAAAAGTTCAAGGAATTTATGAATGATGTATAGCACCAACTTGACAAAAGTATTACAACACCTTGTTTGGATCGAGGTGAAGAATACTTAAGTCAAGATTTTGAGGACATTTTGTAAGTCCATGGTATCATATCACAGTGGACTCCACCTGGAACACCACAATGTAATGGTGTATCAGAAAGAAGGAATCACACATTGCTAGATATGGTGCGATCACTGATGAGTTTAGCTAAACTTCGACTACCTTATAGGGTTATTCTCTTGAAACCACCACATTTACACTAAACTAAGTATCACCTAAATTAGTTCAAAAGATACCATATGAGATATGACATGGGAAACATCTCAGTGTATCCTTTATAAATATTTGGGGTTGTGAATATTATGTCAAAAAAATATTTCCTGATAAGCTTAAACCCAAATCCAATAAATGTTATATTGTTAGATGTCATACAAAAACTAAGGGATACTACTTTTACATTCTATCTGACAATAAACTATTTGTTTCTAAGATTATTGTATTCCTATAAGAGGATTTTATTTCCAAAGGAATAAGTGGGAGAAAAGTAGAACTCGAAGAGGTTCAAGATCAACATGAAAACATTGAATCGATAGATGTATAAGAGGAACACAGAAATTACAAGTCATTGTAGAATCTCAAATTTGTTTAATAACATAGGAACCTCATAGATCTAGTAGGACATACCTTGAACCTAAAAGATTTGGATATCTTGTAACTCAGGAAGGTGGTGGGTTGGTCATAGATGTTGAGCCAACAACATATCTAGAAGCTATTATGGGCTAGAGTCTGAGAAATGGCTTGAGGCCATGCGATCTAAGATGGAATCCATATACACCAACAAGGTATGGCCCTTGGTGGATCCACCTAAAGGGGTAAAAGCCATAGGGTGCAAGTGGGTCTTAAATAAGAAGACCGACGTATATGGTAAAGTACACACCTATAATGGAAGATTGGTTGCAAAGGTTTTCAGACAAATTCAAGGTGTTGACTATGACAAAACCTTTTATTCATTTGCCATGGTTAACTCCATTAGGATCATGCTTGTCATTGCATCTTATCACGACTATGAGATTTGACATATGGATGTTAAAACCAGATTCCTTAACGAGATCTTCTTGAAGTTGTGTACGTAACACAACCTGAGGGTTTTGATATATCCAAAGGATGCAAATAAAGTTTGTAAGGTACAAAGGTCAATGTATGGATTGAAGCAAGCATCTTGGAGCTGGAATCTTCATTTTTACGAGACAATTGATGTGTTTGGCTGTACCCAAACTGAAAATGAACCTTGTGTGTACAAGAAGGTTAGTGGGAGAATGATTGTATTCCTCATATTGCATGTAGATGATGTACTATTGATGGGGAATGCCATCTCTACTTTATAAAAGGTAAAGACATGGCTAGAAAATATGTTTTTTGTAAGAGACTTGGGAGAAGCTTCCTACATTTTGGGGATCAAGATCTATAGAGATAGATCTAGAAGGCTTCTTAGACTAAGTAAGAGCACGTACATTGATAAAGTGTTGAAGAGGGACAGCATGGAGAGCTCTACGGAGGAAACATGCCCATCTGTCATGGAGTTACCATCTCTAAAGCTCAATATCCCATTTCTTGTGAAGAAAGGGAATGCATGACTATGATTCCATATGCATAAGTAATTGGATCAATCATGTATACAATGTAGTGTACCCGTCCAGATGTCTCATATGCCTTGAGCATGACGAGAATATATCAATCACATCTTGATGATGCTCACCCGACAACCGCTAAGAACATCCTTAAGTACTTGAGAAGAACTAAGGATTAGTTTTTTATCTATGTCGGAGAGGAAGAATTGGCAGTATAGGGTTACACTAATGTAAGCTTATAAATTGACAAAGATGATTACATATCTCAATCTAGATTTATGTTTGGCCTAAATAAAAAAGATGTGAGGAAAAGTTCCAAGAAAGAGAAAATTGTAGATTATATAATAGAAATCGAGTATATTCCTGCATCAAATGCACCAAAGGAGGTTGTTTCAGTCATGTGGTTCATCTCTGAACTTGGGTAGTTCCAAGCATCATCAACACAATTGAGCTATATTGTTAAAGCAATGGAGCTATTGCATAAGTTAGAGAACCCATATTGCACTAGAGTTCCAAGCATATACAAAGGCTTTTCCATCTCATACGAGAGATCATATAGAGAGGAGATGTGAATATTTGTAAGTCATGTTAGATCACTTGGAATAAGATTCATGGGTGATTGGCTCTAAGTGCAAATGGGAGTCTTTTGGTATGTATGCCCCGAGAGACAATCATATGATGATTTTAATGGCATATGTTGTTAATGTTTTAAGTAATAATAAAGAAAAGCTTCCAATTTATTATGCTTTATTCAGTTATGAGATAATGAAGTAACATAATAAATGTCTAGAGAATGATATTACTCAATGACATATGTCCTCAAGTACGTGACTTGAACAATGAGATCATACGAATGTTGTGAGTATATACATTCTTGTTATACCCCTAGTCGGATGTTATTGTAGAAGGTCGATAGACAACAATAATACATAGGAATAGAGCATGTGTTGGTTGATGATAGACTCTCATTAGTCATGATATGTGATATCAAACCAAGCACATAGATACTTGTTAGAGAACAACTTATCAGACAGACCCACCATAAGAGTGCTTCATGGAAGCCGTAATTGGTAGTCAGAATCATCTCTTATAGTGTTAGTGGTGATTTTGTTTCTTAGACTTAAAGTCACTACACTCATCACATGTCTTTTTATATACTTGACATCATCCACCATGATCATGAATAAGGGTTTTCATAAAGGTGATGATTGGGTGGGTTGTGACACAAGGAGATGACTATGAGTGATGTAGATGGGATTTGTTTCTCCTAAAGGAGTATGATATCCTAACCACTAAATGAGAGAGATTGATAAATGCATGGACATGTACATGTGAGTCAACGTGGGATATTGAGCTTACATATATCTAAGACAATCTGCTCTGGTTCAATGAACATGGATTGAATGATGAAGAGGATGACTATTCCAGGCCTCAAGTTCAATCATAATATCAGTGACAAAGAAAATTACAAATAGTATAACACCGATCATAGATTGTAGGTTGCATTTGTTCTACAACTTTCCATTTACTTGTATACCAATGATGTGTGACTAGGCACCATTCTTTGCTTGTGATGTCATAATTCATTATTAACATTCACTGCCAACTTAATATGGGACCTATAGGGTCACACACATAAGATACACATAGAACATGAGTTTTAATCATGAATGATAATTGAATTATTGCTAATGTGTTTGGGTATTCAACTCAAGAAATAAATTAATTGACTGGGGAGTGAAATGACTGGTTCGTGGTTGCGAGACACCCAGTTCGTGGTGTAATTCAATTTCATCAAGGATTAGTGTTGACATTATGTTTTACACTAATTGGATTAGAATTGTCAATTCATATGCAATTGGGAAATATGATGAAATAATCAGTTCATTGGGTGAACCAATTGACTCGCATGCCAGTAGATTGGTGCGCCTTGAGAACCAACCATTTTTCCTGTCATTGGTTGCACACTTTGTGTTACCTTCCACTCCCATACAGACTGAGAACCCTGATCCTAACCCTCCTATAAATAGAGGGGTATGGGGGGCTTCTCTTACACATTAATTGCCCTAACAATTATTTTTCTTATCTGGTTGTAGTAACCGAGAGAACTCGAGAAAGTCCTACCTGAGAAAGGGAGGGATAGGAAGGAAGAACAATTGTGGGAGAGCAAGTTGGTGACTAGTACACTAATGGGAGGGACCCTTCTAGTTCTAGTACAGTGACAAGAATTCTAGGTGGTCTGTCTGGACTTCTATAGAGGTGTGGAGGTTGTTTTCTATTGCTTGGAGGACAAAGTCAGCCTGTTGTCTATGGTGAAGACCAAGATATGTTGCAGACACCGTCCCAGTGCAACTAGAAGAAAACTTCACAACTACAACGACAAGGATATTGTCATTGGACTTGCTCCAAGACCAAGTATATCCTCAAAACTACCTTTTTAATTATATAGCTATTGATAATCAGATTCCATATTTCCCTACATGGATATATATATATATATATATATATATATATATGTATATATATAAATAAAACCCTCATATAAATATTAAGTCTTAGATGTTCCCAGTGTTCACATATTGAATCCTTGATTGATTTTGTGTGGCCATGCTAATGTTTGATGTATTTTCTATCTCTGGATAGTGGGAGAATAGATAACTAGGTCTTCCAAAGTAAGATGTATACTCTATTGTTTTTCCCTTAGAGTTAGAGTAAACTAGGTGATCATTATAGGATTATGAATCTAGAGGCATATAAATAGTTATGACAAAGGATTGTTAATCCATGTATCACGAGTTGTATTAGATGCAATTGACAAATGTTATCTACCCAAACAATCATGTTGTGGGTGATTCGCCAAAGGTGACTCGTGACTTGATGAAATACAGATCTTGACCCAATAGAAGAGTTTTTGATGCAATCTTTTAAATAAAAAGTGAGGGATACTAATTTTATATAAAACACCAAGAGTGTTATTTATTTAAAGACCAAATAAATACACATAATATTTTTTCACATCAAAATATTAACTCTTTTAAATATTTTTATAGATAAAAAAATAAATAGAAACAACTACTTCTCATTGTGATCAATCATTGAGAAGGAGAAAGCTAATGGGAATAATGTCCATGACTAGATTAAGACTTAGAGAAATGTTCGTAAGTATAAAGTAAGCTCTATGTCCTAGATACAGTATTGCCAGACAAACCAAATCCAAATATGCCTAAGGTAGTAGCGGAAGCTTATTTGTAAGCATTCCAATGTCATTGTGGACATGAAGTACATCATGTTGTACTCCTTGAATAATGAACTTCATAACAAACATGATAACATCAAAATTGTTGAGATGGTAATACATCTAGGAACATGCACTAAGAACAAGAAAGGCAAGAGGGATATGATGTCTCTAAGGCATTATTTAAGTATAATGTAGTAGAAGGTGATTCAGTTGGGCCCATTTTGTCAACTTCAATGGGTACGTGGAAAGCCTAAAGAGACTATAATTTTTTAAGGCCAACTATTGGCCATAGATAAAATTATAAAATTATTTCCAGATTCACATAGGAAATTTGTCATAAATAAAAACATGAAAATTTTGTCAAATTTTTTACAATGTTGTTTGGCATGATAAGAATAGCTGAGGAGAAAATGAATAGAGACAAACCCAAATCCATGCTGATGTCAAAAAAGGAAAAGTGATGTCCAAGGGCAAAGGTAAAGTCACGAAAAAATATAGAAACAGACAAAATTCTAAGTATTCTGCGTCACCATGTTGGATTTTTTGTAAAATAAAGTGTCAAGTATAGCTAGTCGAACTAAAGAACATGAAGTAGGGGATAGAGATCTCCAGTTTAGATATATATAGTATAGAAATAAATGTGTCTACATATTTATCATTGATACTAGATACCATATGTGAATCTCATATATAGTTAGATATGCATGATCTAAAAAAAGTAGGCCCTTAAAGAAGGGATAGGTGGAAGCATCTATCACAAATGAAATAAGAATTATTGCTATTATTATAAGAAAAAATGTTTATAAAAGGTGGTGGATTGGACTAAAGTTGAAGAACTACTCTTAAATTCATGTCATAAATAGAAACATCATTTATATATCATGTTCTGACAATAATGATTTTAAATTTTATATCAAGAATGTTCAATGTTTTATTTATATAGATAATATATCATATGACAATTACCCTATGTGTTATGGTATTTATTTATTAGATCTGATACAATTTCTATAGCATAAATAATAAGAAGATTACTCTCAATGACTCAAACAAAACTTATTTGTGATATTGTCATGTGGGCCACATAAATGGGAAGCATAACTATAGACTGTGTAAAGATGGAAATCTAGTCTTGTTTGATTTTTAATTAATTTGGACATATGAATTTTGTTTATTAGGAAATATGACAAAAATACCATATACTGTTAACAATGAAAGGGAGATGTGACTTATTAGGACTGAAACATGCTAATGTATGTGGTCCTCTTAACACAAGTGCAACATGTGGGTATCAATATTGTATCACATTTACTAGTGACCTCAATAAATATGGTTATGTGCATCTAATGGAACACAAGTCATATGGTTATGTGCATCTAATGGAACACAAGTCATAATCCATTGTATCACATTTACTAGTGACCTCAATAAATATGGTTATGTGCATCTAATGGAACACAAGTCATAATCCATTGAAAAGTTTAATAGATTCATGAATGCATTGAAAAATTAACTTGGAAAGAATATTAAAGTATTTGGATCAAGTCGAGATGGTGAACATTTTAGCCAATAGTTTGATGCTTTTCTGAGAGATTATGGTATTGTATTACAATGGAATCTACCTAGAGCAACACAACATAATAGTATATCAAAAAAAAGGAACCACATCCTTGTAAACATGGTATGATCAATTATAAGTTTTGTTATGCTTTTGTCTTCCTTCTGGGGATATTATCTTAAAATCCTAAAGCTTACACTTACTCCCATTTATTTTAAATAAGTACAAATCCTATTATATAAGACATGGATTGAGAACGTCCCGGTATGACTTTTAAGAAGATTTGGTGATGTGAAGCTTACTATAGGAAACAATTTCAATGAAAAGAATACACCAAAACCCCATTTTGTTAGATATCATAAGTAAACCAAGGGGTATTATTTCTATATTACATTTGACAAGAAAAAATTTATTAAGAAAATTCATAATCCTTGAAAAATAATATATTTCTAAAGGAACTTGTGGAAGGAAAAATAGAACTTGAAGAGTTTAAGATCAAGAAGATAACATTGAGCCTATTAAGGTCAATAAAGAACAAGATTAATCAAAATTTATTGTAAAATTTTAATTTCCTCTTGTAATATAATAACCTAAACACATCATAAGCCATATAGATTTGGGTTTCTATGACTCATAAAGACGGAGTGTTGGTCATTAATGATGAGGAACCAAAAACGTATAACGAGGCTATTGAGGGACCAAATTCTCAGAAATGGCTAAAATCCATGAGATTTGAGATGGACTCCATGTGTACCAAAAGCATAAACCTTAGTGGATCCACATGACAAGATAAATCCCATAGGTTGCAAATTGGTCTTCCAATAGAAAATTGACATAGATGTAATGTACAAACCTACAAAGGAACATTCGTTGTTAAAAGGTTTTAAGAAAGTTAAAGGTATTGACTACAATGAAACCTTCAGAAATATTGTCATAGTTAAATCTACCAAGATCATGCTTTCAATTGTAACTTATCATGACTATGACGTCTGCAAATTTGATATTTATATGACACAAACTAAAGGTTTTATCACTCCAAATGAAGTAAGAAAAGTTTATAAACTAACTAGGTTAATCTACAGATTGAAGCAAGCATCTCTGAGCTAGAATTTTAATCCTGATGAGATATTCAAATTTTTTAGATTTATCCAAATAAATATGAACCTCGTGTTTATGAGATATTAGTGGGAACATATCTTTATTTATTATATTGTATGAAAATGATATTTTACAGATGGTCCTACTCTATAGTTGGTAAAAATATGGTGGAAAACCCGTTATTCACAAAGGACTTAGGAGAAACATTATATATTTTAGTAATAAATACGTATAGAGTTAGACATGGAGGACTTCTTGGTCTAAGTTAAAGTACACACATTAACAAAATGTTTAAAAAGTGTAACATGCGAAAATTATGAGGCAAGCTATCCATATCTCTTTGAATAAGTCTCTTCAAATCTCAATGTATCATCTCTTTTAAATATGTAGACCACATAAATAAGATTTCATATGACTTTGAAATTGGATCTATCATGCATGCAATATCATGTACATGTCACATCGTCTCATGTGGTTTGATCATGACAACTAGGTACCATTCAGATCCTAATGAATGTCACAAAATTTCTATCAAGAACATCCGTAAGGACTTGAGAAAAAGTAAGGATTAGTTCCTTATTTACAGTAGTGAGGATGGGTTGCTTGTAAAGGGATACACTAATATAAGCTTTTAAACTGACAAAGACAATTATTGTTTCAAATAAGGTTTGTTCTTACCTCAACAAGGAATATATAACCTACAAAAGTTCCTGGCAATAGATAATGGATAATTCTACAACAGAGACCTAGTACATTATTCAAAGGAGTGTGTATGTATCAAGAAGTTTATTGATGAACTAGGGGTGATTCCACCCATTAAAGATGAAGTAGAGCTATAAAGAGACAACAATGGAGCCATCTTACAAGCTAATGAATCCATATCACATCAGTGTTTCAAGCACATAATATGGTGTTGCCATCACATAGAGAGAGTGTACAACAATGAGACATGAGTATTTGTAGTGTATCAACTCAAAGTAATGTTGTTGACAATATGAGAAAAACACTTTCACAACAAAACATGATGGTCAGGTTATTTACTTGGACTTTATTTCATAAATGATTGGTTGTAGTACACGTGGGAGACTGTTAGTAGTAAGACTTGAGGGCAATTGATATAATTATAGAAATGTCAAATTTTGTATTCATTGGATGATTCCTAAAGGAAGCTCCATTTATTATGCATTCAGTATGAGATAGGAAATGAATATAATAATTTCTTAGGAATGTATGACTCAATGATATGTGATTTTAAGTTGGGGACATGAACATGGCATCATTTATTATCTAAGAGTTCGGATCTTCTTGTGGAAATTAAGAAGAAAATAAATCATTAAGACTAGTACGCGTATTGACTAATGAGTATGTCAAAATTGTTATGATAATAGATATCAAGCCAAATACAAAAGTGCATGTTATGAACAACTTTTCCAGACAAATCCAACTTGATTCTGATACATGAAGAAGCCAAAAATAGAAGTTAGAATCATATCTCAATGTGACAATGTTGATTTTAGTCCTTAGACTTGAAGTCACTACAATGATCACATGTTGTTCATTGTACTTGAACATTACTCAATGTGTCTTTAAATAAATATTGGCGTACAAATAGTGCTTGGATGCACTGTGACACATGTGAATTATTTTAAGGGAAGCAAATGGAATGTGTACCTCATATATATATATATATATATATATATATATATATATATATATATATAGAGAGAGAGAGAGAGAGAGAGAGAGAGAGAGTAAGAATTTGTTGCCCATGCAGGTAACAAAGGGCAAGCTACCCGATAGCAGGGTGCGGTGGCATTGCCCCGTAATTACTTTGAAAAAAAGAAAATAGGTGGAAAGAATTCAAACGCGAAAAACCCAAAAGCCTCGCACTGCCCTCGCTCAGACCGTCGCTCTGCCCTCACCCCGCACCTGCGTTCTCGCGCAAAAATCACCGGCGACCAAATCACTGCAACCCCCTCCATCCCCAACTTCTCTGTCTCCACTCACTCCTCCATCTCCATCATATTCGATTCCACATCTCACTGCATCTCAATTGCGGAGCAGTTCCCTCTTCCGAGATGACAAGAACAAAGAAAGCATCAAGGAAGATCTCGACAAGGCCGTTGTAGACAAAGAATCTATGGCCAATGATTGCAGAAGACGAAGACTTCAAAATGCAGCACCATCATGCCGAGGAGAAGATGGCCAAAGAACTAGAGGAAGTGACGGCCGCGGAACCACAGACTACTCTGAAAGGGGATACAAAAGGGGCTATGATGCCCAAGGCAACGGATGTAGCGGAGAAAGAAGCAGTTGCGGAAAAGGAGAAGGAAGATTCTGTAGCGACTACTCTGCTGAAATAGAAAGGGACCGAAGAAGATAACCAGATGGCCAAAGATCAGGAAGAAGCACGAATAGAGACGGTTGCGGAAAGGGTAAGTGAAGCTGTTGTTGAGACTCCTAAGTCAAGGCACAAAGGGAAGAAAAAAGGTGATGCGAAGACCAAAGAAGCAGGTGAAACGGGACAAGAAGAGGCTGTGAAAGGGGAGAAGGAGGTTGCTTCTGCGACTCCTCAGTCAAAAATGAAAAAGAAGAAAAGAGGGGCTGTAGATCCCCTAATGAGTAAACTGTCAGAGAAAAGAGAAAAATGTAGTAAGCTGGGTACTGCTGAGAAAGAAGGCAATGGAGCTACCGAGACTGGAAAACCTCCACATAACAAAGCAGAGAGCGAAGAATGACAAGGTAATTTGTGCTTGTATGTACATTACAAATGAGAAATAAAAAGATTTCGTATAGAAAGTAACAATGCATGTTAAAAGAGTAACTGTTATAAGAAGTAGAGGAACTAGACGATACCTAGAGTAACTGATATGGAACATTGGAATAACTGTACGACATCCTAGAGTAAATGGAGTAAATGATGGTGTAACTATTACAAAACAAAAAGTAACTCACACACTTTACATAGCAGTTAACATATGAAAACCATATTGTTAAGCTAAAAAGAATAAAAATTTAGAGTAACTTCGTTCGTATGCAGGAAAAGAAAGGGAAGGGAAAGGGAAGGCTGAAGCAACTAAGGATACAGAGAAGGCTGCTGACGAGATAGGAGAAGAGGAAAGAAGGAGGAAGAAAGAGAAGGGAAAGGAAAAGGCTACCTATGAGGGAGGAAAAGAGGAGAGAATTAAGAGGACAGAAAAGGAGAAAGGAAAGGCAGCTGAAGGTAATCTTGAATGGATTTATAAATGTATTAAATTGATGTTACTATCATCTGCCACTTACTTGCATTTTATTAAAATTGCTGTTACAAGAATAAACAGTTAGCATTAAAAATGTTATTAACCTACCACGTGGATTTAAATGTGAAAAATTGAAGAGTAACTTGACTAAGTAACAAGTAATAAGCAAAGAAATAAAACTAAGAGTAACTTTTCATATGTTTGCAGTGGGGACAAAGAGGTTGTACCATAGGTGTTACATAAAGAACTACATCACCACCAGCTAGAGTGTTGTGTTTACAAGTAATCAGCTGAGAATGATGAGGGAAATGACATTTGCAAACATGATAAAGATGCTGAATCTTATGGTTGGAGTAGGCTTCTAGGAGGATTTGATAGACATATATGTGGATGATGATATGTTTTTGCTGGCTAGAGGGGTGGAAAGAAGGATGACAATTGAGGATGTAGGGGTAATTCTAGGTATCACAAGCAGAGGTATGTACATCATACCTAGGAAAAATTCTGAGATTGCGAGATCAATATGGAAACAATTTGCTAGGGAAATAGGTAAACAAGGAAATGGAGGGGAGACCTCGAAGAGGTTGAGGGAAAAGGATGTCCTACACAAGGACAACTTAGAAAAGCTTTGGCAAAAATTTGCAAGGACCGACGATCCAACGAACTACCAGAACATGTGACGTGCATGGATGTTGCACCTACTGGCAACATTCCTACTCCCAGACACCAGCTATTGCACACCAATCTACATAATGCACTACCTAGACGATGTTACTGCCACGAAGCAGATGAATTGGGCAAAGTTGGTGCATGGGAGTATCTTCAGGAATATGAAGATGCTAAAGTAGAATGTCCAACTGAGGAGGAAAGGGGAGAAAGGGAAAACCACCCTCTACACAATAGGGTGTGTGATGTGCCTATGCGTAAGTGAACGAAATTCTTTTCATATACAAAATTGTTACAATGATGACTATTGGGGGAAGTTACATATGCATTAAATTTTATGTCTGTTTACATGCAGGTTTGGGCATATGAGATGACGAAGATGGCAAAGCCAACGTTCCTTGACGCAAATCCAAAGATAAAGAAGTGGGTTGCGCCGGTTGAGAAGTTGATGGATTTAGGGGTTGTAGACCCTAAGGATGTAAGAATATTTCTTATTTGTTACGAAAGCTAATATACAACATAATCCTGCAAGTTTGCATTGTTACATATTATTTTTGATTTTTGTATGGACAGGTTTGTGAAGGTATGAAGATAGACCAGGGGGATGACTGGCGAGCTTCAAGAACAATGAAGGACATGCCCTACTACCTTGAGGAGAAAAGGGCAAAAAGTAAGCAAACGCCAGACAAGGCACCCGCAAAGTCGATCATCAGAAAAGGAGTGCCTGCTGAGGACTCCAACCTGGAGAGAAGAATTTACATACTCGAAGAGGAGCTAAAGATGCAGAAGGAGATCTGCATGAAAATAGTTGTTGAGGCATTCACTAAAATGTAGAGAGAGAAGAAATGGCTAGAAAACAGAATAGCTGAGATGGAAGAGGAGAATAGAAATCTGAGGATGAAATGCGGAGATGAAGGTGACAAATCACAGTCACCTGCCGGTGGATTCGAACAATCTGCTGAGGGGTTTACATCAGGAAATGTTCAAGAACCCAAAGGTAGTTCAAATGTGCTACCCGAGAAGGATGTCGATACGGAGGGCAAAGTTGAGAAGGAAGGTGTGGATATGGATGACACGCCGAGGAAATGAGGTAGGCTAAGCCTTTGAAGAAAATGTGGAAAAGAAGGACTCAGAGGATGAGAATGATGGTAAGAAAAATGGTGATGAGGAGGAGAAGAAGAAAGAAAAATCAGCTGAAGGTTCTGACCAAGGAAAGTTTGCACGAGATGCAGAAGAAAAGAGCAAAGAAGAAATAGGGGAACAACAGGAGAATATAATCGAAGAAGAAGAAGAAGAAGGGAAGAAGGAGGAGCCTAGAAAAAAGTTGTCAAAGAGGAAGAATATGGAACAAAAAATCATAGGGAGCATCAAGAAGAACGTGAAGAAGAGGAGGGAGGAAAAGGTAAGGTTGCATCTCCTTTAAAGTATATCAATACTTGAGTAACTATGTAAATATAGTAGAGTAATTGTGTGATATTGTAGAGTAACTATAGTAATATAAAGAGTAACTCTATGATAGTCTAGAGTAACTCTGTGAATTAGAAGAGTAATTGTAGGAACATAAAGAGTAACTATACGATGGTCTATAGTATCTGTACGACATATCAGCATAGTGTAACTAGTGGAAAATGAAGATTGATTCTAACATAGACTGCTCTTTTGTTGTTGACATCACAAGCTGTCAAACTTCATTGGTTTTGAGAATTTCAAAACAAAAGAAACCAGGGAAATTGTCCACCACTTCATGGACAACATAGAAGAAATGTAAGAGAATTGGTTATTTTGTCAAGTGTACACAGATAAAACATCACTTATTCAATATCCAAAACTAATATGTATAACATCTATAAAAATGATTGGCAGGTCAAAACGAGAATGGAGATTAAGTGATGACACTTGGTGCATGGGGAAGGACCTCGCCACCCTACTATACAAAGATCAAATGACGCAATCACCAGTAAGAAACAAATAAATAGTAGTGTAACTCTTTGAAAGCTTGTGGTTTTTTTTCTAAACAAAGAAAGCTTGTGGTTTTTTTTCTTCAGGTTATGGACTGCTTTGTACAGATGCTCAAAGCTACCACAAGCAAAAGGAGGAAGAAGGGTCTGTCATGGAACTGCTTGAGCACATATGCTTCGGTAAGAACAACAAAATTGGTATACAAAATTACATCAAAAATACAAAAATATATTCACAAAACTGAAACGTATAGATGTGAATTTTTTTAATTATGCATTTGTAGCAGAAGCTGGCGTTTGATGTTGAAAACATAACCATGGAGCAGATCGACATGCTATCTCTACTATTCAATGTCCTGATGAAAGATTGGGACACAATGGACTTGGTGTTCACCATATTAAACAACGACAACCACTGACACTTGTACGAGGAAAGTTTCAGGGATGGAGCACATCGGTCTTATAACTCAATGAGTGGAAATAGCAAGTCAAAAAAAGAATTCCTTAGATGGGTATGCGATCTATAAAAAGTAACTCTATTTGTAGTGGATTGATAGGGTTAATGTTTGTTGATTGATGATTAATAAGAGTTGTGTATTTTTAATGCAGGTGGGTATTGTGCATGAATTCTTCAGGGGGGCAGAAAAAGGGGACCAATACTGTCATAGTGGGGACAGGAGTACCCGTTGTTCCCACAGTAGGAAGAAGACTCACTTGACTGTGGGATCTTCATCATGAAGTACCTAGAATGCCTGATAAATGGAAAACACATGGACTTCACCTGCAAGGACATGCCGGTCATAAGGGCTGATATTTTTCAAAGAATGATGGTGAGGGGGGAGATGCAGCCTGTACAAGCGCATGAAAAAGATAACAATGAAGACATCAAAAGAGGCCCATCTAAGGAGAACAAGGGAGGAAGAGATGAAGGTCATAAGCAGCAAGAAGAAGAGAAGACAGAAGTAGCAGATGAAGAGAAGAGAGTAGAGAAAGAGGCTGTTTCAAGCCTAGATAAATGGCTGAATTTTAGCTGAAATAGTGAATTATTAATTGAAATGTAAAACTTGAACAATTTGCTTCTGGAATTCTGATGTGTAACTGCTATGAGATACATTTACTTGGGTGCTGCGAAAAGCCTAAAAATTACATTTTTGATCTAAATCATATTGCAAATATGAGTATTTCTGGGTTTAATGTATAGCGTTTTGTGCTTTGAATGTTGTGTTCTTGAATGTAAAATAGTTGTGGTTTTGTATGGAGATATATACTTTGAGTTAGACTGCCAAATAAAAAAAACAACACAAGAGAAAGAGTGATGATAATATCGTAACACATAGAGTAATTATAAGAACACTAAGAGTAATTGTGATAGTCTAGAAAAGTAATCGTATGATTCAAAGGAGTAACTCACATACTTTGTAAGAGTAACTCTAAAAAAAGAGAGGTAATCCATAAGGTAACGGTGACATCACTAAAGAGTAACTGAGAGAACACTGAGAGTAACTGTGACAACAGTAAGAGTAACTGTGAGAGCACTGAGAGTAACTGAGAGAACATCGAGAGTAACTGTGACGATATAAAAAGTAACTCCAGCGTTGTTCAAAAGGTTTCATCCATTGTGACAACAGTAATTGTGAAAACATATAAAAAGTAACTGTGACAACAATAAGAGTAATTGTGACAACAGTAAAGGATTCATCCACTGTGACAATAGTAAGAGTAAATGTGACAACAGTAAGAGTAACTGTGACAACAGTAAGAGTAACTGTGACAATAAGGCTGATGGTTCTCACCCTTTCACCGACATTAGAATAGCATACCTCCTTCTACCATTCCTAGTGTTCTCATAAACCTCAACACAACCTACCATGAAGCCATTCATCCAACCCATGAACTACACCCTTGATGACAAAACTGTGGAATCCATTCAACTACCTATAGAATGGAAATATCTCCATTTTCACATTAGACCAGGCAACACCACCTTCCGTATCGGAAACCAGACATTTCAGATCACCCTTGTTCAAAATGAAAACGGATCCCTTTCCACTGGTAGTGACTGGAAAGAGATGATCGCACATCTCAATCTTCATAGAGATTGGATCATCTTCCTCCGGCCAACCGATCACCAGACTATCACAACATGGATCACAGATTTTTTCTTAGAAACACCAACCGAACTACATCCTCTCTTAAGAGTGCCTGGTGAATCTGGAACGGACGAGTCTGCAGATCGGCTGTTTGTTAGGGAGAAATACCAAGCACCGCCGGGTTCATGGGTGAATCCTTTACAAGTTGACTCATCTATGACAGCTGACACCACAACATCTACAGAAGACACTACTTCTTTTTTCCAGCCTTCCGGTCATAAATAGGTATGCACCGCTGCCCTTTTCTCCTTGAATTTTGGCCGATAATCTTCCCCATCACCGCCTATACCGTCTACCGCCCCCAACTATCCTGGGGTCACCACCGCGGCGGTGTTCGTCGATAAACCCCTCCTACAGATACCAGTGGAGGTGGTTGTCTACCCAATAACCAGTCATAAACCCCTCCTACAGATACCAGCAGCGGTGGTCATCTACCCAGTAACCAAAAATATTCCCCAATCCCTCCACCACCAACCCAGCCCTCCTCACAAGGCCTTGGCTTTCTTCAGAACAACCACTCATCTCGTCCAACAGCCCCTGCTCCGCATCTTCTTCCTCCCTCCTAGCCTCTCCTGCCACCTCCCAACTATGTAGCAGCCGCCAGGACCAACATATCACCTCCCAACTATGTAGCAGTGATTGATCTTGCATGACACCATCAGCATGTCTACTATCCTATTCTTTTAAGTTCCAATGCTCTCATTTCGTCACTATGGCCGATTGTTCTCACCCTTTCACCCACTTTGGAATAGCATACCTCCTACTACCATTCCTAATTTTCTCATAGTCCCTCATCTAATACTATTTTGTAATACTATTTCTTAAGAGATTTTTACTTCAGAGAGCTATATATAGTCTGATATGATCATGATTCTTAAGTGACTTTTTGTTTTGACTGGATGTTCCTACTATGAACTGGTGTGTTTGATATATGGATTTTTCTTTATTTTGAACTGGTGTGTTTTAACTGGCTGTTCCTGCTATGAACTGGTGTGTTTGATATATGGATTTTTTGTTTTAACTTGTTGTTCCTGCTATGAACTGCTCAGATATGTCCCTGGCGAGAGCGGTGCTGGTGCTGAAGTTGGACTATCATGAAGGCTGGTTTGGCTGTATTTTTTGGTTATCTTGTTCCAGTGGTTATGGTTCCTCTTACTGTCATAGTCTGGTTTTTCTTACCCGCCATAAGTTTTGAGGATTCTGTAGTTGCTGTTTTGGTTTGCTGTCTCTGCTTTGCAATGGAGTAAATGGTGTGTATGATAGATCTCTCCAGGGATGGATCTGACCCCCTGAGCTCTTTGGTTTTTATGTTCAGTTGATGGAACATCCTTATAGCTGGTTTGGCTGTAGTTTTCTGTATCGTTTGTTCCATAGACTATGTATAATATATATCATTTTATGCTTTGAATGTTGTGTTCCAGAGACTATGTATAATATATATCGTTTGTTCCAGAGACTATGTATAATTATAAGAACACTAAGAGTAACTGTGATAGTCTAGAAAAGTAACCGTATGATTCAAAGGAGTAACTCGCATACTTTGTAAGAGTAACTCTAAAAAAAGAGAGGTAATCCATAAGGTAACTGTGACAGCACTAAAGAGTAATTGAGAGAACACTGAGAGTAACTGTGACAATAGTAAGAGTAATTGTGAGAGCACTGACAGTAATTGAGAGAACATCAAGAGTAACTATGACGATATAAAAAGTAACTCCAGCATTCAGAAAGTAACTCTTGTGGCTGAAGGTTTGTCAAAAACACGAAACTAGTGTATGTGAACCACATAGTAGCAAAAACTGACATTTCATGAGTAAACTGAACAAAACATGAAAGAAACTATACTAATCCAAAAAAGTATGTATTTCAGAAGAAAAGAGTATCCACTGCACACGAAGATAAAACAAAAAATATTCTTCAAAAGAGTAACATCTGATCATAGTAGATTCTTTTTAGCATATTCAAAGTATACATACAGCTGGTGGAGCTCAACATAACACATAGATACATTACAAAACACAAAAGTGAAAATACATGGAGGGTTACAAAATCAATTTCACAAAAATTGTAGACAAAAAGAACAACCCATTACAGATTAGAATATCCCTCACTCACGCACTAATCAACTACAAACTCTACTAAAAATGTCCATCATCAACAGACCACACGATCAGCAACAGAGATAATCATTGAACAACAAACAACAACAACACAAAGTCCAGAAACAAAATCCCTACCGAATGGATTACTTCTTCATAGGGCAGTTCCTACTGTCATGGTTGACCCCAAACTCTAAGAAATTCTTGCACTGCCTCTCTCTTTTATATTGGGCAATCTCAACTCCAGATTTAAACCTCACATCGGTCGATCTAGGTCTCCCCTTAGTTTTGCAAATACTAGGTATATGAACCTTGATAGTAGAAGAGGAAGCTGTATTAGAAGCGATTACACTAGCGCCTACACCAGTATCAGTGAGATCCAAGTCTAAGAGCTCTTTTTGTAGAGCTAACAATTTTTCATGGAAAAGATCTACAGCGTTGTTCCTAAATGCTATGTTGACAATTGAATTGTAGGCAGAAACAAGCTGAAGTGTCCTCCCAGTGGATGGATGCTTAACTGACGCTTTGCCAAAAATCAAAGGGTGTTCTCTGTACCCTTTGGTCCACCTCTTCAGTATGTAAGGCTCGGGAAGAGTGCAATAGTCACGACTCTTCAAATAAGAGAGGATGTGCCTATAAGGGATGCCTTTGAATTCCAGCATGAAGCAACTGTAGGAAACAATGTCACTAGATGACTCTTTCTTCAATATACGGGGAGTTCCAAGTCCACCGACGTGATACACCTCAAAGACACCTTCTGAAGCTTCCTTTACATTGTAAACCATGCTTTGGTGAACCTCATACTAGAATATCTTAAAGATGGACTTGGTGTATATGCCTCTCATCTGCTCCTCCAGGGGCCACAGTGATGACAAAGGGAGGTAACTGTTCTCCTCGTCAAAGTCTTTGAAATTTTCAATCTCTCGCACATGAGAGTAGGCAGTCTCCAATGAACATACAAGTTCAAAGAGAGTCTCCCTACTATTCACATGGATCCTAATGAATGCATTCAGGCTCTCGCTCCTCTGAGTCATCCTCATGCCCGCAAAGGAGGACTGCATATAGCACGAAACCCAATCGCAACGCATCACATACATATCAGAAAGCTAGGTGATGGACAACAAATCATTCTCCTGAATTACAGAATCCCACCTCTCTTCAAAAATGTGGACATCATCCACGTTCTAGACGCAATCATTCAAGGAGCTTATGATCTGGTCCTTGTTAGGAACGCCACCAAGATTGGAGGGAAGCTTCTGTAGGATGTGCCAGCTGCAGAAGCGATGCTTGCAATTGGGAAAATAGTGATGATAGCAGCATTCATAACAGGGTCCTAATCGGTTATGATGGAAACCGGCTCTTTGCCAAAACAAAGTAGGTACTTCTTGAAAACCCAGACAAATGAGTCGTACTTCTCATCGACCAGCAGAGCAGAAGCAAACAACATTGTCTTGCGATGGTGATCAACTCCACCAAACATTCTAAAAACCATCGAATACTTGTTGGTGCGGTAGGTGGTGTCAAACACAATCACATCCCGAAACAGCCCGCAATCTTCAACAGAGATAGGATCAGCCCAAAATAGATGAGTAAGGCAGCAATCGGGGTCGTTTTGGTAGATATAGAAGAATTTCGAATCAAGGACCTTGAACCTGGCAAAGTGATCTAAAACTATGTCGACGTCATATTTGGCTGACTCTTTCCTCTTGCTACTGATGTGTCCATGAGCTTGTCTGCTGGTAAATGTCAGATTTTCATAGCCGCCAGAATCGAATGCTATCAATGCAATCTGTCTCGATACAGGTATGTTAGCTTGGCTCATGGAAGAAAGGATCTCTTTTTGAGTTACATCAAGAGATGAGTTACACTTGAGGTAATGGAGATGAGCATCGTCAACAAGATCGTTGTTGTGTTCCTCAACAAATGCAGTCACAACCCACATGGATGAGGACTTATCCAGTGTGAAATGGATCATGGCTCCACAACCACACCTCTTCAAAGAACGCATGTGCTTCTTGGACAGCTTATCCTGCACGTTACCCACTTCATCACAAACGGGGCTCAGACGCCCTCTAGACCTCTTAGAACGGCAGATCTTAGCCTGCTTGTCGCAAACCAGATCTTTGGCAACCAGAATCTTAGTTCCCTGTTCATATATGTTGTCGTCTTTCCTGATGTTAAACCCAATCATTCCAGCGTAGCTATAATAGAAGGAGATACCTTCATCTAAACTTCCAAACTGGAGGCCAATTCTAGGGACTGCAGCTGGGGGTAGAGAGGAAGCACCAACAGAATGAGAAGACTGAGGATTATCATCATCACAGCCGACACTTGCAATAGCAGCATCCGTATCAAGGTTGGGATCCATGACAGCGTGTTGGAGTAACTCAGAAGACCAGAAGAGTAACCATGTAACACAATAAGAGTAACTCGGTAAGTCAAAAGAGTAACCACGTATAACAAAAGAGTAACTACACAAAACATAAAAACATGTATGACAGTTACTACTTCAAAAACAAAAATGCAGACACAACAATTGGGTTTCTTTCCCACACAAGAGAAAGAGGGATGAATACACATTGAGATGATGAGAAAAATGAGAAAAATGAGTATAAATGAATGAATTGACGAAGAGAAATACAAAATCTACCTGAATGTAGCTTGGAAAAACTGTTGCTCCTAAAAATGCAGATAGAACATGCAATTCTCCCACCCCCTCCACTCCCTCCTCCTCAGTGGCGTGAGATTCACAACAACAATTTGCTCCTAAATATGCAGATAGAACAGGGAATTCTCCCACCTTCCCCACTCCCTCCTCCTCAGTGGCATGAGCTTCACAACAACATGTTTGGACGGTGGAATCAACTTGGTGAAGATCGATATCGCCACAGGATACACAGAAGAAGGTGGGAGAAGGATCAAATCGTTGCAAGTATACCTTCGTCATCCTACTCTACAAGACTGATAAGAGGGGAATCCATCCTTGTTGTTCAGGAATGGAGATGAAAATAGGGATTTCTGAGGAAGAAATGTAAAAGGAAGATCGACATACGCTGCGGAAGGCGGCATCAGAGGCGGATTTATGGTAGTGGGTCATCCACCGGTGGATGGGGGGTAGATCGGATCTATCAGTCCGGCGGCGGCACAGACGAACACGGAGAAGACGTTGCATTGTTTTTTTTCCCCGAGTTATTTACAAAAGGCTGCCACCGCGTCACTTGGATGGGTAACTTGCCCAATGCTACCCACCAAAAAACAAATAAATAGCCATACATATATATATATATACACACACACACACACACAGAGACACACGCATAGAGCTTGGATGTATCTAAAATAGTATACTCTAGATCAGTGAACAAATATTGTACATTGATTTGATGATGTTTCACACGAATGGTTCTTCAAAAAACTATGATGATGTTTCCATGCCTCAAACTCAACCTGGATATCATAGGCAAATAGATTATACAAACATTAACACTTGGTAGTCCATTAGGTTGAAATTTTTATCCTACTTCTGTAATATTTGAGTGGGAATGAAGTCTTGTTAGATACTAACCATTGCTTGTGAAGTTGTAATATAATTATAGACATCACTACCAACATAATGTGGAGCTTACATGGTCACTCTCATCGGATAATAGGAGAGACAAGTGTAACAATAGATACATGATTTATTGATTACTAGGTACTTAGGTAATCAATTAGATCAGTGATAGACCTACTGGAAGCCCAATGGATCAACTAGAAGTTTCAATCAATCGACTAGACATACGGTTGATCAATTGAATTGTTCAGTTGGTCGATTGGGCTGAGATAAGCCCAATCAATTGACTGGTTAGTCTAGTCGGTCGAATTCACAAAATCAACCCAATTGATCAACTAACCAATCCATTCGTCTGACTAGACAAGATCAATTAATCAACCGATTAGTTCAAGAATGTTCTAATACAATCTATTTGGCTGACTAGACTGGCCTGACAACTGACTAGCTATCCACAATTAGAAACCATGATTTCTTTCTCCCCTATTTAAGGTGACATGAAAGTTAGATTTTTAGTTACACCTTTATACATGTGAATCTGAATCTTCACTACCCACAAGGGAGGGAGAGAAGAAGATAGAGTACAACACTAACATGTTGTCAACAGAAAGGCAGCTCCTATGTAGTCAAATTTTTTTAGTGTGTCGTGTATATAGAGACACAAATACTTGTGTGAGTGGGTTGGGAGGACGTGTTTAACATCTGTATCTGAAACACCACAAGCATCATATATTTCCTTGTGAGCAACACCGTCGAATATACTCTAAGCCAAGATATATCGCACACCCCTCCATCCTGATACATCATTATTGATGAGATCTATTCTTGAAAAATATATAAAATCTTAATTTTGCTATATGTCGCCTTCATATTTCCCAACAAATTTGTCTCCCATAATTTAGGCTACTAAATGTATTCGGCAAGGGGAACCATTAGCATCATACGTTATTGTGATTGGTATGTTGTGTTTGTCGGCCCTTATGAAGAAATTAGAAGACATGGGCACCATAAACCTGCCTATTTCTGGAGAATGGAAGATATCCCATATCATATTTATTGATGATCTATTTTTATTTTGAGAAGCGGATGAAAGATATATTGTTGGGATTGAAAAACATTTGAATGAATTTGAAGATTTATTGGACAATGGGAAAGAGCCAAACTTACGTTGGCGTTTGTAACAAGCAGCTATCATGATGTCGTTCTCTTTAAAGGGTGCAAGGATCATCATATCATACTTACCATATTTGATCATATCTGTGATAGGAGGAACCAATAAATTTATGAAAATAAGAACGACCCAATGCTACTATTATATTTTCAAGATTACACACGACTTTGAAAACCTATACATGTGTAGATAGATTTCTCGGGATTACTTTGGGTACCTTCTCAATATAATTGCCTCGATTTCGCTGATGAATGAAAAATAACAACACATTTAACAATTAAAAGATCATTTTTTTCCTGAAATTAATATCATAAAGTGAAAAAATGGATATTTCTTTGTAGTTCAAGGAAGAAGCAGATATAGTTATTAAACAGTTCAGCGGAGCTTTTTCTTTTTAGTGAAAGGAGTCTGGCTAATATTTAGAGGCAGCGGAGAAGTACAAAGATTATTACCGAATTTAACTGCAATTTTCGTTGCCTTTGAACGAACCCGTTCCTGTTGTGGCTGTCTCTTTGGCAGCAACGACCTCAACGACTTCCAAATGGAATTGTCACCATCAGATGTATATATATTCAACACTATCTTCTGCTAAGGATAAAAACCAGTTAGATGCCTTGTGGAGCCAACCAAACTTGCCGATGCTTTATCGTTTTCAATGGCCGAAGAGGCGAGTTTACCATAAGTTGTACTTGAGAGGTTGGAGACGCTGATCAAATCATCACAAAGAAAGGATTTAATTTGTTAAATGGCAGAAACAAGCGCTTCAAAATTAGGAATACAGAAGGCTATATGTTTCAGGTGTACCTCTTTGTTGAACAGTTTCAGCTGACGACGACCCGTGCTCTGCCATACCCAACCTGCAATCGCATAAAAATTCCAAATCTTGTACAGCCATGTTATATATACGCAGATAGAGATGAAAATGGATCGCCACAAGACTAACCATTTCTGGGGCTCTTCCCTTTCTTCGACGTCAGGGCCGAACAATCGGAAATCTGAAGGGGTGAGACTGGGAGATGGAGTAGGAGGTGAAGTCGAGGTAGAAGACGAGGAAGAGAAGGAGAAAGAAAGGTGTGCTGTCACGAACGATACAATAGGCGACAGGTCGCTTTGTCCATCTTCCTTAGGCAAGATGTCTTGCTGCTCAACTGATTCTTCAAACTCATCTTCTCCTCCATCACCAAATCCTTCACGGGTTTCAACAATTTTCATTGCTACTATAGAGGGACAACTGGATTCCACAATGGCGAGCCGAAAAGTACCCAGGTTATTAAATATGTGAGTTGGGCAGGGGCGGCGATAAGAAAATGGCCGAAAAGGCACCTCTCATCTCCCCGAGTACAGCTATCCTATAAGAGAAGTCCGCGGAGGGGTTCAATGCAATTTTTTCATTATATTTTGAAATTACATACTGGTCCATGTATGTGTCCACTACACTTTTATCTTTAAAATTTTAAATTATATATTATACAAGGAGATTGATCTATACTATATAAGAAAGTCCACGAAGGGGGTTGGATGTCATTTTCTCCATGATTTTTTGAAATTACACACTGGTCTGTGTGTGTACATCACACTTTTATCTTTAATTTTTTAAATTATATATTTTAGTATGAGGCTCATCTATACTATATAAGAAAGCTCTGAAGGGTGATTCCGGGACGCTCACGCCGGTGACGCCCGATATTCACGCACAGGGAAATAGCTCCCAAACCGCCGCCACGTGGCGGCTGGTGATTGGGTGTTTTTTTTTAAATTATGCAACAGTCAAATAAATTTGTTTCGCTTATAACTTTTGAACCGTAATTAATTTTTTAATAAAACAAAAACCGTTGGTTTCGTTACGAAAAATGTAATCTAACAAGTCTAATATTGACATATTTTTTAGATAAAAAATTGATATATATATATATATATATATATATATATATATATATATATATTATTTGACAACCAACTATAGTGCCCATAAATGGTTATTGACACTCAAAAATAGTTAGTTGACACCCAAAATGGTTCATTGACACCCAAAAGTATAAATATGACGTAAAAATAAGATAATTGACGCCCAAAATGGTTCATTGACACCCAAAAGTATAAATATGACGCACAAATAAGTTAATTGAAGCTCAAAATGGTTCATTGACACCCAGAAGTTTGAAATGACACCCATATAAGGTATTAACAACCAAAATAACATAATGACACCCAAATATTTTGTTTGACACCTAAGACCACTTAATGACACTCAAAATGGTTCATTGACACCAAAAAATATAAATATGACACCCAAATAAGGTAATTGACGCCCAAAATGGTTCATTGACACCCAACAGTTTAAAATGACACCCAAATAAGACATTTTTTGATGTTATGACGCCCATAAATGATTATTGACTTGGAAAAATGGTTAATTGACACCTAGAATTATAACGACGCCAATAAATGACTAATGACACCTATAAATAGCTAATGACACCCAAAGATGGTTAATTGACACCCAAAATGGTTCATTGACATCAAGAATAATCTATTCATATCATATATATATATATATATATATATATATATATATTTGTTAAAAATATATCAATATTAGGTTTGTTGGAATGCATTTTTCATAACGGATACAATGATTGAGGCTGCGCCACGTCACCACCCCAAAACAACCTCTCCCCCAACCATACCACTTTGTCCCGCGCGTAGGCTGCGCTTGCTGCCAGCCGCGCGTGACGGAAACATTTTTGGTTATTAAATATGTGAGTTGGGCAGGGGCGACGATAAGAAAATGGCCGAAAAGGCACCTCTCATCTCCCCGAGTACAACTATCCTATAAGAGAAGTCCGCGGAGGGGTTCAATGCAATTTTTTCATTATATTTTGAAATTACATACTGGTCCATGTATGTGTCCACTACACTTTTGTCTTTAAAATTTTAAATTATATATTATACACGGAAATTGATCTATACTATATAAGAAAGTCCAGGAAGAGGGTTGGATGTCATTTTCTCCATGATTTTTTGAAATTACATACTGGTCTGTGTGTGTACATCACACTTTTATCTTTAATTTTTTTAATTATATATTTTAGTATGAGGCTCATCTATACTATATAAGAAAGCCCTGAAGGGTGTTGGATGCGATTTTCACCATGATTTTTTAAATTACATAGGTCCTTATGTGTACACCACACTTTTGACTTTAATTTTTTAAATTATATATTATATTAGGATCCTCATCTATACTATATAAGAAAGTCCACGGAGGGGGTTAGATGCAATTTTCTCTATTATTTTTTAAAATTACACATTGGTACCTGTGTGTAATGCACACTTTTTTGTTTAATTTTTTAAATTATATATTATATTCGGAGTCTCAACTATACTATATAAGAAAACTAGCAGAGGGGGTTGGATGTAAATTTTTACCATTTTTTAGAATTACATATTGGTCTCTATGTGTGTACCACACTTCTGTCTTTAATTTCTTAAATTATATATTATATTAGGAGACTTATCTATACTAAAGGAAAGCCTGTGGAGGGGGTTGGATGTAATTTTCTCTATTAGTTTTTGGAATTACATATTAGTCCTTATGTGTGTACACCGCACTTTTGTCCTTAATTTATTAATTATATATTATATTAGAGACTCATTTAGTCATTTATACTATATAACAAAGTATATAAAGGGGGTTGGATGCAATTTTCTTTGTTATTTTTTGAAATTACATATTGGTTCATGTGTGTATGAGAAACCTATTAAGATATGTATTGTACATATTTATTGTATCTTCTTTTGTCAAAGTTTAACTTAGAGGCACTCATTGCAGTCTACTGAGGCACCTGTGCATAGCATGGGTTTATGCCTAGTTTGTCTATAAAACTAGAGGGATACATATGTTTTTCAACTAATTTTTGAATTGTTAGTTAGTCTATGTATGTGTATGCTAAGCGTTTATCTTTATTTTTTTAATTATATATTAAAGAGGACAACTCATACAAATATCTAATGTAATTGTTTATAACTACATGTTAGTCATATAGCTGGTGGTGTGTCAAATACAAATTTGTTTTTTTTTACTTTTTATCATTATCAATCGATTATTTTGTGTCTAACAAAATTTTATATGTACTATTGAGGTGGCTAGATGTATATTTTCTATCTTTTTGAATATAGAATTGGTCCAGGTAAGTTTGAGTTAAAGTTTTGTTTGCTTTTAGAGAGAACTAAATGTAAGTTTTTCAAGATTTTATTGAATTACAAGTTAGTCCCCATAAGCGTTAACTACAATTTTATTTTTATTTTTTAAAATTATATACTACATAAGAAAACTCATGAAAACATCTAAATGAAATCTATAATTTTTATGAGTACAATACAACTTATTTTTTAGTTTTTATAATTACGAGTTAATCTTTTTGTATTCTAATAAAGCTGCATGTACTATATAAAATGCATGCGAGATGTGGCTATGTACTTTTCTTTTCTATTTTTTTTAAAATATAAATTGATCCTAATCTGTGCAAACTATATTTCTATCTATTTAATAGGGACAATATGTCATTTTTTTTCAAAATTATAAGGTGGGTCTCATGTATGTAAGTTTCCAATTTTGTCTTTTACTTTTCAAAATTATATTCTATGTTAGAAAACTCATGGAATGAATTATATGTAAATTTTTACTTTTTTAACCTACAAATAGTCATATTGTAGAAGTACAATCTTAGTTTTATTTTCTATAATTTTATTGGATCACTCAATCTTCTAACAATCACGTACTATATAAAAAAGACTACAAAGCTTTCTAAATAAATTTTTTAGATAACGGTTTCCATGTGTATATGCATTTTGATTTAGTTTATAGGTGCATGAATGAAATTATTTTGATTTTTTTTTATTTTTAAGCTAGTCTCTGTATGTGTAAGCTGCACTTTTATCATGACTTTTTGAAATTATATACTCTATAAGAAACTCATGAAAATATATAAATATAATCTTTTAACTCATGAAATATATCTTTTACTATTTATATTTATGATTTAATATTTTTATGTTCTAATATAGTTGCATGTACTATGTAAAAATTTATGCCGAGGTTTCTACTTCTTTTCATTTTTTGGAATTGTGAATTGATTTGTGATGTGTAAAGTACATTTTGTCTTTATTTAGTGTTTGCGTAAACTATATATTTGTCTTTATTTTTTAGAATTATATACATATAAGATAACCAATGGAAGGATCTAAATGGACTTTTTACGTAATGTTTGAAATTACAAATTAGCCCCTTGTGTGTAAAATACAATTTGATTTGTTTGTTTTAGGATTATGAATTGATGTTTATGTGTTCTAAGAAAAATACATGTACAACTATGTTGTTCTTAAGTCCGTGCTACACAAATATTTATTGAAATTTGTTTTATGTAATGCTTTATCAAATTTTCCAAATTTATAAAGTGAGTAAGATATTCTAATAGCGTACTCCTACAACACATAGTTTTTAACAAGTTTTTGGAGGAACTTGGGGCAACATTTTTTTTATTAAAGTACAACTGTTCGTTGCTCATTTTTATGCATATCTAATTTGATATATAGATGCACCACTTTCATACTTAGTTTTGACATGAATGTCCCCATGGCTTTATTGTTAAACGGATTGCATGGATTGTTTGTCTTTGAAATGTCTATAGATCTTGTCACATACCCTTCCTGTATAATAGCTTTTGATTTTGGGTGGGCTCAGATCAACCCGGATAACATATTAAAATAAAATATTTTCAAATATTTATTTAGACACATATTTACTTAGAGTTTAGGTAAAGTGTACCAACAGGTACATGTAACTTATATGTATTGTTTTATATTGAACTTACAACTTATAATTAATTCGAATAATATATAGAAAATGATATTATCTTGATTAGAAATAGTTAAAATTATGTTTCTAAAAGATAAAATACAAAATCATTCAACTATTTATTAATTTTACTCATTATTCCATTGGTTACAGAAAAATAATTTACTTTAGTAGTGGTCCACAATCCGGTCGAGATGAGTTATGCAACACATATAATAAGTATTATACATCCAACATATATGGTTATATTATGTTGTAGATTATTGTATATATGCTCAATATCAAATGAGCACATTCAACTTAAATGTATTTTGGTTTGGTTCTCTTTTAGCCCTACTAACATGACTATCAGACATACTTTAGGTAAATTATAATTGAAAAAGGTTGTAGCTAATGTATCATACATTATACATGTTATAAATGCATAATGTCATATATGGAACCATGTAAACATAGATTGGAATCGACATACTAAAAAGGGCTAGACGAAGTGGTTTGGTCAGGAAAACAAAAAATTGGTCACCATTTGTATGTGAGGAGTCATACTATATTAGCTTTAGCCAGGTCCCTTACAAAATGACAATCTACCTTAATTTATTTTGTAAGATTATGTAATATTGGATTATTCTCAATGTGGATAGCAACATGCTTGTCACAGTATAGGAGAGAAGGAGTCTAGACAAGAATTCTAAACTTAGTTTGATTGGGTCATGCCCTCTATAGGTCACAACATGCATGTGCATTAGTATGATATTCAGCTTCAGTGCTACAACAAGAAACCACATTTTGTTTTTGACTTCTCCAGACCAATGGATGATTTCCAAACACAATAGAAAAACCATAGGTGGACTAACGATCTCATGTATATCATTTGTGTATCCAGAATAGTAATGATCTTTTTCTAGGATGTTAGTAGAATAGTCATCTTCCTAGGGTGCTGTTGAAATAACGTAGAATGTGTTGAATACAACACTAGTGATCTTGGTGTTGAGTTCTCATATAGGGATTAAAAAACTCTGACAAGATAGGTTATGTTAGATCGAGTAATTTCTATATAAATTAATCTTGTAACTATTCAATGATATCTTTCTAGGTACATGAACAGACTCCCCTTAAAAAAGGCCTTTGTGTAATAATCCATTGGAGTAGAGAGAGGTTTAGCATTTGTCATCCCATCCTATTAACTTAGGTATAGGACTAACGTCTTTTAGGACAATTTTAACCATATAGAGGAGCAAAGGAACTTTATATCGAGGAAGTATCACAAATTTCCCAAGTCCTTTGTATGGATATGGGCTTGTAGTGATTATTTTAGGTTGCAGATGACAATTTTGTCAATGTCTTTTATCACAATGTCATTGACATAGGTGGCAAAGAGAATGTATCGTCTTGAGGATTTTGATGAGAATAGTGAATGATCTATAGTTGATCCTTGAAAATCTAGATTGTAAAGGACTTTATTGAGTTTCTTGAGCTGGACTCTTAGGAATTTTTTAAATCCATATAAAGAGCTGGTAGATGATAGCACTTTGTGAAAAAACTCCCCATAAACTTATATTGTTTGGAGGTTCATGTATATATACCTCCTCTAGGAGATCTCCATTTAAAAACGAATCCTTTATGTCTAGATGGAAAAGTTTCCAGTTAAAATAGGCTTCTAAGGAAATTAGAACATGAACATAAGCAATCCTTATAATTGGAGAGAATGTTTCATAATAATCCTTAGAAAACAACCGCGCCTTAAATCGCATGATAATACCATAAAAGTGGTGTATTAATGAGAACACTGAGTGGAAGTCAACAATATTCTTTCCTGATGGAAGATCGACTAGGTTCCATGCACTATTGTCATCTAAAGCTTACATCTCTTCAAGCATGGAAGGTTTATAGCATGCCTTAAAGAGTCAACTGGAAGTTTGAGAATAAAAATGGTATTTAGAATAGTGGAAAAAACAAAAGCAACAGGAGAGAGACAATCTAAAAAACATGTGTTTCAAATTGAACATTTGATGGTGCAAGAGTATATGCTTTTTTCAAGAGACCAATAATTCATATTGGTCCCAAAGAGATGATGACTATGGAGTTATTATCTAGGGATGAACTTCCATATGCTAGTCTTATTTTTGTGGTGGTGGTAATGGGATTGGGGAAAATTGTATAGGATGTGAGACCATTTTATTTGTAGGATTATAGAGAGATGACAGAAAAGCAGAATAACAACTCATCCTCATAAAAGGTAACATCAGTAGAGATATAAATACGACCAAACTTGGGTTCAAGGCATTTGTACCCTTTTAAGAGAAAGGATGTCCTCGAAGATCTTCTTTATCATGTGGGGAATAACTCGTCAGCCTTCAGTTAAAAATTATGGACTAAGGCGGCACAACTAAAATATCTAGACAGTAGAGAGAATGGTTTGGTGTGCGTATATACAACTAAAAAAGGAGTCTATTTTGGAGAACAAAGGAACGTTGTTGATTCACTAAAAAATGTTAGTAGACTAGCCTAAATATTTTTTTAAAGATTTCATGAATGGTAAGAGATTATGTAATGTCAAGTTGTTGATGATTTTAAGCTCTGTAATACCATTTCACTGTGAAGAAGAACAACAAAATCATTGATGGATGATTCCCACATCTTGAAAAACAAAACTAGCATTGGGTGTGCTGAAGGCCACTATCAGTGTGAAGGATCTTAATGGGCATGGAAAATTGAATTGTTATTATTATTGTAAAAGTGTGGATAAGGGATAAAATCTTATCACGTGTTTTACTAGTACATTTTTGGCCTTTAATGTCACTTTCTCTAACGTCGGTTCCAAAGAAAAAAAAACACCATAGACTAAACAACGTCTGTTCTTGAGCACAAACGTCACTATTGGTCAAATCCTACTAATTTTGGAAAGACATGGGTGCTTTTTTTCTATAGGGTCGTTATTATAGAAAGTGACGTCTTAGATAACCCACAAAGTACAATTTTTAAGGAAAAAATTTGCCTCCAAAATTTTTAAGATTAGTGTTGATTTTCTATGAACTGACGACGAACATCTCAGTGTGAAATATATTTTTCCTCTAAAATACTTTTGTGTTGGTTTAACGTTAGAAAAAGTGATGTTGTACGTATTATAAACGCAAAAAATGTGGTACAAATAGTGTCTGTTTGTTGTCTAGAAACTGAAGATAGAGGATTGAGACCATGTCTCCGTAAAATATTTTCCCCCCAAATTTCTCTCTAGTGTCGGTTTCTTTAGAAAATCAAAAAGTATGTCCTTTGTGAGGTTGAATTGTTTTATTTGTATATGGGTCTTTGTCATCGACTTTTAATGAAGAACCGATGTCTAAGTACTTTTTTATTTACTTTCACAGAATAAACCAATGATGAATTCCTTACTGAGATTGACTTTTTTTATTTGGATATAAGGGTCGATGTCATTGATTTTTAATTCCAAACCGACGTCTAAGTACATACTTAGTCGTCAGTTTGACTCTTTAGAATTGATGTCTATCTCTTAGTCATCGATTTTCTGTAATAACCAAAGACAAACTTCACTTAGTAGCACCTGTGTAATATTTCTTTCCCTCATTCTCTATTTCATATCTCTCAATACCTAACTCTGACAATCATGCTCCAGCGACCATTGTCATTGTGTCATGACTGTTGTTGTTGTTGTGTCGTTGCTTCTACTGTTGTTGCACCTTGATCAGTCATCGCCATCACTGTGGTTGTTGTTGTTAGAGTTGTTGTTGTCCAAGTTGCTATTTCTACCCTACTGTTGGCTGTCAACATTGTTGCACCATTGACCACTGTCATCGTTGTTGGTGGAGTAGTCATCCTGTTGTTGTTGTTTCTGCCCTGCCGGAGTTGCTACTGTTGGAATTTCTAATCAAGGTATTTTTTTATTATTTTATATTTTTAGCTACATTTTTATATAATTTGTTTAAATCTAACTAGGGTTTTAAATATAAATGTTTATGTAAGTTGATGAAATGTAACTAGGGTTTGATACCTAAATTGTTATCAATTGGAGAAATGATAATTGTATAATTTCTTTTATAATTGAAAGTCATGTATAAGAGCTTGCATATTTGAGTGCATTTTTCAATTTTATTGTTGTATGGATACATAATCACACCAAAGAATTAATGACACTAAGTTGATATGAATGACTTAAATTAACTTGATTTCGACTGCAATTATTATGCATTTACCTAAATTCTAGATTGTAAACCTTAATCTAGACATATCTCTTCTTTTTCTTGGTTTGTATTTACACTGAATTGATATGAATCATAAACCTTAATTTTGGACATATATCTGTTGGAATAGACGTCTGAGATATACTCATTAGGAGTAAATATTAGATAGTAACTATTTGTGACCATTCTTGAACTCTTAATGTCACTTAGGATGTAAATGTATAATGTGTATTCAGTTTTTAAGATGTTTTGTCAGCACTTTCCCATTTTTTTATCTAAATACATATGTAGGTGGATATTTGTCCATCTACATCAGTTTACTTGGAGAATTATGGGGAAACATTGTTGATTTTTTTTAAATCGAATACACATTATACACTTACTAGTGAGATTATTTTTCAAGAATGGGATAGGTGGGGACAAGGGAGTAGCCCAACAGTGCGACTCGAAAATCCCCAATGAAGGGTCTCATGTTCGAATCTAGATGCTAACCCTTGGGGTGCAACAAATCCCCATGTTATTAAGCGCTCCTTGGTGCCCCCATGTACGTGGTTAGTTTTGGGGTTTACCCTTGGTTGGGTAGGGTCCAATAGCGACCTTTCCCGGGAGGGGTTCTTTGTTATTAAAAAAGAATGGGATAGGTGATACACACACTCACTACTGAACCCTAAACCCTAATTTATAAACCATAACCCTAAATCCTAACCTATAAACCTTAAACCCTAATCTATAAACCATTATCCCTAAATACTAAATGATAAGCCCCTAGTATCTAAACCCGACGCCCTAATTTGTAAATCATTATCCCTAAACTCTAAATGATTAAACCTAATCTCTAATCCTAATATCTAAACACATGATTTAATACTTGTTTTCTCTTTGCTCATAGAATGGATACATTGGATGTTTATTCCTAATCACTGCACCTCTGAGTGTATTGTTGGTCTTGATCAGTTTATAAGATTTGTGGAGGAACATAGGAATGACCTGGAGATAGGTTCTATTATCCAATAGCGATTGCATTAACAACTTAAAAGTCGACATTGTTGACAAAATCAAAATCCATGTCATGTACAACAAGATTGTAAATGACTATAAAAAATGGTACTAGCATGGACACATTCCTACTGTGAAATGAATATATGCCGATAGAATTATTTGTGTTGAAGAAGAAATTGTTGATGATGATGTAGATGTGAATGACCCGATTTCAAATGACATGGTTGATGTGATGCTAGATAGTTGTGGGGTAGAGCTCACCAATCCAACTTCCTTATTTAGAAACATTGTGCATGATGTTGAAAGACCATTATACTTACATTGTATTAAGTTTACAAAGCTGAGAGTTGTGTTGAGATTGTATACTATGAAAGAAAAAATATATAGAGCGACAAAAGCTTCACATCATAACTATCATTGTTGAAAGAAATTCTTCTTGAAGGAAATGAGCTTCCAATCTCAACATACGTATTAATCTTTGGGTGTTGTTGGCTATTGTCTCCACTATGCGAATTGCATATTATCTAGATCCTAAGAGTGACCAAGTAGAGAGTGGCAGAGACAAGATGAAAAAGTCATTATTTATGTGAGTATATTTTTATGTCCATTAACATGTAGTAATACATGAGTATTTACTAATGAAATTCAATGTGTTACATTAACACATAGGGGTATAAAAGAATTCAAAAAGGTTGGAGGAAATGTGGATAAGAAAAAGAAAGTGTTAAGTTTGAAGAATGTTGAGGTAGTTTTTATAAATCCAATGAATATTTATGCTAGCTATACTTACTTTTATTTATTAACATTTTGTATGGTAGTAAATTTATAGTGCCTTGTACAAGAAAATGGTTGGGCATGTGGATACTACATGATGTTGTAAATGGATATGATTGTCAGACGACAGGCACTAGACATCAACTGCATACAAAATGTAAATCTATATATAATCTTGATCATTATAAGTAAATAGTCTCATTTGATAATATGAAGATATCAAATCAAACTCTTTAATTATGTCATTCTCTTTATAGTTGATTGACACGACAAAGCCCTGTACGACAGAAGAGCTAGATGAGATATAAGAAAAATGGGTACAATCCTTCATCAAGGAAGTAAAGTTTGAATTTGATTGGGATAATGTAAGGAGTGGGATCCCATAGGGATCCACTCCCTACTACAAATAAAGAGGGAAACATCCACCAATAAAACGTTTTCTCAAAAGGGGATGAAACTGAATTTATTTAACATGATTGTATCATAACACAAAGTAGCAACGAAATTGAAAGATATATCTAACCATTATAAGGCAACTTATCATACTAAACTTTCACCACGTAGGGTGACATAAAGGAAAACTAACTACATATGTAGAACTAGCTGAGGATTACCTAACAACTTCAAGCAAGGTCTCCCAAGAAGTCATCTATCGTTGATGTGGTCCAGGTCCTCTTAAATCTCCTTCTCCTTATTCAACACCTGGGGTTGGAAGTGTACCCCACAAAAGGAAAAGAAAAGAGGATATCAGCAAAATGCTGGTATGAGCATGCTAAAAAGGAATTGAGCATTATGTATTTTAAGAAAAAGGTACATCGAGTATAGAAGGCTTCCCATTTAAAAGGCAAGAACTACCCAATCGGGCATACAAGGAAAGAATCTCAAACATATGATAAAAATGAATACTTGCCATTAAAACAATAATAAAAGTGGTGCCACAAAAGAACTCATAACATTTTTAGGGCACAAAACCACGACAACTTGCATGTAGGTGAGATAAACATAGCACTAGAACAACATAAACAACAATTGGTGGCCAATACTCATAAAGTTGAAACCTGATAGAGATTTGACACGTAACCAAACTCCCAATATAATAAAAAAATTGGGCCAACCCCCATAAAGCTGAAACCTGGGTATGGGGCACATAACCACCATCCCAAAATAAACAATAAGAGCACATAACCCAAAACCAATGAAAATTATATTACACTAGGTCTACTGAATCACACAACATGCTTAATAGGGAGGCAAGTAAAAGTATAGTCGGATTTACAATTTAATCACCACATAAATGATCATCATAAACAACCACCTCAAAGGGGGCATATAACAACAAATTGAGTTTCATAATGAAGAAGGCATAATAAATATTCTAAAAGAAAGTCATGAAGATATTTTGATCACAAGATCAGCTACAAGTAGGGTACTTCACATGAAGCATCATTTTCAAAAGGAAAAGATATGGCTTTTTAGGTTATTGTCCATAGGACCAAGAGAAAGACAATTTAGGTTATTGCTCAATACAGAAAAATAGGAGATGCTAACATACCTCTCACAGAGTCTTACTCAAAATACTTTCTAAAATCCTAATCAAGATTAGATTCCACTTCTCCTATTATAATAACAATATACATGTATTAGCATTATATGCATTCATTAAGAACTCAAAACCCTAAAGTTGTTAAATTTTTCTACAAACCACCAATTTAGATCTTGAAAACATTACCATCATCTTAGTTAGGCTATTCTAATCAATATAACATATAATATTAATTATTTTGAAGATATGGACTTTTAGGGGTATTCTTAGTGATTTTTATTTAATTAAATCATCCTCAAAATACTTTTTCGAAAAACTCAAAACTAGGCATCCAATTTATTTTTACAAGATATATCATATTTTTCTGAGTGTAGAACATTTTTTTTACTTTTAATTTTGGCCCAAGGGTTTATTAGTTATGAATTAAACAAATTATTAACCTATTAATTTCATCCATTAAAATTACTCATTATAAAACATGGGATTCAGGCGACAAAATCCTTACCAAAAGAAAGCTTACATTTTTCTCGTTTTATTGACTATTTATGCATATTTTTCTGATTAGGGATTCATTTGTTATGGATTTTCAAAGATCGACCATTCAAAAACTTCAAAAATTGCCAAATAAGCAAGAAAGAGAGGGACCGACCCAGATGATTTGGCCCAATAGCATGCATCCAAGTCACTCAATCAAGGGTCTGCTTTGACTTCGCCCAAACAAAAGAAATCATGGGCAAAAGACTGTTATGCCCTTTAGCGCAAAAATGAAGTAAGGAGAAACGTGAAGGGAAGAGAAGTAAAAAACATTGGGGATCATCTTCCCCGCTCATGTCGGACACCAATGCCACTTGCTCCAGCAACAACTTGGCGGAGATTTGGGCAAAAACCAAATACACGATCAAACTTTGAGATATGGGTATCGAAAGAAAGCCCAAGCGAAGAAGAAACTGACCATACCTTCAATTTGATTGGAGAAGTGCTATGGTGAGAGAGAGAGACACTGCAAGGCTTGCTCAAAACTTGGGTTGTCTATGGCCAAGTCCACTTTGTGCAAAGAAATTGATGGGGAGGACGAGTTTGGCGGTAAGAGACGAAGGCATAGGGACCCCTATATATAGGTGAGCTTAGGGTTAACACCAAAATCGATGTGGTCGTGGGAAGAACAAAGAAGGGAAGTTGGGTGTTTGCAAAATACTTGACCATATGTTGTGATTTGTGAACCAAAAGATGTGGAATCATCACACAATCACGCCAGAAGAAAAATCGAGAAAAATGATTAAATGTGGTTCAAGATATCCACGAAGTAATGATGGAAGTTCACGGGTGTACTGTTCACGACAAACAGGACTCCTACGCAAGGTAGGAGATAAAATATCCTCTGTTAAGATTTGATCGGATGGCTCACAATGCGCATACATAAATCACTTGCCAAATCAAATTAGGACTAAATTGTGACATATATTATTTAAGTAGTTTCTCTCTCCTCTTTTGAAGGTGCAAATGAACCCCAAATTGGATAAAAGTTTGTGCAGAGGCTAATTTTCATATGTAGAATCCGAATATAAAATTCAATTTTCCTTTTGACAACGTTTAATGTGTCAAATAAATTAATTACTATTTTCTCTTTCCTCCTTCATTAATGACATTCGGATTATCCAAAAATTACAAAACTTGACCCACAAGTAATATTTAAATTGTTGGATATGAATTTTACATTATTTCCATTTGTTGAAGTTGTTTGTTATTTTAAATAATGAGTTGAAAGTTTTACACACATTCTCTCTCCTGAATAAAATAAAATATTAGCATTGATTAAAATAGATACAAATTCACACATAGACTCATTTTGATATGTAGATTATGAATATGAGATTTATTTCCACTTTTGAAGTCATTTAATAATTTATTTAATGATTTGGAGAAAAACTTATCTTTTCCAATTCTGATTAATGCAAAAATAATTATTAATTTTTCAAAATCATGAAACTTGTCATTCAATCAAATTTTAACTCAAGGAAAATGAATCTCAACTTATTTGAAACCAATTAGTGTTCCTTTTATGAATTTTATATCATTATCCAATATTACCAATATTTCTCTTATAAATTAATTCCATATCACATTAACATGTTTAAAGCAACATTATTCATTCTTTTTTTTCTTCCTTGCTCCATAAGGCAAAGGAATGATCTAGAATGAATCTACACCACCATTATCTCACATAATATTATTTATTTCGTATTTTATGGAATTATAACTCGTTATCCTCAATTATGAACACTTTGCTATTTATGCACATATCCTATATTCCTTTTATTGCTTTTATGATTAATTTGAAGGTATTGGGTAATATTAATTTATATTCTAGGTTTTAATGTGATTTATTCATGCATTAATATATTCAAGGTCTCCAAAGAGTATAATTTAATGCTCGTTTGGCTAAACCTCCAAGAACTAAGGGTTCTTAGCTATTAACCCTGGAATAAGATTAAGTCCTAGGTTTCAGTATGTTACAGATAAAGTATGTGTTTTCTGTACTTTGGTGTCATTATTTATATATAGATGTGGTACTTATGACTTATTACAACTTTAAATTTGATGCGAGTAAATTATTGATGCACATGTGAATGATCAATATATACATGTATGTGAATGAATGTGAAGATGAATGAATACAACGAGAATTGTGTTTCTACATGTCATGAGAATGGAATAAGTGCATATGTGAATGATGTATATATACATGTGTGTGAATGAATGTGAAGATGAATGATTAAAATGAGAATTTTATTTGTACATGTTATGAGAATAGAATTGGAGAACAGATCTTATATGTGGGTGGATTGTGTGTTTGTTATTGTAGGTTTTGCAGGTTTCTTGGCCTGTTGTTAAGTTGAACACAGGATAGAACCTACAGTTTCAATTGACTATAGGTTGTTCAACACACTTAATAGCCAAAATCTAGGTTCTTAGACCTATATTTAGAAAAAAAATATTAATGTGTCATCGGTTGCTCAAAAAACCTGACATTGTAGGTCTAAATCGTCAGTTTTACGTCGAAAACCAACACTATAGGACTATTCCAAAAAGGGCATGCTAGACAGAATGGTCCTAGTACTAGATGGATTGTGGCATCGGTTTTGACCACAAAACCAACATTATATGACTATCCTAAAATTTTCATGTTGGGCAGCATGGTCATGCTACCAGCTGGATTATAACATCATTTTAGTCATCAAAAATTGATGACTCAGTATGTCTGTATCATTCATTTGGACATAAAAGGACGACGGTGAAACCTTTATCAAATAAAAATGTGACCTGGTTTAGTAGTGTAATGTTTGTTTTTACACCAAAACCGATGACACAATTTCTTATCTATGTTGATTTCTTTAATCATAACAGCTGAGGTACGGTCTAAGTCATCGGTTTATACGTCCAAAAAAAAATTGACATCATAGATGCTTATCTATATTGTTGCCCACTTAGGTATTGGTACAAAACTGACATTAGAAATCTATTAAACCGATGCTAGAGGTGGTATCTTCACTAGTGTTTGAAGAAGAAATAATTAAGTCATTCTTGAGTGATCATCCACAAACATAAGAATATATTTGAAACTCTTAAAACTTATTGTCTAAAATGGAACACACATAACCCTAAGAATTAAATGAAAAGGTTTTGATGATTGTATAATACTATGAAATGAGAAAGATACACAATGTTTTTCCCCAATTGACAATCATTGCAATAAATAGAACAACACACTAGACCTATCAAAGATCCTGATCTTGTACAAAGAAAGATGGCCAAGTTGTAGATGTAGTTGGAGAGGAAAAGCTACAGTAGCAGCATTGTCTGAGCTTGTGGAGTGGTAGAGAAGTAGTATAATTCATGAAATTTGACACATCACCCAATCATAATCAAATTATTTAAATTTTGTAGAATAATAATAGAAGGATAAAGTTTATAAACAATGAAGAGACTCAAGTAGTTTTACCATTGACATGAGGATACAAGAAAAATTAAGAACAAAGTTAACAATAGATAATTTTAATTTAGATGAGAGAGACAATGCCACCCTTGGTGATCAGTTTTACTTCTCCATCTACAATATGGCATTGGAATGTGGAATAGAAGAGTCTAAAGAGGTAGAAGTTATGGCATACTAGTCATCTGATGAGAAGCACTGAAATCCACAATCCATCTAGAAGTGGAGGAAAGCATAGAATACCCAGGATTACCTTGATGAGTAGATAGATGTGGAAAACATGTCACATTGGGTGAGTCACCAACATGTCAGTCAAAGCAAGATGATGTGATATTATTTTGAAGATGGAGACTCACCATACTAGTGGAGTTTTAATAAGACATTCATACTCCTTCTTTTTCAGTGAGACAAGAGTGGGATGTCCGATCCTGAGAGATGTGTGCAGGACCACTTCCACACCCTCTCCATATTGAGAAGAGTAGTGATGCACACATAAATTATCATTATTTTGATATTCTAATTGGGTTGTTTTTGTTGACAAAATGTTGTTCACTGCATAGATTTCGATTCATATTTCACCAAGCTTGGATATTTCTATTTGTGATCCATCTTTCATATTTTTGTGCATATTTCGTTATATTTTATCATAATATTATTTGGCCTAATAATTTCTTGTTCCATTGCAATAAATGTGGAAATAAATGCCAAAGTTCAATGGTATCGACCTCATATCAGTGCCGATAATGCATCCATAATCGGAAAAAGAAGAGAAAAATCTACCCATTGTAACAAAAGTTTATAGTACCAAATTTGAGGTCAATATCAACAACTCTGCCTACAATTCATATAGAAAGGGATTCAAAAATTTCTAGTACCATCTTTGAAATTGGTACTGTTGAATTTAAATGATGATGGTTGTGATTAAATTTTCTGATCTGACATATATTGTTAACTTAAGTATTTGAATCATATATGACCTAGTCCAATTTCACTTAACATATAAATTTGCATTTTTCACATGTTATTTATGCATGTCATGTTTTTGGTTTCGTTGTTAGGGAACATGGAATTCTAGCACTATGAGTTCTAGGATCAACCACTCTAAGTGACAACTTCTTTTCTTTTTACTTCATTTATTGATATATCATTTTGAAAATTAATTTCTATATATTTTGTTCTCTCCTTTGATATGTAAAATTTCCTTTATATTATAAGGTACTAGAGATTCGTGGATGCTATAAAATTCATTGTGGTGCAAGGCATAGTTGAATGCAAAGACATATTAGTTGAGGATCTAACTCCAACATAACACAAGTTGCTGAAGAAGAATGCAACTATATGGTGTAGTACAATTGAATAAGATATGAACAACCCTGGCTCAGTGACCCATATTTTTTTGGATGCATCTAGATTGTTTTATACATGATACACATCATCACAAACATATAGAATCGTATATAAGAGACTAGTATCAAGACTTTCATAGAATAGATAGGTTGAAGGCTCTCTTTGGAATGTTTATGTCAATAATTGAATCCTTATTTTATCAATCATGGTGGTAGATGCAAAACCAAGGAGCTCAGATTAAAAGTTGAGGAATCAAATCTCATATATGGTCATAATGTCTTGGATTTGAAAAGTTAATGCAACTAGGTTTCCTAGGAAAATGGAGGCAACTCACAATAGTCACCAAAAAGGAAAGTGTATTTTAATTTGCATTGATAAGATTTTTTTCTATTGAAGGGATCCTAGATCCATCCATTCCTCTTCAACCTCAACATGACAATGTCTCATAAATTCCTTTACCCAAAATCTTGTATGGAAGGTTGGGGGGAATAGGAATGCATATGAATCCTGCAAAGGTAAGAACTCTAGGCAATGTAAAAAATTTGATGAGTGGAAAAGAAATTCCAACCATATTGGTTTTACAAGAGGATGCACTGAAGGGTTCCAACACCACCATGTGTACTCCCCCAATTCCAAAGAAGGTGCCCATACATTAATACCGTGTGAAGGTTCTACTCCATAGTGGAACAATCACAATCAATAATAATGGACACACTTAAGATGGTGCATCCAAAGTCTACTCTAGTTGACCAAAAACCTATTCTAGATAGTGGCATTGGTGAAAGATTAAGTGAGGAAACCCCTAAGAAGATCCCCAAAGAGATAAATCATCCCCCTCATCAGTGTATCTTCACTCTTTTACCTACAGTCAAGGAAGATACATCACATGTTCCATTTTTGGTTTGTAAAAATCTAGGAAACAAAAGTAAGACATTCGAGAAATTTATGAATATGTTTTAGAAACTTCACATCAACATCCCAATTGTGGAGGTGATAGGGGGAATCTTGAAGTATGGTAGGTATTTGAAGTAAATCATCAACAAAAAGAGGTGAATCAAAGAATCATATTATGTTATTGTTGATGAAGTCATCATTGCATTGATTTTAAGATGACTGGCAACAAAGAAGAATGATACAAGATGATTCAAGATCCCTTTTTCAATTGGTAGCAAGGACTTTAGCAGGGCACTATGCGATTTTGGGGGAAGCATCAATTTGATGTCACTTGCCACTTTCAATAACCATTGACTGGAAGAGCAGACAAAGACTTGGATGACTATACAACTAAAAGATGTGTCCACTTTTAGGCTAGTGGGAATCTATGAATATGTTCTGGTGAAATCAACAAATTCATCTATCCGATCAATTTTTTTGTTACAGATACGGAAGAAAAGAATGGATATGAATTTCTATTGGGGTTGCCTTTCCAAGCCATTGCAGATGTGATCATTGAAATGGTTAGAGGACACCTAATATTGGGAATTGATGTGAAAGGGTTGAGTTTAGATTATCAAGAATTTTTCAACACCCACTCATGAAAAATCAGTATAGATGCAAGAATCATGTCAATCCTAGGACATAAAACAAGGGCACTTTGTGGGAGGCAACCCGTCATTAAAATAGACACATTATATTTTCTTTTGATAAAATTGTTTTCATTAGTTAGATTTTCTTGTTAGGTTTAGTTCATTTTATTATTTATGCAGTTACATCTAGTTTTGTTGCAAGTAAATGAGATGCGATGACATATGTGTTAGTGTACATAAAACATGTTGGATCAATATCGTCGATATGTAGTTAGTGGCACTACCCAACACTCTATCTATTACAAGAAATCAATTTCATAGACTCGGTACTGACCTCATAGTCAGTACCACCAATATTTGACTGACAATCTACACAACTGCATAGAAAAATATATATACCATCGACTTCATTCAATAGCTTTATTGTGATCTTCATCGACACTTCTCATGGCATTGACAACTACATTGGTAGAATCAAATTAGGAGGAATATTTTCAATAGCAAATGCACATACTCAACTTTGTACCACCGATCGACCAATCAATGGAACTAGCACCACAAAATATTTAGATGATATCGAAAACTAAACATGCATCGAGAGCATCTATCAAGATCCAAGTAGGTAGAAGTGGCTTGTACTCGATGTCACCAGCACATGTTGTTTGATAAAGACACCAAAAAAGGACAGAGAGTTTGAGTAGGTGATTCTTAGACCTATCCCCTACATTCCTAAAACCTGAGTTATCAAACAAGCTCAAGTTCTATTTTGTACATTCTTCACAAATCTCAAGTACTCATTGGAAGTCGTATTTTCACGTGGATCACACCCTCCAAGCTTTAGCCCCAAGAAATATGGGTAGCATTGTTCCATCTTATTCCCTGGATTTTGACATCATAGACAATGTCAAATTCAATCTTAAAGGAAGGAATTGAACTATGTTTTTATCCTTATCTCTTGCATCTTTACTTTTTGTCATCTATTTGCATTTCTTTTCTTTAAAAAAAAGAATAATTTTTAAATTTTTGAGGGTCCATTTCTTTCTAGTATAACTACAGAGACTGATTTGATAGTTTACTTAAGTTAGTTGTTCCCTAATGATGCACTATTAATATTGAAAATTTTGACTCTGATTGCATCCACATGCTTTTCTCCTTAAGCTAAATTTTCTATCTTTAATACTGCATTGATTTGAGGAATTCTTTGGATTTTTCATCTTGAAGACATGCTTATGAATGAATGGTGATGATGTTTGAGTATAAACCAACCAAATAGTAACATGATTATTCATGTGATTTTATAAATGAATGTATGGTTACCCAACTACCCAATTTTGTGGGAGAGAGACATATCATGGTAGGGAAAAACATTGTCTCTTAGTCATGTGATCTCATCCTCCTTCATTCATTTACTATCACCATCTAAGGATGATCAAGTTTGATCCAAACTATTTCCCTATTGATTGTATTACTTTGCATGATAAGAAACATATACTTAGCTCATCGTCTTCTCCATTAGGAAATAAAACTTCTAAGAGTCATATCATTTGATCATATTTAGTCTTGTACAATATAATTTTATGTAGAATGCATATTACATTATATGTAGCATAAGGCGTATCTTCATTCTATAGAGGAAAAAAAAACATTTCCTTATGCCTTCTCCAAATTATTTAAAATGAAAAAGGCTGATCATGAACTATTTATCTTCTACTATTAGAGGTAGAAAAAATATATTTGTAAAAGAAATAAAAACATGAGAAATGGAGGAAAATGATAGTAAGTTCAATCTCACACTCAAAATAAAGAAGGAGATAGTGGATTTTTTTTCACATTTAAGCTCCTTTTTTTTATATTCATCATTAGGATGAGCCATATTTTGCATCATCATATTCCTAGAAAAAAGAAAAATAGCCATTACAAGACATACATTTTCATTATCCATCATTTCCATGTATCACATTTTATTTTTTACAATAATAATTTGAATTATTCTTTGAAATCTTATTTTGAAACCACCCATTTTCCTTCCATTTCACTATACGACAGGCCACCATCATGATTATTCTTGTCATTCAAGTTTGTTTAAGGAACTACTGTTAATGTATATTATTTTTCAAAATTAGAGAAATATATATATGGAGATCACATGGTGCAACAAGCAATTTTCCTACTGACCATGATGTTAGGTACTATAAGTTAATAGTTTATCTTATTTTTGACATATTTTAGAAGCATGATTGATGGATGTAGATTATCCACATGTTTTGTGGAGGATGATGATTTATTTGGGACTGGCTTGTAGAGGGTGGTTGGGAAAATTAAATTCATTTGTAATTGTCTTCTAGAAGACTTCTTGAACCAATTCTATGAGTAGTGTTATTCAAGGATGAACAATATTCCCACTTTGGGAGTTTATGAAAACATACATTTTTGCTATATTTATATCCTATTGAGGTTTTCATTCATTAATATGTGATCATAATTGCACAAATTTCCATTCATATTTCACCAAGTTTGGATATTTGTATTTGTGCACCATTTTCTCCTATATTAGTGCATAAATAGGTGTATTTTATCATAATATGATTTGGCCTAATGCTTGATTCATTGTAGGAAAGGTGTAAAAGAAACACTAAAAGCTTGTGGCATCGATAATGCATCCAAAATGGACAAAAAAGTGCAAAATCTACTTAATCTGCCAAAATTTGGTAGTAACGACTTTGAAATCGGTAGTACCAACCTGCCTACAATTCAAAAATGAAATGAGTCCAAAATTTGGTAGTACTGACTTTGCAAAGCCAATGGTTGAATTAAAGTGCTCTCATCTAATGGTTATTTTTATAACTGAAGGATTTGATTACCCTATGACCTAGGCTAAGGGAGGATGAATGAAAATCATCCCATCATTATTCTAGAGACACCTTGATGGGTTTAAGAGAGGACGAGAGAGAGGAGACAATGTGATTCTTTAATCCTAACACCTTGATGGGTTTAAGAGAGGACCATAGAGAGAGGAGGCAATATGATGCTTTGATCCTGACACCTTTGAGGAATGATTTGGTGATTGAAACAATGTCTATTTGTGACCATCTTCAAATGGTATCTCTATTAATCTTTTGTTCTACCTATTTACTTTCATATTTTGTTCTTCTCAAAATCTCTTTCTAATACCATGTTGGAAACGTTTGATTATTTCCTTTTTCTCTAATACCAGGGAGTAGCCCCATAGTAATTTTTACACGAGTATCTTTTTTATGAATTGAATTCTTCTCTAAAATTAATGATGATAACAACTACTTTGATTTACCATATTAATGCATCAATCAAATCAAATAATGCTACAAACTTTTAATCACTATAAAAATGAAGTTACTAACTAAAAAATGTATCATCACCATAATTAATAATGCACTATAAAAGAAGGCCAACAATATGAGGTTTAGTTAATAGAGTCAAACCTAATGTGTTTTATATTCTATATGGACACCATAAAAGTTGGTTTATAATTAGACTAAATAGTATATCACACCATCAAAGTGGGTAATGTTGTCTACGTATGACAATATTTTAAAGAAAAGGCATGACAATTTATGTTGAGGTAAAGAGAAATCATGTATCGGTTAATATTATGGTGAAACCATAATCCTATGGATTCTTTGTACCCAATGCAGCTCATTTCTTTGTTAATTTTAATTCTAAGTGTAAATAATAAAGCCAAAATTTTCTTCAATCTAGATGATTATTTTTCTAGTTAATAGTACTTTCTACCTCTTAGATAATTCCAGTCTCTTTGTACTATATTATTAAACATGTACACTTCCATTTTGCACAAACGATTTGAGTGTAGCAATTATTTATCTTGAAGTAACACACATCCTCAATATGGCCTTGTTTTCCAAAGTAAGTGCATTTTGGTCGGGGGCAAGTGTGTGAGACAAGACCTAGTCCTCATCCCGTGGTAGTGGAAACCAATGTGATTGGCCTTCAAACGCATCACTAGAAAGGATTTGAATAGAGGCCATTTGATAGACTCCATACATCTCCAACACTGGGAGAAAATCTTGTTGTTTCCAGTGATCCATTCATCATTGAGGTCTTTAAGTGTTGTTTCTTTTGTGAACTATAATTTACCTCAAGATTCTAGAAATGTTTGAAATATTCATTCATCCATAATAGGAAGTTATCACCATTATGCTTTATATTAGTGACATGGGGCATGCTATAAAGAGGTAAAATCAATCACCTCCCTACTAAAAGAAATGGTAAACAAAATCCAATTGAATAGCAGCGGAAGTTAATTTTTTTGACTATATTCAATTTAATATAAAGAGTACATGAACTTTCCCAAAAATGGTGTACATGCTTTACAAAAAAAGAGGATCTAAGTAGAGGGAAACTAGACTACAACAATATGTCTCCAATAAAAATAACTTAACAAATAATTTCATGAGGGAAGGATGGACTCTGTCTCCTAATCTTAGGCTGGTTCACCTTGCTCTTGTTGCACAATTTGATCCTAACTTGTGTGGTTGGGATCACCCAACAAGAGGAGATAAAATTTATGTGTCAAATAAAGAATAAGGACAATTATAACTAAAGCAGGAAATAATAAAGATTCACTATGCAAAGAGGATGAAGAATATGAGGCAAGTAAAACAAATAATAAGTTGCATGCATGATTTAATTTGACTACATTAAACTAATATAGGGATGAGGCAACTACCGGACCTCAACCTCTAGGTTAGGGGGAGTAACACATTCTCAAACACCCGAATATACATAAAGTGGGGAGAATTATCATGTTCCCCTGTGCTCATGCCCAAAACTATGGGTGGTTTGTACTCATGTACACTACATTAGTTAATTATTCATTTTCATCATCATGCTAAAGTATTTCAATGGAAGATATAAGGAATTCAAATAACTTTGCAAATGGGGTCCAAGACTCTAGAATAATTGAATTAAAAGTGTCACAAGAACCAATAAAAAGAATAAAGGCTAAGTAATGCCTCATAGGAAATTGGGTTTGGATATCAAATACCCAATTGAAGGATAGTGTTCAAACTCATAAATAAATAGGGTTGCACATACATACCTCACTTGAGATTACTAGAAAATAACTTTCAACAATTAAATGAAAATAACTTTCATCAATTAAATGTGTCCAATCTCACTTTTGTCCTAGATACAAGTGTTTAACACAAGAATTAGGGTTTGTAAATCATATTAGGTGAGAAACCCCAATTTTTGGACCTTCTATAAAAACCATCAATTTAGGACTCAAAACGGGGACCAATCGATTACTTGAATTCTCCTTATTAAGAAAACATATTTATTTCTTAAGTTTGAAGTTAGAATGAATTAGATATATATTTTAATGCATTTTATATAATTAAAATGGTTTTTAAAATAAAAAGCAGAGATCCAAATCGATAATCCAAAACCTTAAATTCAGATTCTACATGAAAAATTCATTCCAACGACTATTTATTTGTATTTTTCTGATAAACCTACGAATTACTAGGAATTATTGAAAATCGACCAATAACATTTCGAGAATAATACACATGTGTATATTGGAAACCTAGTTCAGCGGTCAAAGGGCCTAGGCCCGCACTGACTTGGGCCAATCGACACCTGCCAGCTAGCAGAGTGGGGTTCGCGCCAGTATTTAGGCGATCAAAGCTACTGAATGTGAAATGTTGAGAGTAGCTGTGTGAAGTTAATCGATGAATTGGAAACACGGGGGTAGAATTGTCATTTCACTTTAAATATATATTGGTGCTAATAAATCAAAGTAGGCATGTGGATGTACTAAAATGACTCTTCATTATCGATCAATCAATTGATATAGCATGGGTACTTTCATCAATTCACAGCATGGAATCCTTCTGCTTCATCCATGGCGACAAACAAGGAAATTGGGGTAGGATTCCTTGGTCGGAACTTGTAAATTGCTATCAACCGGGCAAAATGGAGAGCACCTAGAGTTTCCTCATTATCCAAAGAGTTCAAAGAGCTAAGGCTCAACTCAGGGGGCTTACCCTGCCCCAAGAATAGGCCTAAAGAATGTGAGAAATAGGGGATGATATTATACGAATTTGAAAAGTATGAATCAATGAGAAAAATTGTCGAACATAGTCAGAAAATGCATTGCTGGGGTCTGGTGCACCTCGGCAAAGAGAAATTGGGTCAGGAAGGCACTGAGGCACTAAGGAGACAAGCACCAATGAGGAGTTCGAATTGCGTCTATAGGCTATGGCATCTCAGACCAGCACTAAGGAATCTAAGAATGGAAATGTGAAGGAGGGTCGAGGATGCTTACGATCTTGTCAATTTGAAGAGAGGTAGTGGAGACCCTGGGCAAGACCAACATCATCAGAGAGTAGGACCGATTAGGTCAAGGAGTTTGGTGGAATTTGAGGAGGAATTGGAGGAGAAGGAGGACCGGGTGTGGCTTATAGAAGGATTCCAATGCCTTATATAGGCACGGGGGAGCCACCAATGGCCTCTGTCATTCTCAAGCAAAGAAAGGCATTTAGCCCTAAATGGACGCTTCATCCATGAATCATGAGAGGAGGCCATTGGTGGCTCATTCAAAATGTTTGAGGGAGATAAAAATGATAAAGGAGAAATTTTGAGAAATGGGGGTGTAAGGAGGGAGATCAAAACCCATGGAGGAAAATGCCCATAATAGGTTCTTGGATCACAAAACAACCGAGGAAGGAGATGACTCATCAGTCATTAGATCGTGAGTGTGATGGATCTAATGAGTGAGATGGAATCTCAACTGTCTGATGGTGCACATAAGTATAACTGAAGCAAAGATAACGCGTGACAGATTGGAATAACATAACTATAGCATAAATGGGACGCATAAATGAAATTGATTACAAACCTTGGTCAAATTATAATCAAACTTGTAAAATAGATTTGGAGGGTCAAACATGGGTCAAATGACCTCAAATTTGAACCATAGGTAAATATTAATATCTATATTAATTCTATATAATTAGTTTATCATTTTTCATGAGATATGGACATCAACCACTATATTGTCCATTAGTGTATATATTAATGCATTTTAAAAGGGTGAATTAATACAAAATTATTTTCAAAGCAATTCCTTTAATAATATTTGAGATAAATATTATAAAGTCATTCAAGTGTCATGACAGACCTCTTATTCTCATTTTTAATGCTTTAATGACAATTTTGGAGGAGAGTGAGGAGATAAGAGGGTGATTATCTCATTAATTAAACTCAACTTCACATTAATTCTTATTTCTTATTCCAAAGAGACACAATTACTCTAAATTAGAATAATCTACTCATTATCTCTCATAATTGACCAATTTGCATTATTAGACTCTAACTAACACATAATTTGAGGTTTTTGTGCAAACACCCATTCATTGTCATGAATGTGGGTAAATGTAGTTCAAGCCATCAACTATAGCTCAAATTCAATATTGAGTCCAAAGAGGATAGAAAAGGCTAGGGAAATTTACAAAAAAGTCCAAAAGGATAACAAGAAAATGAAAGGATTGAAAATGGGTCAAATTGCAAAAGAATCTGAGATTCAGTATGTTACAATAGTGCACCCCTTAAAGAGGATTTTGTCCCTGAAATCTCAACAAGAGGGTAGGGCGAGTACGTAACATCCCAACCTTAGAAACTAAGTGGTTACCTATAATCTATTGTACTTCACATGATCTACTCATAAGTCATGTTTACTAAGGTTTCCACTATTGTTATCCCCTTTTATCAAATATAACACAATTAACATTTTCGGCTTATTAGCACTATCTCCATTATAAAATTACATCATCCTTTTATGATATTACTTGTGTCATGTTGTATTCACATTGTTGTCAAAAGGATTATATCTCAACATTATGTACAATCCATATGTACTTCTCATTTACTAATTAAGAATTTTAAGCACAATTAGCATTTACTGAATCCTTTCAATATTTATTAATATATTAGATCGCAATCATTAATAACTTGAATTTATACTCCATTATATTCATATTACTACCATGTAGATTTATTATAGATTATTTTGTAAGAAATAGACTCACATTAATGCCATCACTAGCCATTTTCTCCCTTTTACCCTTCATATTACAAATTATACATTTAATCATCACATTAGGCATTTAGAGTTATTATAGACTTAATCATCATGCTTATGTAAATCCCATTGCCCCTTATCACATTTGAGTCATTATATGTATTTTAGTGAATAAGGTGGAACAATTTGTTAATAAATTGATGCTTATACCAAATTAAGATAAGGTGATTCATGAGAGGTGTACTTAGAGAACAAGGTGATAAGCCTTACATATATTGATAACTTGATTTAACTATGACTAGGTCATTATAATCGATTTATAGGCATCGAGGTATATTGTCAGATGGTGGAACCTAATTTCATTAAGGTATCTTGAGGTGTAAAGGATATGTATGTATATATGTTAGGGTTAGATAATTACATATTAGGGTTTAGGTCAACATTACCATTACATGTTATGTGTTCTTAGCATGCATTAGTTTCATTTATTATATCATCAGGTTGACATGGTCAACATTTTGTATACTCACAATTAGTGAGTTACTCATATTATGTGCCTTAAGTATTTGTTAGGGTTCAAGCATATGAACTATTCCTTACATGACTTATTATATATTCATTTGTATATCAACAAACAGGTTAAATTACAATTTTGTGGTCAATACTAATCACATAAGCTCACTAATCTCTTGTCTATGGAGTTAGGGTTTTGAATTCCGAAGTGGCTGTATTTTTCTATGTATATAAGAAGAAAATGAAAGGATTGAAAATGGATAAAATTGCAAAAGAATCTAAGATTCAGTATGTTACACATGCCAATGTAGATAATATTAGAATGATATTTACTGTCAGCCATGAATGCAAAAAGTTAAGATACCAATTTGAAAACATGACAAAAAATAAGACATTTCCAGTATATAGACACATTAGGATAGAAAGAATCACAAATAGCATAATGACATGGTAGGTACATAGAAACATTATTGATATATAGGCTGATAGAAAAAAAATTGGAATATAGACCTTGTGATGTGAAATATTGAAAATTCATGTTTCAATGAGTGACACTCATGCATGTGGGTTAGGGAAACCACATGAAGAGGTAGAAAGAAATAAAATGGTTCCCCTTCTCTTTGTTGGTACTTTATAAACCAACAAGGTCTTTTGCCCTATTTTTTATTTTTTAATATTCCTTTGATCTATAGTAGTAGATGAACTATAATGACTATAATGAAGAAATGAAACTATAGTAGATTCTCCTTGGTTTACTTCATTAGGTATTCTATTTTCTTGGGATATGATCAAGTTCTTCACATCAACATATCTAGCCTAAAATGCTGACAAATAAAATATGATCAACATGTATCTATTGTTTACATGGGTGAAACCAAAATGCATGGATGTATGTTTAACAACATACATGAAAAACTGAGTCAAGTAATCGTAGACAACCTAAATTCTAGATTTAAATTTTATTCAACCCATGATCTTTCTCATCTCACATTGTGTACCAATATTGGATCCATAATTGAATTTTGAAGTGTATGTCCTACATTACGCTCATTGAAGTGTATCCCATCATTGGATTCTTCCACCTCACATTTATTTGTCCTTAGTACACTCCCATGTCATTCTACATTTTTGTTCATATCACTGCTGAATACACCAAAAACAACATCTTGTGCATATTTTTGAAGTAAAACTATGATCTTTTTGCAAAATACTACTTACCATCATCTAAAGTCTTATTGAGACAATTTTTGGAAACTTGATTTAAGGATCTAAAATAACTATTATTAATGTAAATATAATCCCTAATATTTAAATCTATGTTTATGATAGGAAATAGATTACTTTTTTAGATTAGGCTTGAATGTACGAGAACCCTAGATTTCTAATCATATAAACCTAATTTTTAACAATTACCCTAAGAATTATCTAATAGTTTATATGTGAGTATTTAGGTTACATAATAACACATTGAGTGTTATTTGATATTTTCATATAGAACTCAACATTGTGAAAACTATTTAGCTCGATCAACTTGTTCATTACATAGAAGGTACGTAGGATATTGATGAGTACTCTCTTCAACTGATCTTTTTGATTTCTAAAGTTTTCTAAATGTTTGAATTACATGATATATGTTAGTTATATTCCATGAGAGAAATGATGTGATGATTGTAGAGGGGATATTTGTATTTGATTTGATTATCCATAAAAAAAATTACTTATACTATTTTTTTTAATATTGTGATAATGAATAGACCTCATAATGTCCCAAGAATGTTTTAACTTGATGACATGTAATTTTCATACAATACACATTTGTATTATGTCTCAGGTTAGTTATTATTATGGATATTATAGGAAAATAGTAATACATAACACTAGTATGTATATTGAGTGATGACTATGTCACTTCAGTTATGATATTATATATCAAATTAGATACAAATGCACTTATTAGATAACATGCATACTGGATAGACCCAATATAGACTGAAACATCAAAGTCAAACAATGACATGTTAGAGTCATACTTCAAAGTGACAGTAGTGACTGTGATCCTTAGACCTGGTCATTAAAGTGATCACATGTTGTTCTGTGAGCCTTGACACTAGCCTAACGTGACTCGGAATAAGGGTCCCCAAAAAGATAGTAATTGAGTGTACTCCAATAGTTGTGGATTATTGTTAGTGATGTAGTGGTGTTTGTCACTACTTTGGAGTTATATCCCGAACACTTGATAAAAGAGACTATGAAAATGCATGTACATGCTCATGTGAGTCAGTTGCATGATATTGAGATCCCAATATTTGAATTGTCTAACTAGTTCAAGGAGCATAGATTGAATGATAAGAGGATGAAAATTCAATGACTCAATTTTAACAAGGATATCCATGACAAATAGATTATATGGTGACTAAAACATTGATCAAGAGATTATATGGTGACTACAAAACTGATCAATTACTTGGTTGAAGTTGTTCTCCAACTTCTAGAATTACTTGTTTGACAATGAACTAGGTACTAATCATTGTCAATGAAATCATTGATAACCGATATCACTACGAACATATTTTGGATCCTATAGGGTCAGACACAATAGGATGAAGATGGAAGTGGAGTCTAATCAAGGGCATAGGATCAATCGTTTGGTAAAAGCTTTAGGCAATTGATTAAGCCATTTATGGGTCAACTGTCCAGGTTGGTCGTCCAATAAGATAGATTCTAGTCAACCAATTAAATTGTGTCTAGTCGACCCAGATGGACCAAGTCCATTGACCGACCAGAGTAGACTTGACAACCCAACTGGACTAAGAAGATTGTCCTACCAGACTAGATCCAATGACTTGAATGGATAGTATGATCATCCTATTAGATAGACTGGTCACCCAATCAGACAATCTACGGTGGCTATTACAAAATGGTCTATTTTACCTTTTTGTTTCCTAGGGTTTATTGGAAATCCCACTTCCCTACCCTTCCTATATATAAGCGTAAGGTCAAGATTTTGGATATAAAATAAACACATTGTGTGATACCTTTTGATAACTTTTGAGAGGAAACTCTTGTAAGAAAAGGAGGCATGTTTAAGAGGTCTTTTTACCAGTTTTCCTTACCTTCAAGGAATGCGGGAAGAGGAGAGGTTCTGTAATGCTAGCATGTTGTCAAAGAAAGGCAACTCTTTCACATTGACTCTTGAAACACAATGTGGAGTTATCTATCATACATGTGGATGATATACATACATGGACATTTTGGTGGCCACTTTAAGAGACTGAGTTTACCATAAACTCCATTTTCCATTCTAGTGAGATCGGTCGCCGAATATACTCCATGACAAAGATATAAACTCAAAAACTTCCTTCTCTCTATATAACTTCTTACAAGATCCTTGGATAGAAACATGGAGAGATCATTTTGTGTATCTTTTTATTGTGATTGGGACTCTCTCTCTCTCCATGTAAATCCAATAGTGGTATCAGAGCCACATCATTCAATGATATATCAAAATAGGAGATGAAGGAATATCTATTAACATACATTTTTTACCACATACATTCATTGGGGTTGTGTATGAAAAGATATTGTATATGATATATCTACAAGTTTTACATATCATCAATGAAAATATTTTGTTTGTTGGATGTGTGTATGGTTATGGCCAACACCCCTTTTTTGTATGCATGGTGTGAATAGAAGTATTTCTCTATTTTATAAGTATTCGACTTGCATGCAAATCCTCATCCTTTCAATATACATGTAATGGTTTCTATTCCATCTTACTCCCCTCTAATGTAAATTGAGGCTTCTACATATTATGTAATAGACATAGGAATAGAATAGGCATTGGAAGATGTGGTGTGAAGAGAAAACCATGAAGGTCCAAGGAGCATACATGGAGTAATTGTTCTCCATAAATGTAGGTTGATGATGAATAAAACGCAATAGACCTTATGTTAATAGTAATTCTTTGTGATTCTAAAGTATTACATTAGAATGGAAATTACCAATGTTACTTGTTATATGATTGTGATTGTGGATTGTTAATATAATGTATATATGATACATATTATAATTATGTTGTGTGTGTATATGTATACGTAAATATTTTAGATTAATATTAACTCTTAGATGCTTTCCAATAAGCAATACACATGAAAATATTGATAGACATTGTGTGGGCACATCAGAGTGTGGTGCATTTTCTACCCATGGAAGTGTGAAAATAGATACGTGGGTATGCCAAAGCATGGTGAAAATTATATTGTATTTCCTTAAAGGTATGTCTTAACTAGGAAACCATAATAGGATTAATCACCTAGAAGCATAAAGTTGGTTTTTGCAAATATTTGTGCATCCATTTATGAAGAGTTGCATTAGATGAAATTACAAAATGTTAGCAAACTAAATATTCAAGTTGTGGGTGATCAACCAAAGCTGACCTATGATTTGATGAAATACAAATCTTGTCTTACTATAAGATTGTACAATGCAATTCTTATGAAATTATAGTGAATACCTTTAGTTTTAAATAAAATAGTAGGGGATTGGTTAATTAAAGTGCAAAATTTTTTGTTATATCATATTTTTGAAATCAAATTAATTTTCAATTCAATTTATTAACTCATGCAAAATATCTTCTATGTAGATCAACATCAAACAGAATCCATAATTTATTTCATTGTGATCAGTCTCTGAGAAAAATAAATTAAATGGGAATAACTTTAATGATTAATTCAAGATTCTAAGATTTTTTCTCACACATGAGTGTAAGCTCTATGTACTGGACACACCAATTCCTAATGAATCAACTCCGAATCAACCTATAGAGGAAAAGGACAAGAAGCATCTCCTTGATGCTATAAACATCAAATGCCTAATGCTTTGCTCCACATATCATGAGATTCAAAAGTTGCATGAGAACATGGATGTTGTAGATATGATAACATATATTAAGAACATGAACCAAGAACAAGTAACACAAGAGAGTATGATGTTTCCATAGCCCTATTTGAGTGCAAGATGGCAGAATGTTATCCAATTGGACCCCATGTACTCAAGCTGATTGGGCACAATGAAAGTCTTAGAAGACTGGGATTTCCTTTAGGTAAAGAGTTTCCCACATCTTTGCTCCTGCAATTGTTCTTCTATTCATGAAACAAATTTGTCATGAATTACAATGTGAACAATTTTGATAAGTTGTTGATAGAGCAACTTGGCATGTTGAGAACTGGTAAGGGGCAATTGAAAGACAAGCCCAATTCCATGTTGATGGTCAGTAGAAGAAAAGGAAAGTATAAGGGCAAAGGAAAATCCAAGAAAGGTTTCAAGGATATCTAAAAGTCTTCGAGACTTCAATTAAAAGGAGGAGTGGTAAAGGGATGTAGCTTTCATCATTTTGACCAGGTTGGATACTAGAAAATAAATTTCCCTTTCTACCTTAAGAAATTGAAGAACAAGAAGCATGGATAGAGATCTGCACTTCAAGTATATATGTTATAGAAATAAACTTATCTACTTGTTCTTCCTAGGTATTAGATACCAGATGTGGATCTCACATATGTTCAAAAATTAGTGATCTAAAAAGAAGTAGACCCTTGAAAAAGGGGAGGTGGAACTACGTGTTGCTAATGAAGAAAGAGTTGTTGCCACTATAGTAGGCATCTGTTGTTTATCTTTGCCTAGGGGGCTTGTAATAGAGTTAGAGAGCTACTATTATGTACCTACAATATATAGAAACATTATTTAAGTATCTTATTTAGATAAGAATGGTTTTGATTTTCTTATTAAGAATGTTCAATCTTCCATTTATAAAGATGATATCTTTTATGGAAGTGCCACTATGTCTTACAATATTTACTATTTAGATCTTGAGGCACGTATCTGTAACATAATTACCAAAGAAGGAGAAACATGATAACTCAAATAAAATTTATCTATGGAATTTTTGTCTAGGTCACATAAATGAGAATCACATTTCTAGAAGCTATAAATATGGATATCTAGACTCATTTGATTTCAATCAATTGGGGAGATATGTGAATCTTGTTTATTAAGAAAGATGCCAAAAAAACCCTTCACTAGAAATGGTGAAATGACAATTCACATTTTAGGACTCATACATATTGATGTAAGTGGACCTTTTATCACAAATACTAGAGGTGGATACGAATACTTCATTACATATACTGATGACTTCATTAGATTTGGTTATGTATATGTAATGAAACATACGTCCGAATCCATTGAAAAACTCAAGGAGTTAAAAACTGAAGTACAAAATCTTCTTGGATAAAGAATTAAATCACTTTGATTAGATCAAGGTGGTGAATACTTAAGCCAAGAGTTTGAGGCCCTTTTTACGATATTATGGTATTGTATCACAACAGACTCCACTTGAACATCACTACATAACAGTGTATCAAAAAGAAGGAATCATACCCTGTCAGACATGTGTGATCGATGATAACTTTTTTCATTCTTCCAACTTCCTTTTGGAGATTTTCTCCAAAAAATTCATCTCTTATAGTTAACCATGTACCTTAAGATAGCAGATGAGATACATACTTGAAAACATACCAATACGTATTTTATGAAGATTTGGGATGTGAAGATCATGTTAGGAAACTATTTTCTAAAAACCTTGGACCTAAATATAAAAATGTCATTTTTTAGATGTCCTAATTACCAAGGGATATTACTTCTACATTCCATCTAAAACATAGTGTTTATTGCCAGAGCTACTATATTTCTTTTAGAAAGGAATTTATTTCTAGAGGAAGTATTGGGAGGAAATAGAACTTGAGGAAGTTCTAGTCCAACAATATAGCATTGAACCTATGGAGGTTGATAAGGAAAAAGAGGGACCGAAAGTTGTTGTGCAATCTCAAGCAAACTATGACACAAGAACCCTAAAGGTCTATTAGGGAACATCTTAAGCAGAGAGATATGTATTTCTTGTGAATAAAGAAGACAATGCATTGGTCATTGATGACGATGAACCAAAGACCTATGATGAGGCTATTGAGGGACTAGATTTTGAAAAATGCCTGGATGCTTTTGAGATGAACTTCATGTATATAAACTAGGTATGGACGTTGTTAATTCCACCTGAAGGGGTAAAAGCCATAGGGTACACATAGGCCTTCTAGAAGAAGAGTGAAATGCATTATAATGTACAAACCTACCAAGGTATATTGGTGTTAAAAGGTTTCAAACAAGTTCAAGGTGTTGACTATGAGGAAAATTTCTCCTCAAGGTTCCATAGTTAAATCCATCAGGATCATGCTTGCCATTGCAACTTATTGAAACGACTGTCATAAAACCAATAGCCAAATCATTACTAATTAAGTAGAATAACCATAAATAGTGTATTAATAAAAATCACTAAAATTTTAAACCTTTTTGCACATAGGTCTATTTTCCAAAAAACTCCTACATAAAGGACCAAAGCCCCATATACACATGGTTCACATTATACATTCAGTTTATGTCTCTTCTCGAGGATAACAAGTACTAGCTACTTTGCTTTAATACACACAGTAACAACATAAAATCCTCAAGATAAGCAAACCAAAATATCAAGTCATTCGTGAAAACCACTAAAACTATCTCCCAAGGACCTGAAAGTACAGAGACCACACATAGCTTCTATCTACAACACATTGCAGATAGCATATTCCACCTAAGATACATCTATGATCCTTGTTGGTACGTTCCATCTTTAGCAGTATGATTCTTAGTCCCTCGTCTGCGTCTTACCTAAAAATTGCGGATCCCATGGGGTGAGACTATTGTCCCAGTGAGAGATATCACTCTCTGCCAACAACATTATTTTTTTTGGTGAACCTAGCATGCATCATATTCCAAAACAAGAATAGTGATTACAAATGAGTGTACCAGAGCAGATCACAAAGAAAAGAAAACTGTACAGAACAAAAGGAAAAAGCTATCTATACAGACTATGAGTATCACTAATGCTCAGATCCCAAATCAAATTTGAACCACCTTCAAAGTTAAGAAAAATCCTATGATTCCTTTCACGCCATATATAATAGAGCACGAAGACAACAGTGATTCTAGCTTCCCCTTTGAACGTCAAAATGTCAGCTTTGGAATTAGGATAGAAGCCATAAATTGTGTTAAATTTCCTCCAAATAGCAGCACTAAACCTGCAGTTAAAAAACACATGAACTGCATCTTCAGACTCCTCTTTACAGAGAGAGCACCTCGACACAAAGCAGTAACCCATCTTGTTCAAGTAATCAATCGTGGATAATTTGTCTAAGAAAAATTTCCATAGAAAACAAGAGCATCTCCTGGGAACTTTCCCTTTCCAAACCCAATCATGCCAATCAACACAGGGGTTTTGTATTCTGACGAGATTCCAAGCATCCTTTAGCTTAAACGAAACAGAGTTTCCAATCAACAGTGAGTCTGCATGTCCATTCGGCCTGGATAGACTTTTTAAGAAAGCAGAAATCTTCTCTGAGCCGCTAAACTCTGGTACAGACCAAACCCCGTTATGGATACAACTGCTAATCTTCCTCCTAGCTTCATTGCCCATTCTGATCATCAATTGTTGGCAATCCATGACATCCTACAGCCTTTTACCAATAGGAATCCAAGGATCCTTCCATAAGTAAATATCCTCACCATTTCCGACAATGAACTTCACATGTGGAATCAGTAAATGATTGTGATTGAGGAGTTTCTTAAATAACCAAATAAAATTTGTTTTAGTTTTAATTGACCAAATAGAATCATTTTCAAGATACTTGTTATGCACCCATTTGACCCAAAGAGATTCTTTATCCATTGCAATATTCCATAGATTCTTCAAAACACCAGCTTTAGACCAGTCTTCCACACGCCTGATACCCAGGTCCCCTTCCTTCTTAGGTCTGCATATAAAGTCCCAAGAAATAGTGTGAAGATGCGTCTTGTCCTCATTATCACCCCAAATGAAATCCCGCATCGTCTTCTCAATTTGTAAGATCACTGATTTGGGGATAGGAAAAGCTGAGGTCCAGAAAATATGATACGAAGAAAGAGTAGAAATAACCAATTCAATTCTCCCATCTTGAGATAACAAATTGCATTTCCACGTATCCAACTTACTTCTAATTTTATCAAGGATAGGATTGCACATAGATTTCGTTAACCTACCCGTAAAGAGGGGTAATCCAAGATATCTCACAGGCAGAGAGGAAATCTGAATGCTTAAACAACTAGAGATGTCCTTTGCAATATCAGTACTTGTGCTTTTACTGACAAAGAGCTGACTCTTCAAATTATTAATCCTCAAAGCAGAAATATATTGAAAGACCTGAAAAACTTCATTTATCATAAGAGCATTACTCTTATCAGCCTTAGCAAAAATTAAGAGGTCATCAGCAAAGACTATGTGTGAAACCTTCACATGAAATAAGACTATTATCCCAGTGAGAGATATAACTCTCTACCAACAAAATTATTATCCAATGAAATAATATAAATTTGAACAAAATTATAAAACATCTATTTACTTGAAAAGAAATATAAAGAACATGTATAACATTTATCTTATCAAGATGTATGAAAGTATTAATTCATCAACCAATGCTTCTAACAAACATTATACTAATTGCTACAAAGTAAAGCATAATTGCATTTATCAAATACTTTCATATTCACTAAGACACATAAATCACTTAGAATCTCAATCTTTCATCACTATCATACTTGGGTATTCAAACCCCTAATTCATCACTGAGTATTGTCACCACTTAGCAGATGATCATTACCCCTAAATCATCAGACCCATATATTTGTTTACATAGTCCACATAGTTCATTGAGTCCGTAGCACATAGCCACATAGCTCTTACTTAGCCATGCTTATTACTTAAAGATACTTGCATGATTATCATATCATGTTATCAACCATCTCACATATGTCTTTAACCACGAAGTAATAAGGAACACATCCTTCCTAAGAATTTGGGTTATAATTAACCAATTAGGGTTTTAAGATTTCATTAACAATGATCAAGCCCTAACTCATAATCCACTCATCTAAGGAGTATTAGTGTATGCTAATTACATACTAATCTTTCAAGTCTTAGTTTCTCTCTCATCCTCACTAGGATGTAAATTACTTAGTTCACATCTTTAAGGTCTACAACCTTATCAATATCAAGGGAGTTAAACTCACTGTATCTCAATATTACATAGATCATATTCATCACTGAGTTAATATTAATAATTGAAAACATGTCTACCATATCAGGTAGCATGATCGATAATGTCATTTATATGTCATATTTTCAAGTATTCACTTTGATCATGTGGTATAACCACATCCTCACATAGGGTATAGGGAATATCCCCTATCATCATATCTTGTAACTATCATATTGGTTTACCCATCCTAGATACCATATTGGGTTTCACCTCTAGGTATCATATCAAGATCCATCTTGGTTACCATATCGTGCACTATCTTGGGTTACCATATCATGCATGATATTTGGTGCCATATCGGGCATGATATTGGGCACCATATCGGGCATGATATTGGGAACCATATCAGGTACCCATGTTAAGTGATACCTTATGAGATATCATGTGTCCCTTATTGATAAGAACCCATACACTCAAATCATGACAAGATGGATACCAAATTGATCCTTTGACACAAAGGAGGTATATCGAGTTTTCAAAGGTCAAAGAGCATATCGAGTTCCCCATCTTCATTCTAGGATTTTAGTCATATTGGGCACAAGGTATTATTTTACCTTTGTACTAAGTACAAGTAATAGATAAGGATCCTTCATATCATCCATAAGCCCGACTATGACTTTCCTACATATCGGGCAAGTCTCCATATTGGGTCCCATATCAGTTTTCTCAAGTCTTCAACCCATATCGGGTTGTAAGATCTTCAACTCATATCGGGTTGTTCAAGAGTGATCAACCCATGTCGGGTATCCAATGATGATGTCATCATCATCAACCTCAAGATCATTAATCTAATTCAAAACTATGCATAACACTCCTAATTACATTTTGGAACCCATGATTACATCCATTGATCATAGGAAACCCTAATTTGCAAATAATCAACAAATTGAATAATATTAAAGAAAGGATAGTGAAATTGAAGGGTTTAAGTTATTTAACCCGCCTTTCAAAGAGCTTCCAAGATTCAAGCTTCACTTCCTCATGTCCCAAGGTTGAAGGAGGACTTTCTACAAGCTCTAAGACTTGGGCTTTAAGCTCTTTCACAATATCCTTCATTATTTGGGCGATATCAAATTAATTGGTTGCTTCAACCTTCCTTGGCTGATATCTTTCCTCCTTGGCTGATACCACTCTACCCTCTTCAGTATGGGCGGCAGAAGAGGGGGTGTTGCATGATACAAGAGAAAAAGGCACTTGCTAGATCTGAAAATCTTTCCAACAAATGAAGGTCAAGGTATTTATACATTAGGTTTATAGAAAAGAGTGTCATATGTGTCACTAACTTAAGGTTCTTCATGACACCTAGCCATGCAAGGTCGACACATCCCCTTTCATGCATCCCACTATTTTCTTGCAATGCAAAAAGGATAAAGAAAAGATAAGGGGCGACTCTCGAGTTGTTTCCTAGGCCAAGCCTTCTTCCACTATCTTATTATTATATTCAACTCCATCATTTGCAAGGTAAAAGCAAATCGATGCTTCAATAATTCCTTGGAGTGCCTTGCCCATAATGGGTCAAACCAAAGCTCCAAAAACCAATAGGATGCTCTCCTTATGGCTCTATGGTTGATAGGGGCTCCTTTCCTTAGTCCACAATCGATATGGCCTATGTGTATAACTTCAACTTATCCATTTTCTTATTTTCTTCATTATTAAGAGCACTAACACTTCAAGATGCTTCAAACATATTGTATACTTCTTTCTCTTTCCTTTAGATAACACTAGGTAAGAGTAAAAACAATCTAGAGGTGATAAATTACACATTAACCCTACATTTTGTACATATTGCAAATTGTACAACAATTCATGCACCAAGCACTTAGCATTATTTACACAAGTTCTCACTTAGCGTCCTCGCCCTCTGCTACTACGGGGTTGTTGTCAGTCTGACCCTTGCTGATTCTGCCTCAGTTGTTGTGTCACTTCAACATCTTTCCTTGGGCAGTTTGACCTCCAATGCCCAATCTGTCCACAAAGATGACATGAATGGTCTTGCTATTGTGGCCTAGACGGCCCTGTCACAGCTACAGAAGCTGTACTGTGTGATTTTGATGGTGAAGAACCATATCCTCTTCCCTTACTCGGAGACCACTGCGACGATGCACTAGAACCTCTTACCCCAGAGGGTGCTGAAAACCTTGGCTTCTTGAAGCCATTGAACCCTTGTCTCTGGAACTGAGCAGGCCACTTCTTAGACATGGACTCTTTCTTCTCCCTGACTGACCGTTCAATCCTTCGGACAGACTCCACAAATGTGGCAAACTACTCTCGGTTCCCCAACACAGACGTAGGTGTTGTTAGCTCAGCACTCAGGCCTTTCTCAAAACGTCTAATCCATTCATCATCTGTCACTGTCATGTGAGTACAAAACCTTAACAGGTCCATGAACTTGGCTTCATACTCGGTGATGTTCATTGTTCCTTGGCGTAGGCTCTCAAACTGGTTGATCTTCTCGTCCAGATACGTCTTCAGAAAGTATCTGCTGATGAACCCTCACTGGAAGACCTCCCAACCGTCTCCTCACCGGGTTGCTTCTCCTCCTTGATGGCCCACCAGTGGCCAGCACAACCCTTCAGGAGGTAGACAACATGCTTGACTTTGTCTGCTTCGGGGATGTCGAGGATCCGGAAGGCCTTCTCAAGACCTGTCAGCCACAGATCTGCATCCGTTGGATCAGCCGTCCCAACATAGTCTGAAGCTCTCACTCAGTGAACCCGCTCAAAGGTCTTCACAATACACGATGTTTCACCGTGGGGAGCCTGTGCTCTCGGCTGAGGCACTGGCAATCTCTCTACCATGAGATTCATCGTAGCCATCATCTGCCCCATAAGCTGTTGGTAGGAAGGGTTTTCGAGAATGGCCGAGTCAAGTTGGGGAACCTCGGGCACCCGATCTCCATGTGCCTGCCCTCTTGCTCCATCAACTGATGCAACATCGCTTCTCTCGGCAACATGTTCTTCATGGTTTCCAGACATCTTGGCTTTTTCTGCCGCTGAGAGCAAAAGATAATTTGTAAGAAAATTTGGAAAACTCACAAGAACATACACAACCTAGTACTAGATCCCTGTAGACATAGCAAACCTAGAGCTCTGATACCAAACTTGTGGCGACACATCCCGCTATCACACAAACAATGAGGTGCCACACGAAAATGTGTAGAAAACACCATAAACCACTTATTACCAAAAACCTGGGTTAATTAAAACCAATTTTAGAAAGCAGATAAACCAAGAAACTATTACATCCAAATCCTCATCCTGCAAGAAAACACGTTATACAAAAATGATTACAAGCCTTGATTCGTGTCCATAGCTTAGTAGGGAAGCTGTCCTGTCTACATATGAGTTCATCACCTGTTTATACATACACAATGAGCCACATCCGGCCAGCAGTAGGATATACAAGGATACAACAGCTATACATCGTAAATCATCGTCAAAACACCTCTGAGGACCTGAGAGTACAGGGCTAGGACTCTACTACAAAACAACCAAAATAGCAGCATATCCATCTCTTGCCTTCTACAACTCTTCTTACTGCTCGGCTTCAACCCCGCGACCGCCACCACGTCTAGCGCGAACACCTAAAAAGGTTGTAAACCAGCGGGGTGAGTCACACAGTCCCAACGAGAAACATAACTCCCCGCCGAAACTATAAAACCTCAGAAAGATAAAGCAACAACAACCGATAACTGATAAAACGTATAATAAGAATAGTCTATAGAGCAAGGTTGTTATTACCATCGAACTTACCAAGATGTACGGAAGGCATGTACCCAAGTATTTCTTTATGGAACATGATTGACAAGATAAGATTAATAAGATCTTACTACAAGATATAAAGAACGTATAAGTATCTGCAAGGTACAATAAGATCAACTACACAAGCATGGCCTCAACCAATGTTCTGTGTTTTTACTTAAGCAATAAATACTATTCGGCTAGATTACATATTATTATGACCTGAGGAAGTGATCCGTACCGCTTAAATCCAACCTTCGGTTGTGAAACCCAAGTCGGTGCCATACAAGGTCAACGGAAGAGCTGAACTTCATGAACTCCCACCTCGTAGTCAGTGCACGAGTGCAACACTAGCAGGACCACAGTCTCATGCTTAAGTGGCCTCAACCATAGGGTCAGGCTACCCTCTATCTAGCCTGCCTTGGTACAGGTATTGGCGCTAGTGAAACTGAGCCACAAGCATGGTCATCGTGCTCTGAACCATGAACACATTCATGCTCTCATATCACACATCCTGAGCCATGGGCTTGTTCACCATGCTCTAACATATCGAGCTACGGGCCTAAAACCGCACTCTGGAGTCTACAACCGAAGTTGCACTCTTACCTCCTCATTTTCGGCTAGGAGAAACCACACATATTCAATGATATGTGCTTCCAGGTTAACCCATAGGAGAACTTGTTACACCATTACCATCTACTGATGATGAAGGATCTATGGCCAGGGAAAACTACATGATATGTTCCACTGTAATTAGTTAGTATATTTTAAGTGGACTGTTGAGGCAAACAGGTTGTAAGACATACATAACATTAAGTTATATTATTATTACCACAATCACATTATCCCGGGATCTCAATCCCTCATCCCAAGAAACCACTGCCTCTTAAGGCATTCTCATCACTTGGGATAACAATCCCTGATTTCATCATCAGAGGATAACACCTCAACTAGGCACTTTAGCCAAACTCAGGTCCTCAGACTCTAAACACATCATACTGGTGATGCAGATCATCTTATCAACAAGAGTGACTATGAATGCAGTATTATTCAAACATATATACCTCATAGCCCTTTACCTGGCTATGCATCCACATGAAACACCTGCATGGTTAGTATATACATTCATAGAGATAACTGAAGCCATCCTGGATTAACAGAAGGATCATGCTATCAAATATAGGGCAACATTGATGATTATACACTTTATCATTCATGCCTCAAACCTATGACCATAGACATGGGTCACATCATCATGTGAAGCAACTCATATACTTCCAAGCTTATCATTTAATCATGATTATATATATATATATATATATATATATATATATATATATATATATATATATTCAAGATGATCATAAACACATGTAATATCATTATTAACATGGAACCATCATCTATATGCAACCCAAGTTATCAGAACCCTTACTAAAACTCTCACGACCCTCACTAAAAGAGGTGGAGGTTGGCGTGTCCCTCACCACAACTTCTGACGGGTAGGGTATCATCCCTTACCAAATGCCTATCGGCCTATACACATATCGGCCAACCTCAGCAGGTAACGACCACCACCCAAGGGTGTCGTGCAGCTAGGGATCAAGGCGTGTCCTGCAACACTGACGCCCAAGGCATAACATGCAACTAGGTTGAGGGAGTGTATCGTGCAAGAGGCTAGGCACGACACAACTATCTATCCATGACGGCTGAACCCTATCGCCCATCCAAGGTTATGGTACCTATCGGGAAGCCACACCACTCACACGCCCAAGGCACTCACTTGCCAGGACACAACGCCCAAACACATCATGGTATCACCCAGCATACGCACAACTCAAGCGACACCAAAAACACTCCAAGAAGCCTATCGGTCAAGGGTAGCACACTAAAATGGCCTTCATCACAGCAACATCTAGGGTTACCATAAGCCACTATATCGGGCATCACCACCAAACCATGACACCCGCCACAAGGCTAGCCCACTGAGCTTCATAACGTCCAAAGTGCATCGGGCACCAAGCTACTATCTAAGCTAAGAGTATCGTGCAGGGCACTCAACAAGGTATATCGCCCAACACACAAGGGTATCGACCAAAGGTACAACCCAAGACAAGAAGGGTATCGGGCAGCACTAACCCCAAAGCCATATCGTGCAAGATACAACCCAACAAGATTGTCATCAACCTCAAGCACAAGGGCACCAAACCCTAATTGATCAAGAAGATCGGCTCACCTCTCAACAACCAAGAGAGAGGGGTCTTGCACAACCTCTATCACAAAATGGGCAACCACAAGGATCAACCTTGACATAGGTCTACATCTACAAACAAGCTCACCTCTCGAATCCATGCTGAGAGGAGGGTAATGCTCAAGCAACTGGAACACAAGCTCACCTCTCAACTTAAATGAGAGAGGGGTATTGCTCACATTTCTAGAGCTCAAGCTCACTTCTCTAGACCAGGGAGGGAAATGAGTGTTCCACAACAAGGACACTCTAAACTATGGTTCGGCCAACAAGGGTAGAAAGGTACAAAACCTCAACCATAACCAAAAGATCATTATAACCACAAGATTAAGGGTGCAACAAGAAAGAAACTTATCTTAGATCATACAAGGCCGATTATGATTATAAGAAAACATACAAGAATATAGAAGAAGGTAATATGGTTAGGGTTAGGAGTAATGCAACCCGCCTTAAGCAAGCTCCAAGCTCCTAGCACCAAGCTTCCAAGCTCCACCACAAGAACAAGGCACTCTAGGGTTCAGACACCACTAGTGGAAGAAGACTCCAAGGAGAAGGATCGGCCACCAAGCTTTGGAAAGGAAGATGTGTCGTGCACCAAGGGAGAGAGGAAACTAAAGAACTAAAGGGATCCTTAGAAAGAGAAACGGAACACATATATAGGAGAGGGTGGAGGAGATACCAAGGTAAGACAAGGCAAGGTGTCGCCCACCTAGGGACACTTGTCCATGGGCAATTCCACTTTCTTATCTTGCCTTAAACACATGTCCAAGGCCATTGACACTTGCAAGCATCAAGCACCAAGTGTCCACTACTGGTGACACAAATGAGGTCAAAGGGTCAAAGGGGTCCATGGCTGATACACCCCATCCCCATGCCCGACACACCTTCCTAGGTGACACACCCATGGCCAACACAACCATGGATGACACACCTATGGCCGACACAAGGCTCAACAAGGCCATGCAAGGCATGGCAAGGCCCAACAAAGCTCATCGAAGCCCAAAGCAACTCAATAATGAGCCCAACCCTTCCTCTCAACACTAGAGGAAGCAAGGAGAGAGAGGAACACCTCTCAAGGTGACAAACTTGATCATACACCCTAGACTTGGGTAAATTGCAAGTAGCACCTCCAACACTCAACAAAGCACAAGCCAACCCTAATCACCACTAAAGGTGATTAGCAGGCAACTAAGCATTAGGTTTAGGCAAAGCAAACAGGATAAACCCAAAACGGGGGTCAGGGTCCTTACACGCTATAACCCTCTACAAAGGGATTCCGTCCCCAAAATCCGAAGAGAAAAGCGAGGGATACTTCCTCCTCAACTCTTCCTCAAACTCCCACGTGGCTTCCTCAACACCGCGATGATGCCAAAGAACCTTCACAAGAACCAGGTCCTTCCTCTTCAGCTTCTTAACTCTCTTGTCAAGGATCGCCATCAGACCTTCCTCATAGGTCATATCTTCATCAAGCTCAACCTCGACTGGCTGTATCACTGCCCCTGTATCTGGATGACTTTTCTTCAGCATATTCACATGGAATACTGGGTGCAATCTGTGCAACTCTGGCGGCAGCTCTAACTTGTAAGCTACCTTGCCAACACATGCTATTATCGGGTATGGCCCCATATACCTGGGTGCTAGCTTCCCCTTCCGGCCAAACCTTAGCACACCTTTCCATGGCAAGACTTTAAGATACACTTTGTCTCCCACTTGGAACTCTAAAGGTCGTCGGTGATTGTCTGCATACGACTTTTGTCTATCCTGTGCCACTTTCAACTTTCACTGTATTACTTTGATCTTTTCTGTTGTCTGATGTACTAACTCAGGACCCAAAAGCTGATACTCACCAGACTCATACCAACATAAGGGAGATCTGCACTTCCTGCCAAATAAGGCTTCATAGGGAGCCATGTCAATGCTCTGCTGGTAACTATTGTTGTAGGCGAACTCTATCAAACTGAGATGCACGTCCCAACAGCCTAGGAACTGCAAAACACACGCTCAGAGAAGATCCTCTAAAGTCTGAATAGTCCTTTCAGACTGTCCATCTGTCTGCGGGTGGAAAGCGGTGCTGAACCTTAACTGCGTTCCCAACGCTTTGTGCAACCGTTCCTAGAAATGACTTGTGAACTGAGGACCTCTGTCGAAAACTATTGTTGCTGGTACACCGTGCAAATGCACTATCTCGTCCACATACACCCGAGGAAGCTTCTCTACTGTGTACGTTGTTTTTACTGGTATGAAATGAGCATATTTTGTCAACCTGTCCACTATTAGCCAAATGGAATCATTATTCCTAGTTGTCTTTGGTAGACCAACTATGAAATCCATGGTTATATGATCCCATTTCCATTGTGGTATCGACATGGGTTGCAACATACCTGCCGGCTTCTGATGCTCAGCCTTAACTTGTTGGCATACCACACATCTAGCCACGAACTCAGCTACATCCTTCTTCAAGCCAGGCCACCAATACATGTCCTTCAGATTTTGATACATCTTAGTCACTCCTGGATGCATAGCATACATCGATGTGTGTGCTTCCTCAAGTACTAGCTTCCTTAGATTATCAGCATCAGGGACCACCATCCTACCATGATAGCAAAATAGTCCATCCTTGGACTCATGGAACCCATCACGCTTTTTGCTATCAAACTCTGATTTAATCAACTGCACTATATCATTTGTTCGTTGTGCACCTTTGATTTGCTGTCTCAGCATAGTCTTAACTTGCATCTGTGCCAACAGTCCGGCTAACAAGGAAACTTCCATCTGCACATTCATCTGCCGTAAGGAGACAAACATATCATGTCTATGGCATACTAAGGAATCCAGCTGTGTCTTCTTTGTAGGAAGAGAAGAAGACTTTCGGCTAAGCGTGTCCACTACCACGTTCACCTTACCAGGGTGATACTCGATGGTGCAGTCATAATCATTGATTAGCTCCATCCAGCAATGCTGTCGCATGTTTAGCTCATTCTGCGAGAAGATATATTTTAGATTCTTATGGTCTGTAAAGATTTGACACACTTCCCCATAAAGATAATGTCTCCAAATCTTTAACGCATGAACCACTACTGCCAACTCCAAGTCATGAGTCAGGTAGTTCTCCTCATGTTTCTTAAGCTGTCGCGAAGCAAAAGAAACTACATGGTCTTCCTGTATCAGCATGCATCCTAAGCCCTTCTTGGAAGCATCACAGAAAACAACATAGCCCTTCCCAGGATCTGGCAGGACTAACACTAGAGCACTAGTCAGCTTCTCCTTCAAACTTTGGAAAGCTTGCTGACAACGATCATTACAGACAAAAGGTACATCCTTTCTGGTCAATTTGTCATTGGCAACACGATCACACTGAAGTCCTTGATAAAACTCCGGTAGTATCCCGATAATCCCAGGAAACTACGAACTTCTGTCAGCGTCTTTGGTTGCTCCCAATCTACCACTGATTCCACCTTCTTAGGGTCTACTCTGACTCCTTCTATAGATATCACATGACCCAAGAAAGTTACTTCTTCCAACCAGAACTCACACTTACAGAACTTGGCATACAACTGATGTTGGCAAAGAAGAGTCAATTCTTGTCGAAGATGTCGCTCATGCTCTTGACTATCCCGACTATAGATCAAAATGTCATCTATAAAGACTACAACAAACTGATCTAAGTACGGACGGAACACTCGATTCATCAGGTCAATGAAAGCAGCAGGTGCATTGGTTAGCCCAAATGGCATAACCACAAACTCATAGTGACCATACCTCATCCTAAAAGCTGACTTTGGTATGTCATCCACCTTAATCCTCAACTGATGATATCCAGACCGTAGATTTATCTTTGAAAACATTGTAGCACCACGCAACTGATCGAACAAATCATCTATTCTCGGCAACGGGTACTTGTTCTTGATCGTGACTTTGTTCTACTGTCAGTAGTCTATGCATAGCCTCATCGATCCGTCCTTTTTCTTAACGAATAGGAGTGGAGCACCCCAAGGCGACGTGCTTGGTCAGATGAAACCTTTCTCCAACAATTCATGTAATTGCTTCTTGAGCTCTGCCATATCTGCTGGATCCATCCTATACGACGTCTGTACAACTTGGTGTGTTCCTGGAACCAGATTGATCTCGAAATCAATCTCTTGAGGTGGAGGAACACAGGGGAACTCATCAGGAAACACATATGCAAACTCTCGAACAACCATCACCTCCTCAAGGCTAGGACCCTTCGCCTTGGTATCCACAATGTGAGATAAGAACGCCTTACATCCTTGCCATAACAACTTTTCTGCTACCATGGCTGACACTAACACGTCGGAAGAATCTTCCTATCTCCTTGGAAGATCCACTTCTCTCCATCTTCATCAAACACTGCCTGCTTGCAACCACAGTCCAACATGACCTTATACTTCTCTAAGGTATCCATCCCAAGGATCACATCGAATCCATGTATATCAAGTGGTATAAGGTCCACTTGTATACTGTGTCCCGAAAAAGATAAGACACAAGATGGACACTCATCTCTAAGCGTCGAGGAACCATCAAGAGGGGTTTCTAACAGCAGGCTATCTTTCTTACCACTAACAGGTAAAGGACAGTTGTCAAGCATACTATGGGCAATAAAAGAGTGTGTAGCACCCGGGTCAACCAGAACAGATATAAAGCAAGAAGAAGACAAATCAGAATGAAATAACTTCATCTGACCTGCCACCGCTTGCGGGTTGACTATTGCCTCTGGCTGACTCATAGTGTAGAATCGAGCTGTTGCTTGCTGTCCACGTCCTCTGCTTCCTTGAGTAGTCGCTCCTGCTTGTGATGCTTGATCGCGTCCTCGCCCTCTGCTACTACTAGGTTGTTGTCAGTCTGACCCTTGCTGATTCTACCTCAGTTGTTGTGTCACTTCAACATCTTTCCTTGGGCAATTTGACCTCCAATGCTCGATCTGTCTACAAAGATGACATGACAGGTCTCGTTGTTCTGGCCTAGACGGCCCTGTCACTTCTACAGAAGTTGTACTATGTGCTTTTAACGGTGAAGACCCATATCCTCTTCCCTTACTCGGAGACCACTACGACGATGCACTGGAACCTCTTACCCCAGAGGGTGCTGAAAACCTTGGCTTCTTGAAGCCATCGAACCCTTGTCTCTGGAACTGGGAAAGCCTCTTCTTAGACATGGACTCTTTCTTCTCCCTTACTGACCGTTCAATCCTTCAGACAGACTCCACAAATGTGGCAAACCGCTCTCAGTTCTCCAATGCAGAAGCAGGTGTTGTCATCTTAACACTCAGGCCTTTCTCAAAATGTCTAATCCGTTCATCATCCGTCGTTGCCATGTGAGGACAAAACCTTAACAGGTCCATGAACTTGGCTTCATACTCGGTGATTTTCACCGTTACTTGGCGTAGGCACTCAAACTGGATGATCTTCTCGTCCAAATACATCTTCGGAAAGTATCTACTGACAAACACTCGCCGGAAGACCTCCCAACCGATCTCCTCACTGGGTCGCTTTTCCTCGTCAATGGCCCACTAGTGGCCAGCACTACCCTTCAGGAGGTAGATAGCGTGCTTGACTTTGTCTACTTCGGGGATGTCGAGGATCCGGAAGGCCTTCTCAAGACCTATCATCCACAGATCTACATCCGCTGGATCAGCCATCCCAACATAGTCCGAAGCTCCGACTCGGCGAAGCCGCTCAAAGGTCTTCCCAATACTCGATGTTTCACCATGGGGAGCCTATGCTTTCAGCAGAGGCACTGGCAATCACTCTACCATGAGATTCATCGTAGCCATCATCTACCCCATAAGCTTTTGGTCGGTAGGGTTTTCGAGAATGGCCGGGTCAAGTTCGGGAACCTCAAGCACCTGATCTCCATGTGCCTTCCCTCTTGCTCCATCAACTGATGCACCATCGCTGCTCTCGGCAGTATGTTTTTCATAGTTTCCAGACATCTTGGCTTTTTCTTCCGCCGAGAGCAGAAGAAAATTTGTAAGAAAATCTGAAAAACTCACAAGAACAGACACAACCTAGTCCTAGATCCCTGTAGACTCAGCGAACCTAGAGCTCTGATACCAAACTTCTGGTGACACATCCCGCTATCACACAGACAAGGAGGTGCCACGTGAAAACGTGCGGAAAACACCATAAACCACTTATTACCAAAAACCTGGGTTAATTAAAACCAATTTCAAAAAGCAGATAAACCAAGAAACTATTACATCCAGATCCTCATCCTGTAAGCAAATAGGTTATACAAAAACAATTACAAGCCTTGATTCGTGTCCACAACTTAGTAGGGTCGTTGTCCTGTCCACATATGAGTTCATCACCTGTTTATACATACACAACGGGCCACATCTGGCCAGCAGCAGGATATACAAGGCTACAACAGCTATACATCGTAAAACATCGTCAAAACACCTCTGATGACCTGAGAGTACATGGATGACTCTAGGACTCTACTACAAAACAACCAAAACAGCAGCATATCCATCTCTTGCCTTCTACTGCTCTTCTTGCTGCTCGGATGCAACCCCGCGACCGCCACCACGTCTAGCGCGAACACCTAAAAAGGTTGTAAACCAGCGGGGTGAGACATACAATCCCATCAAGAAACATAACTCCCCACTAAAACTATAAAACCTCAGAAAGATAAAGCAACAACAACTGATAACTGATTAAACGTACAATAATAGCAGTCTATAGAGCAAGGTTGTTATTACCATCGAACTTACCAAGATGTACGGAAGGCACATACCCAAGTATTTCTTTATGGAACATGATTGACAAGATAAGATTAATAAGATCTTACCACAAGATATAAAGAACATATAAGTATCTGTAAGGTACAACAAGATCAACTACACAAGCAGGGCCGCAACCAATGTTTCGTGTTTTGCCTTAAGCAATAAATACTATTTGGTTGGATTACGTATTATTATGCCCTGAGGAAGTGAGCCGTACCGCTCAAATCCAACCTTCGGTTGCGAAACCCAAGCCGGTGCCATACAAGGTCAACGGAAGAGCCGAACTTCATGACCTCCCACCTCGTGGTCAGTGCACGAGTGCAACACAAGCAGGACCGCAGTCTCATGCTTAAGTGGCCTCAGCCAGAGGGTCAGGCTACCCTCTGCCTAGCCCACCTTGGTACAGGTATCGGCGGTAGTGAAACTGAGCCACATGCATGGTCAACGTGCTTTGATCCATGAACACATTCATGCTCTCATATCACACATCCTGAGCCATGGGCATGTTCACCATGCTCTAACATATCAAGCTACGGGCCTAAAACCGCACTCTGGAGTCTACAACCGAAGTTGCACTCTTACCTCCTCATTTTCATCTAGGAGAAACCACACATATTCAATAATATGCGCTTCCAGGTTAACCCGCAGGAGAACCTATTTCACCATCACCAACTACTGACGATGATGGATCTATGGCTAGGGCAAACTACATGATATGTTCCACTGTAATTAGTTAGTATATTTTAAGTGGACTGTTGAGGCAAACAGGTTGTAACGCATACATAACAATAAGTTATATTATTATTACCACCATCACATTATCCCGGGATCTCAATCCCTCATCACAAGAAAGCACTGCCTCTTAAGGCATTCTCATCACTTGGGACAACAATCCCTAATTTCATCATCAGAGGATAACACCTAAACTAGGCACTTTAGCCAAACTCATGTCCTCAGACCCTAAACACATCATACTGGTGATGCAGATCATCTTATCAACAAGAGTGACCATTAATGGAGTGTTATTCAAACATATATACCTCATATCCCTTTACCTGGCTATGCATCCGCATGAAACACCTGCTTGGTTAGTATATACATTCATAGAGATAACTGAAGCCATCCTGGATTAACAGAAGGATCATGCTATCAAATATAGGGCAACATTGATGATTATACACTTTATCATTCATGCCTCGAACCTGTGACCATAGACATGGGTCACATCATTATATGAAGCAACTCATATACTTTCAAGCTTATCATTTACTCATCATTATATATATATATATATATATATATATATATATATATATATATATATAATTCAAGAAGATCATAAACACATGTAATATTATTATTAACATGGAACCATCATCTATATGCAACCCGGGTGATCAGAACCCTTACTAAAACTCTCAAGACCCTCACAAAAAGAGGTGGTGGGTGGCGTGTCCCTCACCACAACTTGTGACAGGTAGGGTAGCATCCCTTACCAAACGCCTATCAGCCTATACACATATCGTCCAACCTCAGTAGGCAACGACCACCACCCAAGGGTGTAATGCAACTAGGGATCAAGGCGTGTCGTGCAACACTGACGCCTAAGGCATAATGTGCAGCTAGGTTGAGGGAGTGTATCATGCAAGAGGCTAGGTGTGACACATCTATCTATCCATGATGACTGAACCCTATCGCCCATCCAGGGTTATGGTACCTATCGGGCAGCCACACCACTCACACGTCCAAGGCATTCACTTGCCAGGACACGACGCCCAAACACATCATGGTATCGCCCAACATACTCACAACTCATGCGACACCAAAAACACTCCAAGAAGCCTATCGGTCAAGGGTAGCACACTAAAACGACCTTCACCACAACAGCATCTAGGGTTACCATAAGCCACTATATTGGGAATCACCACCAAACCATGACGCCCACCACAAGGCTAGCCCACTGAGCTCCATAACATCCAAAGTGCATCGGGCACCAAGCCACTATCTAAGATAAGAGTATCGTGCAGGGCACTCAACAAGGTATATCGCCCAACACACAAGGGTATCAACCAAAGGTACAACCCAAGACAAGAAGGGTATCGAGCAGCACTAACCCCAAAGCCATATCGTGCAAGATGCAACCCAACAAGATCGTCATCAACCTCAAGAACAAGGGCACCAAACCCTAATTGATCAAGAAGATCGGCTCACCTCTCAACAACCAAGAGAGAGGGGTCTTGCACAACCTCTATCATAAAACAGGCAACCACAAGGATCAACCTTGACATAGGTCTACATCTACAAACAAGCTCACCTCTCGAATCCATGGTGATAGGAGGGTATTGCTCAAGCAACTAGAACACAAGCTCACCTCTCAACTTAAACGAGAGAGGGGTATTGCTCACATTACTAGAGCTCAAGCTCACTTCTCTAGACCAGGGAGGGAAAGGAGTGTTGCTCAACAAGGACACTCTAAACCATGGTTCGGACAACAAGGGTACAAAGGTACAAAACCTCAACCATAACCACAAGATCACTATAACCACAAGATAAGGGTGCAACAAGCAAGAAACTTATCTTAGATCATACATGTCCTATTATGATCATAAGAAAACATACAAAATATAGAATAAGGTAGTATGGTTAGGGTTAGGAGTTATGTAACCCGCCTTAAGCAAGCTCCAAGCTCCTAGCACCAAGCTTCCAAGCTCCACCACAAGAACAAGGCACTCTAGGGTTCGGCCACCACTAGAGGAAGAAGACTCCAAGGAGAAGGATCGGCTACCAAGCTTTGCAAAGGAAGAGGTGTCATGCACCAAGGGAGAGAGGAAACTAAGGAAATAAAGGGATCCTTAGCAAGAGAAAGGGAACACATATATAGGAGAGGGTGGAGGAGAAACCAAGGTAAGACAAGGCAAGGTGTCGCCCACCTAGGGACACTTGTCCATGGGTAATGCCACCTTCTTATCTTGCCTTAAACACATGTCCAAGGCCATTGCCACATGTAAGTATCAAGCACAAAGTGTCCACTAGTGGTGACACAAACGAGGTCAAAGGGGTCCATGGCCGATACACCCCATCCCCATGCCCAACACACCTTCCTGGGAGACACACCCATGGCCGACACAACCATGGCCAACACACCTATGGCCGACACAAGGTTCAATAAGGCCAAGCAAGGCATGGCAAGGCCCAACAAAGCTCATCCAATCCCAAAGCAACTCAACAACGAGCCCAACCCTTCCTCTCAACACTAGAGGAAGCAAGGAGAGAGAGGAACACCTCTCAAGGTGACAAACTTGATCATAAACCCTAGACTTGGGTAAATTGCAAGTAGCACCTCCAACACTCAACAAAGCACAAGCCAACCCTAATCACCAATAAAGGTGATTAGCAGGCAACTAAGTATCAGGTTTAGGAAAAGCAAATGGGATAAGCCCAAAACAGGGGTCAGGGTCCTTACAGAACTTCATAAAGGCCTTAATTACTTCTCCCAAAAGATAAGAACAAGTTGTAAGCAGCTTACTTAAGAAAAACATCTAGGGTTAGGTCATAACCCAGGTCAGGGGTGTTACAATTATAAACCCCTAACAAGGATTTCATCCCCAAAATCCCAGATAAAGGGAGACAGTTGTTGTTTATGCATCATATCACAAAGTGTGCACATAACATCTTGATGTCATGGAGATACTACCAGATTTTGACCATCACAAGGTCCTTTCGCACAGGATTATCATAGAGTCTGTTATACTCAATTGTCCTTCCCAGACCAGAGTTACATTCTATCTTTCAAATGAGGCTACAAGTATTATCATACCTCTATTTTACCAGTCTAATCTATTGGTTCAACATTAGCTTTCTTATGACTTGTATCAACTATCCCATTGGCTGTCTATTGTTTTTTTATTTTTATTTTTGTCATAAGGAGAGGCTACTTGTCAAATTAGAACTTATCTCAGTGGTATGTCTAGAGGTTATGTATAAGCTATCTCACATTCTAGATAGAGATACTTTTAAGGAATCATTTTTATCTTGATAAGCTTTCTTCTCAGAATGGTTCTACAATAGTTCCTTCAATTAATTCATCCCTATTAATATTATGTTTATGTAGAGCATAAACCCCTAACATATGACTTCTATACTAGAGTTATCTCAAGGTTGGCCCTTATAAGTCACAAAACATTATTCATCTTATCGGGAGTTATATTCTTAATTTCTCATATCATCTGACACATTTTGGGTACCAAAATTCCTCATGTGGTATTTTTCACGTGTCGAAAACTCATCACGTACTAATCATTTCCATCTCCCTATTACTAATACTACAGTTAAACATACAAAAGGATTTTTCTTTAATTTTGTGATATTATATATATATATATATATATATATATATATATATATTTGTTACACATATCTTAATTTTGAACCAAAGTCCCAAATGAACTAGTACTTTTCTAAGTACCCATCAATAAATGATTCTAACTCATGCACATCAAGTACCATAAGACTCACTTGATTTTGGTAAATAGCTTATTGGCTTTTAGTAAAGCCAGGCCTAGGCTCCTGTGTGGGCTGGATATGATGATACAAAGGCAATGGGGTTTTTGTAGTTAGCTCACCCGGTGTACTGTATGTGGGGTTTTGATGTTCCCCCATACTTTTGATTTCTATAGTAATTTTTTACCTGATCCAAAAAAAAAGACTCACTTGATTGCCGTGTTCATGAAAGGAAAGAACATAAAGGAATATATTCCTTTTTATCACCCCATCATTACCCAGGGTTGCTCCTCAAAGAGGAGACACTACTATAGAAATGGCTTATAACGTCACATTTACAGGCGTCAATTGTATACAAGAAACCGACGCCTAAACCCTATAGCGTCAGTTGAATACACAAACCGATATCTATATGTGAAGAGTGGCCAGACACGGGTATCACTTTTAATTTAGTGTTAGTTCCTTAATAAGCAACTGACGCCTAAAATCGACCGCGAAATCCAAATTTTCTAGTGGAAAAAAATAACCTCAAAATTTAACATACGACGTCAGTTATTAATTAATTAACTGATGACTAAAGGTTTTTTCACACGACAGAAATTGGAACATTTTTATCGTCTGTTGTCTTCGAATAACCGACGTCGATGTGTTTTCCCGCGTTGTCCGCATGAAAATTTTTACACCCCTATTGCGTCAGTTTTCTATGGCAACCGATGACTATGGTCAGAATTTGAGAACATTTTTTTTTCCAACATATGTAGATAGACGTCAGTTTTTATAGTAGAAACTGATGACTATCATTGAGCATAGGTGTCAGTATTTTTGTAGTAATCGATGCCTATTGTTATTAGCGTCGGTTTTTTTAATAACTGACGCTGATGGTTAACTTAATAGCACCAGCGCGAGCCAGACTCTTCCCCTTTCTCGGTTTCATTCCCGATTGAGGTTAGGTCTGGTGATTTCCTGCTCGTCACCGCTCATTGCTCCTATGCTCACCGCTGCTCGCTACTCCTCTACTCGCCTCCGCCGCTCACTACTCCTCTCCTCACCGTCATCGCCGCCGCTCACTGATCCGGCCGCTTGCTAGCTCTCCTGCTCCTGGTCGCCTGCTCACCGCCACTGCCCGCTCTCCTGCTCGCTGCTCCGGCCACCCGCTCGCCACTCCCGGTACCCTTCTTCCTCCTCTTCTTGCTCCTTGCTCCTGCTCCTAGCCCCCTACCCTCAGGGTGCGGGCAATGGGTTGGATCTTATACATGTTTGAGTACATTAGGGTTCTAATCTACCCTTTGTCCTATATTTGATGCTAATTGTGCATATTTGCTGAGTTTGGGACTTTAGTGATGGACTTTGTCCTAAGTTGCTGATTTTGATCAACTGATTAGTATTTACTTATCTACTTATTTGTATTTACTTATCTACTAATTTGTATTTACTTATATACTGATTTGTATTTACTTATCTACTGATTCATATTTACTTCTATTGATTTGTATTTACTTATCTACTTATTTGAATTTACTTATCTACTGATTTGAATTTATATAACTACTGATTTGTATTTAATTATCTACTGATTTGTATTTACTTATCTACTAATTTGTATTTACTTATGTGCTAATTTATATTTACTTAAATACGGATTTGGATTTACTTATCTACTCATTCGTTCATCTAATAATTTTTTATTCATCACATTATTTAAATTTAGGGAGTTTTATTTGTTCATCTACTTTTTAAAATTATTTAATCATCTACTGATTTATATTTTTTTATCAACTGAGCTATACTTTTTTATCTATTGCATTGTATTTGTTTATCTACTGATTATATTTATTTATCTAATGCATTGAGTTTACTTATTTAGATGTTGCTATTGTAAATCAACCTAGGATATGAACAAATCTTGTGCTTGCATATATTTGTGCTTCTAATCCTCATGCTTGACCTAATTTAGTAAATTACTATTGTAGGTATAAGAATGACAACAAACATGTATTTGTTGGCCTAGAAACCGATCCAAGATTTACTCATTAGGAGTAAATCTTGGATAGTCCCCAGTTTGGGACTATTCTCGAACACCTAATCTCACTTAGGATGTAAGTGTATAATGTATATTGGGTTTTCAAGAAAATTTCGGTAGCATTTCCCCATTTGTTCTCTAAGTACATATGTACTTGGAGAACAGCGGGGAAATGTTGTCGAAATTTTCTTGAAAACACAATACACATTATACACTCACTAGTGAGATTAGGTGTTCAAGAATAAGATAGGTGGTACACATTTATTATATATAAGAATGACAACACATGTATATGTTGGCCTAGAAACCCGCCTAAGATTTACTCATTAGGAGTAAATCTTGGATAGTCCCCGTTTTGGGACAGTTCTTGAAAACCTAATCTCACTTAGGATCTTTTAACCATTAATAATATATAAGACCTTAAACCTTAAAGTTTTAACCATAAACTCTAATATGTTAACCCTATACCCTAATCTTATTCTAATATATACTTGTTTTCTCTTTGATCATAGAATGGATAGATCATGGATGTCCTTTCCAAATCGCTGCACCCCAGAGTTTATTTCTGGTCTTGATCAGTTTATTAGATTTGCCGAGGAACATAGGAAACAACTTGGAGATAGGTTCTATTGTCCATGTAGGCATTGTGGTAACAACTTGAAAGTCAACACTTGTGACGAAATCAAAAGTCATGTCATGTGCAACGGGATTGTACAAGGCTATACAGAATGGTACTGGCATGGAGAGATTTCAAACCTAAAATCAGTGGATATCGATAGCAGTGCTTGCATTGAAGAAGAAATTGCCTTCGATGACGTAGATGTGAACGAACCAGTTCCAGTAGACATTGTTGATGTGATGCTGGATAGTTGTGGGGTAGAGCACACTGATCCACCTCCCATGTTTAGAAACATTGTGCATGACACTGAGATACCATTATACATAGGTTGTAAGTTTACGAAGCTTAGCATTGTGTTGAGATTGTATAAGCTGAAAGCTAACAATAGATGGAGCGACAAAAGCTTCACGTCATTGTTGTCTTTGTTTAAAGAAATTCTTCCTGAAGGAAATGAGATGCCAATCTCAACATACCAGTTAGAGAAATTTTTGTGCCCAATGGGAATGGAGGCCAAGAAGATACATGCATGTCCGAATGATTGTGTATTATTTCAAAAGGACTATGTGAATTTTAAAGATTGTCCAAAATGTGGTGCGTCAAGGTATAAATTGACGAATTCAGGGGAGTCCAAAACTAGTTCTCCTGCCAAGGTGATGTGGTATCTACCTATAATACCATGGTTTCAACGCGTGTTTGCCAATCCGATAGATGCAAAGAATTTGAGGTGGCATGTAGATGTTAAGAAAAATAATGATGGGATCATGTGACATGCGTCTGATTCCCCAGAGTGGAAGAAGATTGATTTATTGTATCCTGAATTTGGTGAAGAAGTCAGGAATCTAAGACTTGGGCTTTGTACAGATGGGATGAATCTGTACGGGACATTGAGCAGCCAACATAGCACTTGGCCAGTTATGCTTATTATATACAATCTTCCTCCCTGGTTGTGTATGAAAAATAAGTATGTTACACTGTCGTTGTTTGTATCGGGCCCTAAACAACCTGGAAATGATATCGACGTTTATCTTGAACCTCTGATTGATGACTTGAAGAAGCTCTGGGGTGAAGGTGTGATGACCTATGATGCTTCACAAAGAGAGACATTTCATTTGCATGCGATGTTGTTTTGCACTATGAATGACTTTCTAGCATATGGGATTTTTTCTGGATATACTGTCAAAGGATCTAAAGCGTGTCCTATATGTGTAGAGAACACTGATTCAATATGACTAAAACGCGATGGCAAGACTGTATATCTTGGTCATCGAAGGTTTCTTCCAAAATTCGATCTGTATCGTAGGTTGTGCAAAGCATTCAATGGACGGAATGAGGAATAGAGTGCACCTAAACCTATACCAGGGGAGCATGTTTATGAAATAGTAAAAGATACTGCCAATGAATTTGGTAAAAGATCACAATGTACGATGGCCACACAGAGTTACAAATCTTTATTCAAGAAGAAGTCAATATTTTGGGATCTTCCTTATTGGAGTTCTTTGGCAGTCAGGCATTGTATCGATGACATGCACGTTGAGAAAAATGTCTGTGATAGCATCATCGGTACTCTGTTGATTATAGCAGGTACGACTAAAGATGGGACAAAATCTAGAATGTACCTATGTGAAATGGGAATAAGGACATAATTAATAGAAGTAGTTAGTAGCAATCAGAGAACATACTTACCTCCTGCTTGTTACACGTTTTCTAGAAAGGAGAAAAAAACTTTTTATGAATGCTTGGTAAATGTTAAGGTGTCACAGGGTTACTCATCCAACATTCGTAGATTTCTATCAATGAAAGATCTGAAGTTTATAGGTCTTAAATCTCATGATTGTCACACTCTAATGCAACAAATATTTCCCATGGCAATTCGATCTATATTGTTGAAGCATGTAAGGTTCGCAATCACCAGACTTTCTTTCTTTTTCAACAATCTGTGTAGCAAAGTTATTGACCCTGATACTCTCAATAAATTGCAAAGAGAAGTGGTTGTTACCCTATGTCAGTTTGAGATGTATTTTCCTCCTTCGTTCTTTGATATCATGGTACATCTTGTTCTCCACTTGACTAGGGAAGTGAAAATGTTGGGACTAGTTTTCTTGCATTGGATGTATCCCTTTGAACGATACATGAGCATTTTTAAAGGTGATGTTTGAAACCGTTATCGGCCTGAAGGGAGTATTATTGAGGGTTATGTAATGAGAGAGGTTGTGGATTTTTGCAATGACTTTCTAAGTGGTAATGACGCTCTTGTCAACGACAAGAATATTGAGGAGCATTTTGGTAAAGGAATTTTGGGATCACGGATGAAAGTAATCAGCCATGAGCAGTTGGAACAAGGTCACTTGTATATTTTACACAACATCGATGAAGTGTGTGTTTATATCGAGGAACATACCAATTTCATCAAGAGACAATATCCTAGAGCCAATTCAATGTGGCTTGCTAGAGAGCATAACAAGACATTTATTAAGTGGTTTTAAGATAAGGTCTTACATCGATTATCTCAAACACCAGATAATCTTAATGAAACTATCAAATGCCTTGCCTTTAAACCAAAATTGAATGTTATGTCTTATGAAGGGTTTGACATAAATGAATTCTCATATTACACAAAGCGTCAATATGATAAGAGTGTCGTCCAAAACAGTGGGGTCACCCTTCAAGCATCTTCATTGTTTTTTGTAAGTGCAAAGGATAATAGTCCACGTGAAGCTAAAATGTCATATTACAGTGTCATTGAAGACATATGGGAGTTTGACTATGTAGATTTCAGAATTCTGCTTTTTAAATGTAATTGGGTTGATAACACCAAAGGAGTTATAATGGATGAATTGGGTTTCACATTAGTGAACTTTGAAAAGATTGGCGAGAAGGGTGAACCATTCATATTGGCATCACAGGCAAAACAAGTATTTTATATCGATGATCCTACAAATGATAAATGGTCAGTTATTCTTCATGGTAAAAGATAGTTCATTGAAGATCCTATAGATGAAGAACAGTATTACGATAAGTATGATGACTCCAGTCCATTCTCAGTTGGGTTTCCAACACCACCAGATATTGAAGCTAATGATGACTTATATGTGCACGAAGATCACAATGAAGGATTGTTAATTGATAAAAGATTGCAATATTAGAGGCATGCATGTTTATATTTTTTTATATGTTTTATTTTTCTGAATGTGAACTTTACAATGTGAATGTGAACTTTACAATGTGAATGTGAATGTGAACTTTACAATGTGAATTACTTTACAATGTGTATGTGAACTTTACAATGTGAATTACTTTACAATGTGAACTTTACAATCTGAATGTGAACTTTCATATGGTTGAGCATTCATATGATGACCGTGCTGATGATTACCGTGAGGGTGAGGACGTCAATGTGTCGCCTCACAAGAAGGGATATATAACAAAGCCCGCAACTGCTGAGGCGGCTAAAAAAAGGTAAAATTCTTGACCCTTAGAGAAATCGATCGATATTGATTATTGGTATGTTTACTTACCAATTTCTGTTGATGGTGATTAGAGGGAGCAACACGAGCAGAGGAAGGAAGGCAAGTTCATCCCTGAGGGCAAAAGCGATGAATTGATAGTTGTTCTGGGTAACCCAGAGCATCCTGGACGTGTTAGGGGTGCAGGCGCTGGTGTGGGCATCAAAGCATTCTTTGGGCCATCCCAGTGCAAACATGTCCCAAAAGCGGGACTTTCACAAGATGGTGTAACCTATTATTTTTTTAGAATGTTATTGCGAAAGGGAATTCAATAATCAAAAGCTAGCATTTCTTTTATCCATGGATAGATAGATTTGTTAATTGATAAGAGAATCCAAGAAGCAATGGTGAAGTGGCAGGCGTCTCATCCTGCCACTCAGACAGTACCTATGGCGGTCTTCTATTCTCCTACTGTAGAAGTGGTTGGGAGTAATCATGTAGACACACCACCTAGCACGTCCTCTGTAAGTATTTTTATGACATAGTAGCTAGTCTTTTCAAGATGATATGTTTATGTATATATGTATATAACATTATTTATGTAAATTTGTAGGGGTTGAAGCCATGCCATCTAAAATATCAAGAATATGTCATTGCAGAGGCATCGACTTACCCACCCCTTCCAGGGGAAATGTTTCATGGGACTCCAGTACCTGATGGTGCGGTTTGTGTGAGCCCGATAAGTGTAGTCCCCAAATGGAGGGATCTTACATTGCCATATGCCCACCCAGATTCTGAAATGCTTGGTGAGGCAGAAGGAAGAGTGATATTGTGGCCCAAAGCAGATGTCGTCTATACTAATATTGTATGGTAAATTACATTATGTTAATTTGTTAGTGTGTATCTATATATGAGTCAATTGATATGAAATTATATATACAGGTCAAAAAAAGACACCCGCTACATCTCGGCCTCCACCTCCACCTCCTGAAGTACCAAGTTAGCTTCCAAGGGACCTACATGCCTCATTAGGTCCTAATTGTAGGGGTATGGTAGATTGGATAGGTGAACATGATCCAAACTTCCCTATACATGTTACTATTCTGGAGGAAGCTGCAGGTCAATCATATGAAAACAAGCTATTTATACAAGATATTTTGGAGATGTTTCGTTATGCTTGGATGAATACATCTATGATAGAGCTATGGATATGGTGAGATCTTATTTATACATCCATAGACCTTGTTTCATATACGGTGATCTGGTTTTTTATATATTAATATATACGTAATACATGTTTTGCAGCCACTTACACACGATATGTACAGATTTTTCATTTCTCCATGTGGGATTTTTGGTTCCATCTTTGATTAGTCTTGTAGGTAAAAACCCTAGGAAAGTTACTTCATATTGCTGTGATGTTTTTAAATATTTTGGTAAAAACAAGAAGACGGTGATAATAGCTCCATTCAATGTCGAGTAAGTTTACTTTGCTTATAATTTGGATATAAGAAAATTACATTTTTATTGTGACTTTGAGTTATTTATTTTTTACTTTCTTACCTCTAGTGGTAGGCATTGGGAGTTACTAGTTATTGTCCCCAAGACGTTCATTGTCTATTATCTAGATCCTGTGGGGAAGAAATTGAGTATATATGGACACCCAATAAAAAGACCATTATTCCCGTGAGAAATATTTCATATTTTTATATCTGATAACATCTATTATTACATTACTATTTAATTATGCAATTTAATGTGTTACATCAACATGTAGGGCTTTAGAAGAGTTCAAAAAAGCTAGAGGAAAAGTCCCCAAGAAAAAGAACCAGCCACTAACTTGGGAGAATGTGAAAGTAATTTCCCGACTCCAATGTATATATTATTTATGTGAACTGTGCTTATTTGTATTTTTGAATATTTTGTATGTTTCAATTTATAGTGTGCTACACAAGACAACAGCTGGGCATGTGGATACTATGTGATGTGATTTATGAGAATAATTATCGAACATGCCGCAATGGAAATTGATACCATACATCAGGTATTATATGTAGTCTCATTAGATAATATGAAATATATCAATCTTGTTATATATTACTAATTATATATAGACATAATTCTCTTTGTAGGTGTTTAAAACTGACTTCACTAAAGGTGAAAAGTTATTAGATGTATATATTCCCTATACGATGGATGAGTTAAATGATGTAAGAGAACAATGGGTAGAAGCCCTACAAGTAGTGGGAATTTTTAAATATAATTGAGATACTCCTGGAGATAATGACAATGATGAATAAAGAATGATATTTCTAAACTTTGTTCTCATAATTATTTTTGTGTGAATGTGAATGAATTTTCTGAATTGTCATATGTGTGAATGTGAAGATGATCAATACATGAATGTTTCTACATGTGTCTAAATGTGAAAAGAGATGAAATGAATGGACTGCAGGTTGCTACTGGTTTCTACATGTGTGTGATGAAAAAATAATATGAATTAAATGTGCTTATACATGTGTGTGAATGACATATATATAATATTGTCCATCTTGTTAATTTTGCAGGTTTGTGGCCTGTTGTTGGCTGATATCAATAGATGTCGTAAACCTGTAGTTCAGAACTAAACTGTAGGTTCTGCATCCTGCTGACCAGCCATACAGTAGGCCTACAAACTGATAAGAAAAAAAATCATAACATAGGTGTCAGTTATTTGTATAAAACCAACACCAAAGACATACATCGTCGGTTATTAGTATAAAATTGACGCCTACTGCGCCCTGCACGGTTGTGCTGGGAAGCACAACCACAGGGATATAGTGTCGGTTGTCTACAAAAATAGACGCATATTGTGTGGCAGGAAGGGTTATGGTGTCAGTTGTTAGTATGAAGTCGACGTCTTTTAGAGTGATATAGTATCGGTTGTCCATCAAAATCGACACCGATTGTGCCCTTACTGGCGCATTTTATTTGTGGCGGGAAGGGTAATGACATCAGTTTTTAGTTAACAACTGACATCTTTAACCAGGATATAGTGTCAGTTTTCTTTAATAACTGACGCCTATAGTCCCCTTGCTTGAGCGTTTTGGGTGACGAGAAGGGCGATGGCGTTGGTTATGGAACCGACGCCGAAGGGGTTGATCTTTAGCGGCGCCCACTTGGGTGTCACTTGGAAACTGACACTAAAGGCCTTAAATAACCAATGCCAAAGACCTATTTTGTAGTAGTGAGACATATATTTAGTTGAGGAAATCCACTTAGCAACATTTATTAGTTAGGGAAGTCCACTTAGCAACCGTTATTGGTTAAGGAAGTTCACTTAGTGACATGCGTAAACCGTGCGTGCAAACGCAAGTATACGTATCAATGTAATATAGGCCTTGTGAAGCCCGAGTCGAACTCAGGGAAACATGAATTTTAGTAGACTACTACTAACTGGTTGCGATCAGCTAAACCGATTGAAAGAGTTGATTGGTTTGAAAAATAAAATAAAGTAAAGTGAAAACAAAGAGAGCGATGATTAAATGTTGGTTTAATCAAATGAGAATGGGATTCCTGAGGATTGCCAATTTCACCACGGGGTCTCGTTATACCGAATATCTTGCATAAATAACGTAGATTTTATCAAATCTTGGATAAAGAGCCTGTAATCAAGATTGCCCGCTTTCACGGTACAATCCACTACCCAAATCTAAGCCAATTATACTTTCGTAGCAATTTATATATTAGATTAGGCGCATTAACGATTACTCTGGGTATCTCTCCACTATTCGTACGTCGCCTAGTCTAAGGAACGCATAAGATGGTGTATAAAAGTGGGTTTTCTAACCTTTAATCCCCTTTACAGAGTAATTATTAGTCTAATTCTTTACCTATGGTCATGAAGCATAAGTAAATCAAGCAATCTCCACAATTATATATCCAAGAAATGAGAATTCTATATCAATTCATGCAAAAATTCAATATAACGGTTCCCCGGGCTACTCCCGGGTCCTAATGAACAATGGGGATTAGCCCCGCATGGTTGACAATGGAGAATACATAGGAGTAGAGAAGAAAAACATGGGAAACATGGAGAAAACTCGTGTAACCCCTGATACAAAGGTGCTCCTGGAGATCCTCCTCTAGAAATGTGCGTTTTGCAGTCTTCCGGCAGCAAAATCGCCCGTCGGAGGTGCCCAGATCGCTCAGTTGACGTCCTTCGTCTCTCGTCTCCTTTCTCTCTCCCTCCTTCTTGGATGTTTTGCAACACAATATGAGATCCCCCTCGGGTCGTCCGTGCTCTTCTTAGGTCATAGGACCATTTTACGGCTCTGAAAAAGCTCAACCGTCGGATTAAAACGCTCCGTTTTAGTGCTGAAAATCGCCAGATCCCGACTCTGTCGATAGTATCGACCCAAGGTCGATGGTATCGACCATAATACAGGTTTTTCTTTCTAAAATCACGTTTTGGGGTTGCTTTCTGATAAAATGTCGATACTATCGACACCAGGGTCGATAGTATCGACTCTAGACAATACAAAAGTGCCTGAAAAAGTGTCGAAACATGTATATAAGTCCGGGGATTATATAAAATCATATAAATATGATAAAAGAAGTATAATTTGATGCAAAAAGAGTTTAAAGGACAACTATAGTGAATTATGCAAATATAATCAAGAAAATGACAACTACATGCATAAAACAGATATAAAATAAGCCTATAAAAGTGACTCAAAACCCATGTATCAGACTCCCCTAAGCTTAAACCTTGCTCGTCCTCGAGCAACAAAACTTTGGATATGGTTGAGATAAGTCAGCAATAGGACATAAATACATGAAATGAATCTACATCATCCCCACATTCTTTCTACAAACCGGCCCTCATTGACCACTGAACACTAACTGCCATCCAGGCGACCAAAGACCTATGTAAAAGATGTCTGTCTCCCAATCAGTGAAACACTATCAATTAAAGCAGTTAATATGATAAACTCATTTGGTCCATACTTGATGCATCTTGTGATCTCCTATCTACGTTGCTCATTTCCTAACTACCATCTAAATGGAAGCAGATCTCCTGATATTAATGATTGAGGAGAATATCATGGGTGGCCTACCGATTAGAGCAACGGGTGGATGGGATAGGTGGCTGTGGAAGAGATGGAAGCACATAACAGTCAATCATGCAATACAAAAATTAATAACCTATCATGATGCAAAATGCAAGTGAAAATGTCCTAATACTATATTTTTGGTGGAATGATGCATGCACTATCATTCCGTCTCAAGGTGAGATGGAATATCTAAGAAAACTACACCATGTGCTTATTCTTCTTAGTTCTCAGGTGAGAACATGTTCCTTTCTCCCTCTTCTTCTTTATTATTTCTCAATTCTTTTTTTCTTCTATTTTTTTCAATTTTTCTTCAATTTCTTTAATTTTTTTAAGCCCTTATTTTCATAGTTGACAATGAATTATTTTTCGGGCTCCACTTCTTATTACATAACTTATACATTTGAAGCATTCAGAAGATATGGAACAAGTTCACCACCTTTAATGATTCAGAAGACATAAGATGCATGATGTACAATATGCTCAAAAGATGCAAATGCAACTACATAATGATAGTTATGCAATTAAATGACACACACCTAAGGATAATGTGCATGTATAACTACTCTGTCTTTTTTTTCATTTTCATGCAAAACAATATGTGAAAATAGATATAATGCAAGACCTATCTACATGAGATGCAATCAAAAAGTGAAAGACAGTAATGTGCTCCCATTTCTTATGGTGGAGTGTGAATGAAATTGCGGTGGATCATATCACAAGACTAATTGACAGAACCTTCTGAAAATATCATATGTCCCTCTCTAAAGACCTGTGTACATGGTAACTGAAGGATTTCTCTCTTAAACTTTAGTCTAAGGTCACGTTAGCGTTTGGTCGGTTCGGGCTCAAACATCCTTGCCAATCACTTTTCCTTGGACAATAAAGATGGTCATTCATGTCCCCATGTCCTGAAGCTGACTCACCCAAGCACTTCCTCAGTTATGCAACTCAATCACTCACAAGAATAACCTCAAAAAGTTCTCAAAATGCTCATTTTTATGTGCACACAACCCAAGAGTAAAACTTGCAATTGAAACCATGCATTTATTGCTCCACATATTACACTAGATAGATGTGGATCCTACAAAAGCAGTAAACCTAGAAATAAAAACAACTAATATCTCAAAAGTAAAAGCAACATGAATAGGTAAGTAAAAACTAAGATAGAGGGTTGTTCCAACACCCCCCCAAGCTTGAATAAGACTATGGCCTCATAGTCAACATTCTCACTTAAGAGGTGGAACAGCGGTACCGTTCGCTTTGAAGTGTGGTGAAGAAGGATGGTTAGATGCTCAAGTGGACCAAGTGATGCTTGCTATCTCCCTCCTTTTTGTGGCCCATTTTTGTGTCTTAGTGGTTCTAAGACGTGACTTTCTTCATCCATCTTTCCTCTGCAAAAAACGGTTCGAAAAAATCTCATTTCGATACCTTTTACGGCCTATTTTATGTAGCTATCCTACATGTGTCGATACTATCGACCAAGGTCGATGGTATCGACCCAGACTCAGCAATTTTGCTAAATCGACGCATCTAAAAGCCTGGGAACTCAAAAGTGTCGATACTATCGACCCTAGGGTCGATGGTATCGACTTTACTAGCACCAATTTTTCTGTAAATCTTCAGGAATCTCGATACTATCAACCCTAGGGTCGATGGTATCGACTTTTCTTCAGTGTTTACTTCTCCAAACTCGATACTATCAACATGGGTGTCGATAGTATCGACCTTAACATTCTACACACTTCAAAACACGAGTTAGGGTACCATTTTTACAAAAATTATCAAAACCTAAGCAAAAACTAAGTACATAAACATAAAAGAAAATAACCAAAAATAAAAATGAATCGAAAGTTGGGTTGCCTCCCAACAAGCGCCCTTGTTTAATGTCCTAGGCTTGACATAAAGATACTTTTAACCTGGGTTGTCAAGAGATGTCTCCAATGAGTCATGTGGTAATTTGAATTTAACTCTATCATCACCAATCCCAAGTGTCAAGTAACCTCGCCCAATGGCAGCGATTACATCAGTCGTATCTTGGAACGGCCTTCCCAATAGAATCTCACCTCCTTCCAACTCATGCATGTCCATGACCACAAAGTCAACATGGAAGATGAATTTGTCGACCTTGACTAGCACATCCTCGCATATACCTTGTGGCTTCACAATGGATCCATCCGCCAACTCAATTGTCATAGAAGTTTGTGTTGGCTTCTTCAATCCCAGCTTTTGAAAAGTGGCAAGTGGCATAAGATTAATGCTTGCCCCTGAGTCACACTGTGCTTGTGGAAAATGCTGGCCGCCTATGGAACATGGGATGTAGAAACATCCTGGATCTTTCCTCTTCCTTGGTAGCCGTCCTTGGATTATAGAACTCACTTTTTCATCAACAACACAAATGCCAGTGTCTTTTATCTGCCTTTTCTTGGTGATTATGTCCTTGATAAACCTTCCATATGCTGGAATCTTTTCTATCATTTCTACTAACGGAATATTAATATGGAGCTTCCTAAACATCTCCAAGAATTTCTTGTAGTGCCTATGCTCTTTCTTCAGCCTCAGATTATCCGGGAAAGGCATGTTTGGGTCCTTCGCTCGCTTGTGTGGTGGCACATATGGAACTTTAGGGGTCTCCTCCCATAAGCTTGCTTCAACACCACCTTCTAGGATAGGATTTGACACATCATTTGTGGATGGAATGACTTGTGGCTGCTCCCCTCTCTCAGTGACTGTAGCTTCACCATGACGCATGGCCATCACCTGCTCCTCTTGCCTAGGTGCGGCTGCGGCCGCGATGTACTCTTGGCGGATTTTTCTGAATGGACAACATCCGCCTGGTAGTCCATAATGACTGCGAGGATACAGTATTCTTGGTGTAGCCTCCGTATCAAAACTCATTTTGCTTTTATCCTGGACCTCCACCACCGGGGGCTCTGCCTCAGAAATCACATATATATATTTCACTTAATGATGTGCTTGAACAGCATCTGCATTCCCAACCTGTCTTTGTTGATTTGTATGCTTCATGGCTGCCACTTCATTGGAAATTTGGGTCACTGTCGTCTGTAGTGCCCTCATTTGTGCTCCATTACTTTGCAATGTCAGCCCAAATTTATTCAAAATCTCACCCTGAGACTGTAACTGCTTGGCGAATGTACTCATCATCTCTTGATTTTGTTTCACCACCTGGCTAAGCAATTCATTATTCTTTTCCTCTAGGCTAGGCTGTAGCTTCTGAAAATTTTGTTCCTTCCTCCAATCATAATTGTTATTTCTATATCCATGTTGATGCATATACTTTGCATGTGCTTCATCATCAGACCCATTGTCCTCTTTCTCTAGGAGCTTCTTAGCTATAAGATCCAACTTGTCATTAAGCACTTTGATGGCCCTTGCTTCATGTGTAATTCCAACCTGCTCGGGTGCATCTCTTTCACCCCAAGACTGCTTTGTGGACATGTTCCTTAGAATCTCCCAACACCTTGTGCCCGTGTTGTTCAAAAAGAAACCAGAACCTGCTGAGTCCAAATTGCTCCTATCATGTTCATTTAGGGCGAAGTAGAAAATTTTAGCTTGCTTCTCCTTGTCTAAGCTGTGATGTGGACACTTCCTCAGCATGATCTGGAAGCGCTCCCAAGTTTCAGAGTATGTTTCACCGGCTCACTGGCTGAAGTTGTGTATCTTCCTCACTAGATCGTTTGTCTTTTCAGGCGAGAAGAACCTCTCAAAGAACACCTCAACCATGTGATCCCAAGATTCAATGTACTCATCATCTAGATTGTGCAGTCATTCCCAAGCATTGCCCGCTAAAGAACTGGGAAAAAGTTTCAGGTAGAGTGTCTCTTACGGGAACCTGTCAATCTTTATCATATCACAATTTTCCACGAACGTCCTGATGTGGGTCACCAGATCCTCATTTTTAAGTCCATGGAAAGCCTGCGATTTGACCAACTGAATAAGCCCTGGATCAATCTTGTAACTGGTTATGTTGATAGCTTGTTTCTTGATTGGCCCCTTCTGCGCAGAAGAAGAAGAAGCCTTAATCCTTTCCCAAATCGTCTGCTCCTCATTTTCTTCTCAATCACCCATTATTACTTTGCTAGTACCTAAAATTTCAAATGGTAGTGTATGAATTGGTACTAATAATTAAAACAAAGAATAAGATTTGCAATTCAGTTCAAAAGATGAAAAAAAAAATTACAGGAATTAAAAGTGGCCTAGTGTGGCCGCTTGCAGCACTCGTAGTGCTAAAATTCACCGTTTTCCCGGCAACGGCGCCAAAAACTTGACACGTGTAAACCGTGCGTGCAAATGCAAGTATACGTATCAATGTAATATAGGCCTTGTGAGGCCTGAGTCGAACTCAGGGAAATGTGAATTTTAGTAGAGTACTACTAACTGGTTGTGATCAGCTAAACCGATTGAAAGAGTTGATTGGGTTGAAAAAGAAAATAAAGTAAAGTGAAAACAAAGAGAGCGATGATTAAATGTTGGTTTAATCAAATGAGAATGGGATTCCTTAGGATTGTCGATTTCACCACGGGGTCTCGTTATACCGAATATCTTGCATAAATAACATAGATTTTATCGAATCTTGGATAAAGAGCCTGTAATAAAGATTGCTCGCTTTCACGGTACAATCTACTACCCAAATCTAACCCAATTCTACTTTCGTAGCAATTTATATCTTAGATTAGGCGCATTAACGATGACTCTGGGTATCTCTCCACTATCCGTACGTCGCCCAGTCTAAGGAACGCATAAGATGGTGTATAAAAGTGGGTTTTCTGACCTTTAATCCCCGTTGCAGAGTAATTATTAGTCTAATTCTTTACCTATGGTCATGAAGCATAAGTAAATCAAGCAATATCCACAATTATATATCCAAGAAATGAGAATTCTATATCAATTCATGCAAAAATTCAATATAACGGTTCCCCGGGCAACTCCCCGGTCCTAAGGAACAATGGCGATTAGCCCCGCATGGTTGACAATGGAGAATACATAGGAGTAGAGAAGAAAAATGTGGGAAACATGGAGAAAACTCGTGTAACCCCTGATACGAAGGTGCTCCTGGAGATCCTCCTCGAGAAACTTGCGTTTTGCAGTCTTCCGGCAGCAAAATTGCACGTCAGAGGTGCCCGGATCGCTCAGTTGACGGCCTTCGTCTCTCATCTCCTCTCTCTCTCCCTCCTTCTTAGATGTTGTGAAACACAATATGATATCCCCCTCGGGTCGTCCGTGCTCTTCTTAGGTCATAGGACCACTTTACGGCTCCGAAAAAGCTCAACCGTCGGATTAAAACGCTCCGTTTTAGTGCTGAAAATCGCCAGATCCCGACGCTGTCGATAGTATCGACCCAAGGTCGATGGTATCAACCATGATACAGGTTTTTCCTTCTAAAATCACGTTTTGGGGTTTCTTTCTGATAAAATGTCGATACTATCGACACCAGGGTCGATAGTATCGACTCTAGACAATACAAAAGTGCCTGAAAAAGGGCCGAAACATGTGTATAAGTCCGGGGATTATATAAAATCATATAAATATGATAAAAGAAGTATAATGTGATGCAAAAAGAGTTTAAATGCCAACTATAGTGAATTATGCAAATATAATCAAGAAAATGACAAATACATGCATAAAACAGATATAAAATAAGCCTATAAAAGTGACTCAAAACCCATGCATCACTTAGCAACCTTTATTAATTAGGGAAGTCCACTTAGTATCCCTTATTGGTTAAGGAAGTCCACTTAGCAACCTTTATTAGTTAGGGAATTCCACTTAGCAGCCCTTATTGGTTAAGGAAGTCCACTTAGCAATCCATATGTAGTTTGGGAAAGTTCACTTAGCAATCCCTATTTTGTTTGGGAAAGTTCAGTTAGAAATCCCTATTTAGTTTGGGAAAGTTCACTTAGCAATCCCTTTGTAGTTGGGAAAGTTCACTTAGTAATCCCTATGTAGTTGTGAAAGTTCACTTAGCAATCCCTATATTGTTTCATTCCTTTCTTTGTTTTTATCTAAAATGTTCATGAATATTCTAAAATTTTATCACATTTCCCATTTCCATATTATGGAAAAGATCCTTACTATTCACACAGACTTTATTGAATAGGGATCATCTCCCTCATTCTACTTACTCTTATCATGAGGATTATGCTTTTTACTTCCTCATACACACAAATTGATCTAAGATCATCTCAGATTCCAATTTACTGTACTTAGGATGTGATGAAAATACCCATGCCATATTTCCAATCTCGTTAGGCTCACTAGATTGTCATCAAAGCATAGGACTTAACATCCCTCGATTTTCTCCAAGCATCACCTCTATACCTCATCCTCTTTCACACAGAAAAGAGTAATTATAAAGCATTAACAAAATATAAATTCTAGTTTTCATCATTTCTTCCATGTGTTCCCATAGGGAAATCAATAGAGAAGTCAATTGCAGCAATCCCCCTTATGTCTATCAGATAAAATCAAAAGAAGGAATATTAAAATGAGAAAGCTTTATCAGACTGTCACCCCTCGCGGTCATCTACCGCTTCAGGTTGACTCAATGCATAGATTCTAGTTGTTTCATGTCATTGATTTTGCTTTTTTTCCCTTTTGGGCTGTAACTTTTGTACACCCTGCCGAGTCTTCCTCGGTTGTTGGGTCATTTCCTCCCTTCTTTCAAACAAAAGGGTTTAGTATGCTCAACATGCTTGAATCTATTACATGTTTTGTCCTTGTACTATGGTCTTAGAGGTCTTTTTACTAATGTAAAAGCTAAGTTAGAAGCTCTTACAGGTGGAAGGTTAGGACTTTTTCCTTAACTTAGTGACTACTATTCCGGTGCCCTAGGCATTTATTGCATTGGTGGTACTAAAAACTCTGGTTTTTCACAACAACTAGACAAATGTTTCTAGAATTGTAGAGGCTTCTCCTTAATTCTCATCTTATTGCCCCTCCTGGGGCACTGCCATCACAGATGTACCATCTGTCTATACTTATGGCAGAGTCTATTTTCTCACCATATGTTAATTATTCCCACATTTTCCATTGTCTTAACATGACTATGTTATTCCAGAACCCTTTCAGAACCTGAAGTTTTTGTATTGAGGACTAGTATCCTAGGTTGCAATGCTAGTATCCAATCTACTATATGCATCACTATTGTCCTAACCTGTCCAACAAGAGCATAAAATCATGATTGTCTTATCTTGATTGGGTCAAGATGGGAATTCTCAGGCACTCGTTCTTCTCTTTCCTGATCCCTTACACCCATTCCTGGTGTAAGCAATATTGCTCCAAACAATGTATTCCTCGTGTTCTCCAGTCATTCTTAAATTTCACCCTTTCTTCTACATAAGTAGAAGTCACTATAGGGTATACTGGAGGACACTCACACAGACTCAACACCTTAGTCCTAAGTCTCTGTAGACTCAGCGAACCTTATGCTCTGATACCAAACTTGAAACGATCATCAGTAAACTAACAACCAAATCATTACTAATTAAGTGGAATAACCATAAACAGCAGATTAACAAAATCACAAAAATTTGAAACCTTTTTGCACATAGGTCCATTTTCCAAAAAACTCTTACATGAAGGACCACATCCTCATATACACATGGTTCACATTATACATTCAGTGTTCTGTGACTCTATCTCTTCTCGAGGATAACAAGTACTAGCTGGTTTGCTTTAATACACACAGTAACAACATAAAATCCTCAAGATAGGCAAACCAAAATTTCAAGTCGTTCGTGAAAACCACTAAGACTATCTCCCAACGACCTGAGAGTACAGAGACGACACATAGGACTTCTATCTACAAGACATTACAGATAGCATATTCCACCTGAGATACAACTATGATCCTTACTGGTATGCTCCTTCTTCAGTAGTCTGATTCTCAGTCCCTCGTCCGCATCTTACCTAAAAATTATGGATCCCATGGGATGATACTATTGTCCCAGTGAGAGATATAACTCTCTTCCAACAATATTATTATCCAAGAAAATAATATAAAACTGAACAGAATTATAAAAAATCTATTTACTTGAAAAGAAATATAAAGAACATGCATAATATTTATCTTATCAAGATGTATGAAAGTATTAATTCATCAACCAATGTTTCTAAAAAACATTATATTAATTGCTACAAAGTAAAGCATAATTGAATTTATCAAATACTTTCATATTCATTGAGACACATAAATCACTTAGAATCTCAATCTTTCATCACTATCATACTTGGGTATTCAAACCCCTAATTCATCACTGAGTATTGTCACCACTTAGCAGATGATCATTACCCCTAGATCATCAGACCCAAATATTTTTTCACATAGTCTACGTAGTTCATTTAGTCTGTAGCACATAGCCACATAGCTCTTACTTAGCCATGCTTATTATTTTAAGATACTTGCATGATTATCATATCAAGTTATCAACCATCTCAACATATGTCTTTAACCACGAAGTAATAAGGAACACATTCTTCCTAATGAATTTGAGTTATAATTAACCAATTAGGGTTTTAAGATTTCATTAGCAATGATCAAGCCCTAACTCATACTCCACTCATCTAAGGAGTATTAGTGTATGCTAATTACATACTTATCTTTCAAGTCTTAGTTTCTCTCTCATCCTCACTAGGATGTAAATTACTTAGTTCACAGCTTTAAGGTCTGCGACCTTATCAATACCAAGTGAGTTAAACTCATTGTATCTCAATATTACATAGATCATATTCATCACTTAGTTAATATTAAGAATTGAAAACATGTCTACCATATCAGGTAGCATGATTGATAATGTAATTTATATATCATCTTGTCAAGTATTCAATTTGATCATGTAACATACTAAATTCTAAAATTTTGTCTTTTGACCCTCTTTCCCATCTTTTCCTTTCATTTCTATCCTTATCGGCCTTTCTATTTAATTAGTGGAATTTATAGTAGTTTAGTGAACATTTATTCACTAATTATACCAATGGAAGGGTTTATGCACAAATACCTCGGTGTAATCTTATTTAAGGATCTAAAATGTAAAATCACCACTTTCGTAGAACAATGGTATATTAATTTTTGCTAAAAGTGCAAGGCCCTAAACCTTGATTATTGTATTAAAAAAGATTAATTACCATAATTAAGTTCTCTAAACCTTAATCTAACTTTTTGATGTGATTTGAAAACATAAAATATGCCACATAACTCATTTTAGTGGTAATATGAAGATAAGAAACTTAATTGGATGAAAAATTTAGATAATGGGCCGTTAATGGGCCATATTACATATCTCATAAAAAGAAGTATCAAAAGATAAAACAAACTTTCAATTCGAAATCTACATATCAAAATTAACCTACATGTCAAATTTCATCTAATTTAGACAACCTTGAAATATTAGGATAAGTTTAGGAGAGAGAAAATGCGTAAAAGGCATAAGTAATGAATAATGTGATTATATACCTTCAAATATGTAAATAATGGAAATTCATATTCTACACATAAAATATAACTTGTGGATGAATTTTGGTCCAATTTGGATGTTGTTTGTGCAGGTTATGCAATTATATGCACATTCTAGACTTTTATGCAATTTACCTAATTGGGAGGTTTTATTTGCAAATAACCACCTCAATTTTAATCCTTAGACATTCCATTACCATTCACGAGATTTTGAACCATGGGTAACCTGGTTGCACCTTGGTTTGAAGGAGTTACTTTCCAAGGTCATTATAGGGATTACCCTCTTTATAAATGTGCTGATCTTTAAAAGCTATCAACCAATGGGGTTATTTCTTTCTTTGAAGGAAGGTAGGGATGGCCTAGAAAGCTCTAGGGTCTCTTAGGGCCGACTTTTGATATGTAAGACGAGTCCATGAGCTGTCTCTTGCATGGCCATGAAGCCCTAGCCTAAGCACACATGGAAAGTCACATAGACACCTCATGCTTGCCCCCTTCTTTATAAAGCCATGCCTACCCCTTCCCACCTCCCAATCCAAGAAGAAATCCTCTCCTTCTCTTTCTCACAGCTTATAGAATCATCCCTTATATGTTTTGCCATAAATTTGTTGTCCCAAGGTGAAAGAGGGTGCCTACCTTGGTGCAGAAGGCTCCTAGGGTTCCAAATTTCCCTATTTAGGATTTCTTAAGCTCCTCCTTGGTGATTTTGACCACTACTAGTAAGAATCCTCCTTTACTTCCCTATTTTCATGTTGTTATTATTCCTACCACCTTATTACAGGTCGGAACCATGACCTTCCATGATAAAACTCCACCTAGAACTCTAAAACATCTCATCCTGATGCTCTTTTGCTAGGGTTTGCACCTCTAAAGTGGAGAAGGCGATCTTTGCTCAAGAAAGGAGCTTGGCTTGGATCAATCATACCTTCTAATCTCAAGATACTTTCTGTTTGGACCTTCTTATCTTCCTATAGGCAAGTTTTTTTTAACCTCCTTCTCATATATTGCTTAGTACATGCTTAAAACCCATGCTTCTATGTTAAAAATCGACGATTTCCATCTCTTTTTACCATGTTCTTCTAGGGTTTTGGTTTCTTGCTGTTTTACCTTCTCTAGAAGCTCTAGTTTGGTTACCTATTCAACTTCAAACCTGATCTTAGATCAAATGGTATTTTATCCCTCTCCCTCTCTCTTCAATTATCTCGATCGGTTTGATGATGTGGTCATTTCCTATTGGTCAGTATTGAAAAATTCATATCATCTAAACCGCTTAGCCAAATTGACAAATAAATATGTTTTGGAAATGGAAAAAGTAATCTCTATCTATTTTTCAAGGTCTGATTTCATGGTTTGACTAAGGGTGATTTTTGTAAAATGAATTTAATGCATAAAATCCATAAAAATTACATCTTAATCATCATAGCTCCAAAATTAACATAAAAATATGTTTTCTTCATCCAGAAAACCTAATAAGTTCATTGGTGATATATTCAAAAGCTAAATCTTAATTTTTATGAAAAGGTCTAAAATTAGGGTTTCTATACGTTAATGTGCACTATGTACTCTAATACATGTTAATACATTGAAAATAGACAAAGTGGAACTTGAACTCAATTAAAGTGGTGAAATTAAGTAATTGATATCAGTAAGAGAGGTATTTGCATTTACACCTTAAGTTGGGAATAACTGTGCCTTAACCTATTTTTCTATAATGAGTCTTTATTAAACCCTATTTCATATGCTCTTGAATCTTTTGCAATATTGGCCTCATAAATTAGTTTTGGAACATTATTCTTGGGTCTTGGTACCCCACTACCATGCTTATTGAATATTATGACTACTCTTACCATGACTACTTTTCTAGCATGTGGATTTATGTTCTATTTAATTTAAAGTAGCGGTACTTATGTACAACCACCCACAGAGGGCATTTAAATAATCGCCCTGGGGAATGTCTTATTGTCCCCATAATATTATAGGTGACTGGGAATGTCTTATTCTTCCCTAACCTAAGGTTAGAGATCCGGTAGGTGCCTCAACCCTACTTAGTTAGGCAGACACAATTATCTTACATGCAAATCCTTTTTGATATAATTGTTAATGGCAAGCTTCTTTGATATATAGCCTCATACTTTTGTTATATTCATCATATGATGAACCCTAGCCTGTTCTTATTTGCTTTACTTATCTTGATATCCTAGAGGAGTTTTGTGACACATGCTTTTCTTCCCTTTCCCTTTTTGTTGGGTGCTTTCCCAACCACCCAGGTGCTGAGCAAGGTGATGGATAAAACAAGGAAGATCTTATCTTTTGGCTTGGACTCAGTTGATGGAGATGTTGCTTGGAGACAAGATTGTAGTAGTCTAGACTTCCCTCTACTTAGATCGTTATGTTGTATCTTGTTGTAAACCCTAATGGGAGATTTTTATGCACTTGTGTAATCTTTTATAAAAGTTGAATATAGTCAGTTATTTTTGTTCCACTGCTTTCTAATGGCCTTTTGCATACCAATGTTTAATAAATTTGGAAAATTTATGCCCATTCAATCATACCTCTGAGAGTGTTTGGAATGGATGTCAATTCTTCAAATTTTTAGTAAAGGGGTGATTACACTCCTTTAATACATGGCATTAGAGCCCATGGTAGTCAGAATTTGACTAATTCATTTTTGTCTCCCTAATTAGAATCCATGTCTTACATTGTTCCTTTAGGTGACATGGTTTCCCTAGAGTTGATCTATAAATGATGAAAGATTGATGTAGGACCCTATAGTTCCACATTAGTATCATGATGAATAAAACCATAAAATTCTCATAAATAAAATATGCATAACTTAATGTTGTTTAGGTTTGCATTTAGGCAACTATTAGGGCATGAATTTGAAGCAAAGGTGTCTAGAAAGGATCAGGTTCTGGGGCTGGAAATATTTTCCTCCGTGCCACTTGCTTGGTTTACGAGGACTCCCAGATCCATATGATACCATCCTGGCCTAAGCTGATATGGATTGTTCAAAATCATTTTCTTTTAGGCAATAGTGACCTTAGACATCCATGTTTTATATCTTTGGGAACCCTAAGTTTTAGGTGTACGATGACTTGTTTGAGGATGGATACCAAGATAGTCTCCTTATGTCCCTTAGGGCCACATGCTTGGATAGTTTATCCCTAGAACCTAGACTTTGAAGTTTGGGGTTAAGTGATCTATCAGAGTGCACAATGGAAGTGTGATGGATCTTGTACATGGTTTAGTTAGACTCATCCTTTAACCCTAGTGTAGTTTGGCTTGATAGGTCGAACTATTTAAGTGGTGGAATATAGTTAGTTTGATAATGTTGGGTGGTTAGATTTTGAGGACAAAATCCTCGTTAGGGGGATGAATCCCTATGGCATCTTGAAATCTATCTACACTATCTTTAGAAACCCTAACCCCATACTTAGGAGGTTGTTGTGCTTGACACCTTAGTGGGGTCCAAACAAGTTATAGTTATAGCCTAACATGCTTTTTTATATATTAATGAACATATAATGATCATCTGAGGAATAATTTATGTGTTCAAATTCTAATGAATACCTAATGCACATAATATGAGTAACTCACATATTAATCCTAATGGATATGCATGGTGTTGCCCATGTCATAAACCAATAAACTCTAATGACATGACAAGTAAGATAATTTTAACCTAATCTTGGACTTAATACATGCTAAGTAAAATATAATGATCATATTAACTTGAACCCTAAGTTGTAATCAACTAACCTTAACATATACATACTTAATGCCTTTCATGATACATTAATGACATTAAGTGCCATAATCAGTTAACATACTTTGATACACATAAATGATATATATAATCATCTAATCACATATTAATCAAGTCATCAATATGAAATGCATGGTATGTTACCTTGTTTTCTAATACACACGATTAGTCACTTAATGTGAATCAATTTGTAATATGCCTCACCTTGATCATTAACATACATGGAATGGCTCCAATATGAATATGAAGTGATTCGATTCACATAAATGTGAAAATCAATGATATAAATAAATATGAGAAATTATTGATGACATTAATGTGAGCAATAAAGATAATGTGGTAATGAGATAATGTTTAATATAAATATATATAATTGATGTGACATAATTTGGATTGAATGAAGACTTAATGACAAATTGAATATTTCATGAAAAATAATTCGTCATAACTTAATGTGGTGATAGTATAAGGATAATGAAGTCAAAACTCAAAATATTAAGGATAATGATCAAGTATATTGAGGGAATTGATTAACCCATAATTTTACTAAAATTCTTAGTAAGATGAATGAGAAATATATATATATATATACAATGTTTCATGGATGATAATGAAATATAACTTCCTTGGTAATAAAGTGATTATGACTTGACATAATTAAAATAATGTTGATAATGTGATATCATAATGAATATAATGTTAATGAGCCAAAAATGTAAATAATGTTAAATCTCCTAAAAAGACTATCTAAATAATGGAACCTAGGTGATTCTTGAGAACCTGACCTATATCGAGATGCTTGTCAAGTATACATTGATGAGTTGTTTGGTGGAAGTTAAGGTTGGAGAAATAACCTAAAGTTTTGTGATGAGATGTTGCACACTCACCCTTCCCTTCTTACTTGTGATTTCGGGGACAAAATACTCTTTAAGGGGTGGAGTGTTGTAACATACCGAATTCTGAAATTTTGTCTTTTGACCCTCTTTCCCATCTTTTCCTTTCATTTCTATCCTTATTGGACTTTCTATTTAATTAGTGGAATTTATAGTGGTTTAGTGAACATTTATTCACTAATTATACCAATGGAATGGTTTATGCACAAATACCTTGGTGTAATCTTATTTAAGGATCTAAAATGTAAAATCACCACTTTAGTAGAACAATGGTATATTAATTTGTGCTAGAAGTGCAAGGGCCTAAACCTTGATTAATGTATTCAACAAGATTAATTAACATAATTAAGTTCTCTAAACCTTAATCTAACATTTTAATGTGATTTGAAAACATAAAATATGCCACATAACTCATTTTAGTGGTAATATGAAGATAAGAAACTTAATTGGATGAACAATTTAGATAATGGGTCGTTAATGGGCCATATGAAATATCTCCTAAAAAGAATTATCAAAAGAGGAAACAAACTTTAAATTTGAAATCTAAATATCAAAATTAGCCTACATGTCAATTTTCATCTAATTTGGACAACCTTGAAATATTAGGATAAGTTTAGGAGAGAGAAAATGAGTAAAAGGCATAAGTAATGAATAATGTGATTATATAACTTAAAAATATGGAAATAATGGAAAATTCATATTCTACACATAAAATATAATTTGTGGATGAAGTTTGGTCCAATTTAGATGTTGTTTGTGCAGGTTATGCAATTATATGCACATTCTGGACTTTTATGCAATTTACCCAATTGGGAGGTTTTCTTTACAAATGACCACCTCAATTTTAATCCTTAGACATTCCATTACCATTCACGAGATTTTGAATGATGGGGAACCTGGTTGCACCTTGGTTTGAAGGTGTTACTTTCCAAGGGCATTATAGGGATTACCCTCTTTATAAATGTGCTTATCTTTAAAAGCTTTCAACCAATGGGGTTATTTCTTTCTTTGAAGAACGGTGGGGATGGCATAGAAGGCTCTAGGGTCTCTTAGGATTGACTTTTGATATGCAAGAAGAGTCCATGAGCAGTCCTCTTGCATGGCCATGAAGCCCTAGCCTAAGCACACATGGAAAGTCACATAGACACCTCATGCTTGCCCCCTTCTTTATAAAGCCATGCCTACCCCTTCCCACCTCCCAATCCAAGAAGCAATCCTCTCCTTCTATTTCTCACAACTTAGAGAATCATCACTTATATGTTTGGCTATGAAGTTGTTGTCCCAAGATAAAAGAGGGTTCCTACCTTGGTGAAGAAGGCTCCTAGGGATCCAAATTTCTTTATTTAGGATTTCTTAAGCTCCTCCTTGGTGATTTTAACCAAAACTAGTAAGAATCATCCTTTCCTTCCCTATTTTCATGCTGTTAGTATTCCTCTCACCTTCTTCCATGTCAGAACCATGACCTTCCATGATAAAACTCCACCTAGAACCCTAAAACATCTCATCTCCATGCTCGTTCGCTAGGGTTTGCACCTCTAAAGTGGAGAAGGTGATCTTTGCTCAAGAAAGGAGCTTGGATTGGATCAAACATACCTTCTAATCTCGAGATACTTTCTGTTTGGTCCTTCTTACCTTCCTAGAGGCAAGTTTTTGTTAACCCCCTTCTCATATATTGCTTAGTACCTGCTTAAAACCCATGTTTCTATGTTAAAAATCGACGATTTCCATCTCTTTTTACCATGTTCTTCTAGGGTTTTGGTTTCTTGCTGTTTTACCTTCTATAGAAGCTCTAGTTTGGTTACCTATGTAACTTCAAACCTGATCTTTGGTCAAATGGTGTTTTCTCCCTCTCCCTCTCTCTTCAATTATCTCGATCGGTTTGATGATGTGGCAATTTCCTAATGGTCAGTATTGCAAAATTCATATCTTCTAAACCACTTATCCTAATTTGACAAATAAATATATTTTGGAATTGGAAAATTAATCTCTATCTAATAAAAATATTTTCAAGGTCTTATTTCATGGTTTGACGGAGGGTGATTTTTGTAAAACGAATTTAATGCATAAAATCCATAAAAATTACATCTTAATCATCATAACTCCAAAATTAACATAAAAATATGTTTTCTTCATCCAGAAAACCTAATAAGTTCATTGGTGATACTTTAAAAAGCTAAATCTAAATTTTTCTGAATAGGTCTAAAATTAGGGTTTCTATACGTTAATGTGCACTATGTACTCTAATACATGTTAATATATTGAAAATAGGCAAAGTGGAACTTGGAATCAATTAAAGTGGTGAAAGTAAGTAATTGATATCAGTAAGAGAGGTATTTGCATTTACACCTTAATTTGGGAATAACTGTGCCTTAACCTATTTTTCTATAATGAGGCTTTATTAAACCCTATTTCATATGCTCTTGAATCTTTTGCTATACTTGCCTCATAAATTAGTTTTGGAACATTATTCTTGGTCTTGGTACCCCACTACCATGCTTATTGAATATTATGACTACTCTTTCCATGACTACTTTTCTAGCATGTGGATTTATGTTCTATTTAATTTAAAGTAGCGGTACTTATGTACAACCACCCATAGAGGGCATGTAAATAATCACCATGGGAATGTCTTATTCTCCCCATAATATTGTAGGTGATTGGGAATGTCTTATTCTCCCCTCACCTAAGGTTAGAGGTCCAGTAGGTGCCTCAACCCTACTTAGTTAGGTAGACATAATTATCTTACATGCAAATCCTTTTTGATATAATTGTTAATGATAAGCTTATTTGATATATAGACCCACACTCTTGTTATCTTCATCATATGATGAACCCTAGCATGTTCTTATTTTCTTTACTTATCTTGATATCCTAGACTAGTTTTGTGATACGTGATTTTCTTCCCTTTCCCTTTTTGTTGGGTGCTTTCCCAACCACCCAGGTGCTGAGCAAGGTGATGGATAAAACAAGGAAGATCTTAGCTTTTGGCTTGGACTCAATTGATGGAGATGTTGCTTGGAGATAATATTGTAGTAGTCTAGACTTCCCTCTACTTAGATCCTTATGTTGTATCTTGTTGTAAACCCTAATGGGAGATTTTTATGCACTTGTGTAATCTTTTATAAAAGTTGAATATAGTCAGTTATTTTTGTTCCACTGCTTTCTAATGGTCTTTTGCATACCAATGTTTAATAAATTTGGAAAATTTATGCCCATTCCATCATATCTCTGAGAGTGGTTGGAATGGATGTCAATTCTTCAAATTTTTAGTAAAGGGGTGATTACACTCTTTTACAGTAATGTGGTATAACCACATCCTCACATCGGGTATAGGGCATATCCCCTATCATCATATCGTGTAACTATCATATTGGTTTACCCATCTTAGATACCATATTGGGTTTCACCTCTAGGTATCATATCGGGCTCCATCTTGGTTACCATGTCGTGCTCCTACTTAGGTTACCATATCGTGAACTATCTTGGGTTGCCATATTGTGCATGATATTGGGTGCCATATCGGGCATGATATTGGGCAACTTATCGAGCATGATATTGGGCACCATACGGGGTACCCATGTTAAGTGATACCTCATGACCATATCATGCTCCCCTTATTGATAAGAACCCATACACTCAAATTATGACAAGATGGATACCAAATTGATCCTTTGACCCAAAGGAGGTATATCAGGTTTTCAAAGGTCAAAGATCATATTGGGTTCCCCATCTTCATTCTAGGGTTTTACTCATATTGGGCACAAGGTATTGTTTCACCTTTGTACTAAGTACAAGTAATAGATAAGCATCCTTCATATCATCCATAAGCCCTAGTATGACTTTCCTACATATCGGGCAAGTCTCCATATTAGGTCCCATATCAGTTTTCTCAAGTCTTCAACCCATATCTGGTTGTAAGATCTTCAACTCATATCGGGTTGTTCAAGAGTGATCAACCCATGTCGGGTATCCAATGATGATGTCATCATCATCAACCTTAGGATCATTAATCTAATTCAAAACTATGGATAACTTTCCTAGTTACATTTTGGAACCCATGATTACATCAATTGATTATAGGAAACCCTAATTTGCAAATGATCAACAAGTTGAATAATATTGAAGAAAGGATAATAAAATTGAAGGGTTTAAGTTATATAACCCACCTTTCAAAGAGATTCCAAGCTTCAAGCTTCACTTCTTCACATCCCAAGGTTTAAGGTGGACTTTCTCCAAGCTCCAAGACTTGGGCTCCAAGCTCTTGTACGATATCCTTTATAATTTGGGCGATATCACCTTAATTGGTTGCTTCAACCTTCCTTGGCTGATATCTTTCCTCCTTGGCTGATACCATTCTACCCTCGTCACTATGGGTGGCACAAGAGGGGGTGTTGCATGATGCAAGAGAAAAGGGCACTTCCTAGATCTAAAAATCTTGCCAACAAACGAAGGTCAAGGTATTTATACTTGAGGTTTATAGAAAAGAGTGTCATAGGTGTCACTAACTTAAGGTGCTTCATGCCATCTAGCCATGCAAGGTCGACACATCCCCTTGCATGCATGCCACTATTTTCTTGACATGTAAAAACGATAAAGAAAAGATAAGGGGCGGCTCTTGATTTGTCTCCTAGGGCAAGTCTTCTTCCACTATCTTATTATTATATTCAACTCCATCATTTCTAAGGTAAAAGAAAATCAATGCTTCAATACTTCCTTGGAGTGCCTTTCCCATCATGGGCCAAACCAAAGCTCCACAAACTGCTAGGATGCTCTCCTTATGTCTATATGGCCTATAGGGGCTCCTTTCCTTACTCCACAATCGATATGGCTTATGTGTATATCTTCAACTTATGCATTTTCTTGTTTTCTTCATTATTAAGGGTACTAACATTTCAAGATGCTTCAAATATATTGTCTCCTTCTTTCTCTTTCCTTTAGATAACACTAGGTAAGAGTAATACCAATGTAGAGGTGATAAATTACACATTAACCCTACATTTTGTACATATTTCAAAGTGTACAACAATTCATGCACCAAGCACTTAGCATTATTTACACAAGTTCTCAGTTAGGGTTTAGGCTTTGCACAAGCCACAACTTAGCATCATATTCTCTTTCATGACATAAAACACTTAGAATATATTCAACATGTAACATTTGCAACACAACCTTTATCTTAGGTAAATTGTACTTTTCACTTATATTATCATATAATGCACACATAGTTTGCATATAAGCTCAATTTTGAGAATGAACTTCACAAAGGCCTTAATTACTTCTCCCAAAAGATAAGCACAAGTTGTAAGAAGCTTACTTCAGCAAAACATCTAGGGTTAGGTCATAACGCAGGTTAGGGGTGTTACACTTATCATGACTACAAAATCTAGAAAATGAATGTTAACATCGTATTTTTTAACATGAATCTTCTTGAGGATTTGTACATAGCACAACCCAAAGGTTTTATCACTTCAAATGATGCCAGAAAAGTCTTTAAGCTACAAATGTTAATCTATTAATTAAAACAAGTATCTAAGAGTTGGAATCTTCATTTTGATGAGATAGTCAATGTAGCATCCTAAAATATCGACATAGACAAAGCAAGTACTTTGGCATGAACTATAAAACACTGGCTTAATGTTTTCATTCCTTAATCTATTTATATCCAATTTTCACCTCAGATTGACATGATAAACACCAGTTTATGTAAGTCAATATGCGGAATAGATAAAATGTGGTTATAGTTGGTTCTAATAAGTTATAGAGTAACTAAACAACATAAAAAATATATTTTCTAGAGTAATAGTCAAGTATTTATAATTTGTTTTCACAAACTATAGCCTCAATGGAAATTAAGGACATGCAGGGGTCTAAAAATGAATTTACCCAACTAATGACTTTATAATTATCCAATAAAATCTATGTATGCCATGTAAGACAATATATTTCTTTCCTCCAATTTTGAGACTCTAGTTCTTTTTTAATACTCCTTAATAATTAAACACTTGTTTATACTATAATGGAAAGCATAGGAGGATGTGACTTTTAAAGTCTAACTTTATATTCAGATTCTATAAATACAAATTAGCTAATAGGCCTATTTTGAATATGTTTAGATAATTACATACGCCTCATTGGAATTAGGAAATAAAGCCTAAAATCATTTGCTTCACTAGGGATTTATATCCCATTTACATTGAAATTCACCTAACAGAGTCACACAGACCAGAGTTTAGCTCCAAGTTGGACTTTCAAATACTAGGAATATATTCTTGAAATTCACCTAATAGAGTCACGTAGACCAGATTCCAACTCCAAGTTGGACTCTCAAATTTTGGGAATGTCTTCTTCCTCACCTGACTTTCCTGGTTCCCTGGACTCTGCACAGTTTATTCTGCATGCAACTCCTCTCCCTCTCAATCTCCCTCCTTATAAAATATCACACTGGCCATGCTCCTGGTACACCCTCCTCAAAATGAGACAAATATGATGACCCATATAATAGTAAGACTTCATTCCCTAAAAAGATGAAACAACCTCAGACTTGATAGCATACTTTATTTTAGTCTTTAAAGAATCTCCAAGCCTTTTTGAACCATATATATATCTATATATATATATATATATATATATATATATAAATATATATAACAGCCTATGTGAACCACATGAGAGAATCCAGGACCTTTCCTAATAATCAAACTCAACAGATATTCCTAATATAGTTCTCCCTTCAACACTAGTTGGTGAACTCTCTTTGGAGTTTATCACCCACCATTCTAGACCACCACAATGCTTTCTAAACAATTGTCTATCCATGGAAGTGTCATAGAGATCATGGCATCATCAATTCCATGCATTCATGTAATACAACCTTTATCCCCTTATTACTTTGTCAAAGTACTACTTTTTTTTACTGTAGCTCGATTTCCATGCCTTTGGTAACTGAAAACCTGTATTTCTTCACCTCCATCACTATGGACCCATCTAAATCTTCTACAAGCACTAGATTGTTGTTGGATTGAGCCTATGAAATTTGTTCAACTTTCCTAAAAACCTCCTTAATTTGTTCATGGCAAGAGCAGGTCGTAAGTCTCTTGAGTGTCTAACTACGTGAGCCTGGGCTTGATGGCATTGGTAGAGTTCAGTAGGCTTGATGGAGATGATAATTGGTGGTTACACATTTTTTTTTATTGTCTCTTTGGGCAGCACGTTTTCCATGGAGGTCAAGCTTCTAAATCTCCAACCTATCGCGTGAAGGAGAAGACCTTCCCCGTGGATATTTTCTAGTTTTTCCCTAGTGGATTTTGTTTCATGTATCATGCTTCCAGTGGTTCCTGTGGGTTTTTACAAGCCCCTTTTATTTTTCACACATGACCGGTAGGTGGGCCTCTATGCCAGTTTGGCATTGCCCCAATTGAATGTTGCCCCAACCTTTTTTAATAACTTCTAGGTGGATTTTCTTGAGTTTTTAATTGGCTCAAGTTTGGAAATTTGTAACAAATCAATCGTACATCAAAACATTATGCAAAAATATTCATTGGAAAGATTTTTGAACAATAAATAGTAACATGGTGGTGAGAAGCCTCTTTTGTATTGAATCCCATAAATCCTTAATGGACCATAAAACCCTAGAAAACAAGTTGACATTAATTATTAACAAATGCTTATCGTTATAATGGGTAATATGGGTTTCAACCTATTCAAGAACCTGAGTAGGATTCCTCACCCTAAGAACAGCAACTAGGATCTTATCTAAGAGAGAGGTAAGTGGGTCCATGCACCGCAAGTATTATGTATTGGTTTTGACTTCCTTATAATTTATTACGATGATAAAAATCAACTACATGCATAATTATGTATTTCAAATTAAATATTAATTGAGTGGATGATTTCCTATATTTATTAATTGATAATTATATTTTCAATGTTATTTCCAAAATATATGTCATGCCAATGTGAAACTCTAGGAAGTAGAGTAATTCCAAGTTAATCAGTTTTTAGGTTGTATTATTTTTCCTTATTATGTTATTGAACCTTATAAGTTTAAATGGAATATAGAGACACTTACATGAAATTAGGGGGTCAATTAGAGCATAAACAATGTCGATCAAGTGCAAATCATGAGTTCAAGTGGAATATCAATTGATTCAATGGGCCTTATGAGAGAAGTTGGTGCATAAGGACAAAGGATACTATAATCAACCACTAAGATCATAATTTGTGAACACACATTTGTTGCATAATAGATTTGATATTTTTCTTATTTCTGAGTTCTTATTTTTTTATAACAATACTTAATGAATTTCATTCTAATATAATTTTTATATATATGCATGGGTGGGGATGAGATTGCTGCAAGAGGAAAGAATAAGAGAGAATAACCAAGGAGAATACATATGATGTAAGACTTAGGAGTTTATCCCTAGTGGGGTACCATCTATCCTATAGAATTTGGTTCGATTTATTTTTAATATAAGGATCATGTACTAGTTTAGCTTAGTTTAAAATTATAGTATTATTCTGTGAAACTTGACACATGCGATTTGCATTAATTTTTCATGTATTTGCTGAATGAGATTATATTTTATGCAATGGTTATCATTTTTGTGATTTCACAGTGAGAATTAAGCTTCTTCTCAGTAATATATATGTTTTAGAAAATTTGGGTGATACAGTTAAATTGTTTCCCTTTATCCAAAATCAAGATGAACTTTATGTTTACAAGGAGGTTAGTGGGAGTGTAGTTGTATTTCTCTTTATATGTAGAGATTTAGTAATAATGGAAAATTACATTCCTACACTACAAATCATTCAAATATGGTTGAGAAATACCTTCTCTATGAATAAAATGGGGAAAATCACCATATATACTAAGTATCAAGATCCATAGAGATAGATCTCAAACGATTCTTGGTCTAAGTCAAAGTACATACATTGAAAGAGTGATAAAAGGTCTAACATGCAAGATTCTAATAGAGGAAACTTACCCATGTCACATCAAATAAGTCTCTTTAGAGCTCATTATCACATTTATTCTAAAGAGAGGGCACATAAAAATATGATTTTATATGTATCTGCATTTGAATATATCATGTATGTAATTTTATGTACACGCCTGATGTCTGGTATTATTTATGCATGAAAATTAGGTACCTGTTAGATCCCAATGAAGGTCATTGTTCTTAAGTATTTGAGAAACACTAAGTATCAGTTCCTCATATATGTGGTGAGGAAGAGATCTTTGTAAAAGGTTACTCAATGCAATCTTCCAAATTGACAAGGATGTCTACCGTTCACAATTAGGTTTTGTAACATCCCAGGATTTGAGGCCTTGGATAAGTTGATCTTAAAAGGAATGATTGGAATACCCATATCACCAAAGTGCACCTCCTTTTCTGGGATTCCATCACTAAAGAACTCCATAGTTAAGCATGCTCAGCTTGGAGTAGTACTAGGATGGGTGACCAGTCGGGAAATTGACCCCGGCTTGCGCATGAGTGTGAAAAAAGCACACAGTTAAGGCTAATGGTGATCTGTGGGGCCAGTCGTCATTCCTGAAACTCTACTAGAGCCTAGAGCAGTGCGCCCAGGCGTTACAAATGGTATCAGAGCCAATTCCCCTCTAGTAGGTGGGGCCCACATGGGCATGGCATGCCAGTCTTAAGCCGTGCAGTCCAGGCATGTAGGAATGGGTTGTCCATGGTTGACGTAGCCACCCTTACGCTGGTATTCCGTGATTGGGAGCTGGGTGTCCATGGGCCATCGTGGGTCTGCACTGAAATGGGGAAGAGATTATGAGGCCTTATAGTTGAGCCTTGACGAGGACGTCAAGAGTCTAACTGGGGGAGATTGTAACATCCCAGGATTTGAGGCCTCGGATAAGTTGATCTTAAAAGGAATTATTGGACTACCCATATCACCAAGGTGCACCTCCTTTTCTGGGATTCCATCACTAAAGAACTCCATCGTTAAGCGTGCTCAGCTTGGAGTAGTACTAGGATGGGTGACCAGTCGGGAAATTGACTCCAGCTTGCGCACGAGTGTGGAAAAAGTGCATAGTTAAGGCTAGTGGTGATGTATGGGGCCAATCGTCATTCCTGAAACTCTACTAGAGCCGAGAGCAGTGCGCCCGGGTGTTACAGGTTTTGTGTCTTTCCTCAATAGTAAAGTTGTGATCTGGAAAAGTTCCAAACAAGTGATAGTGATTGATTCTGCATTAGAGGCTGAATAGATTTCTACCTCCATTGCATCAAAGGAAACTATATTGATCAAGAAGTTCATAAGTGAACTAGTATTGGTTCCATCCATCAAAGGTTTCATAGAAATCTACTATGACAATAATGAAGCTATTGCAAAAGCCAAGGAACCCATATCACAACAGATCGCTAAGCATATACTATTGTGCTACCATGTCATACACAAGATCATACAAAAAGGAGATGTGAAAATTTGTATAGTACTAACTGAAAGCAATGTTGTTGATCTCCTTACTAAAAACATTCACAAAAAAATCATGATGGTCATGTTCGATTGATTGGACTAAGGTTTGCAAGTGATTGGATGTAGTGCAAGTGGGGGATTGTTGGTTATATGACCTAAGAGCCATCATGTGATGAATGTAAACGAGATACATGTATCTAATTTTGTTGTTAATAAAAGTGAAATCTACTAAATATGTTTTTTAGTATTTAGATAATTAATTAACCTAATAGTGTCCTATGGATGGTTTTAGCTTGATGACATATGGTTTACGTTGATGACTTGAACATGAGATCATATGTATATTAAGAATATACATTCTTTTTATGTCCATATTAACCTATTATTGTGGATATTAGAGAAGAATAATACATAAGACTAATATGTATGCTGAGTGATAACTATGCCTCTTTAGTCATGATATTGCATATCAACTAAAATACATAGGTACTTGAGAAAAAGTATACTAGAAAAAAAACCTTGAGATTGACACATGGAAGTCACATATTGACATGTCAGAGTCAAAGTTATTGTGGTGATTGTGAACCTTAGATCTAAATTCATTATATTTATCACATGTTGTTCTATGTACTACTAGCCCAATGTGACACTCATTAAAGGTTTCTAGAAAGGAAGTGAATGGGTACACTATAACACTTGTGGATTACTTTGAGTGATGTATACTGGATTCGTCCCTCTAATTTATATACCAACCACATGATAAAAGAAACCATGGAAATTCATGGTCTGGCTTATGTGAGTCAATATATGATATTGAGATCACATAATCTCAAATAGTCTGCTCTAGTTCAAGTAAAATAGATTTAATGATAAGATCATGACAATTATTTTAATCTATATATATGGATAAGGAATCATAAGGTTATTGCAACACTAATCATGCTACTAGTTTGAAGTTGTTCTCCAACTTCTCAATTACTTGGGTGACATTGAAATATTTTGAGATAACTTGTGAAACTTTTATATGATTTTTGATATCACTACCACCATAGTTAGGAACATATAGCGTCAGACACAATACAATGCATAGGGAAGAGGAATATAATCACTAGTATATGATTAATTGGTTGCTATAGGTCAACTAACCAAGTCGATCTAATGATCAGACTAAGTAGGAAAACTAATCAGATTGTGGTTAGCTGATCAATAGGGAAACTGGCTTATGTGGTCAATTGTTCAGGTTGTGTCTAGTTAGCCCGCTAGACCAAGTGGTCTGTCTGACCAAATTGAGTCTAGTAAACAGAACAAATTGGATCCAGTAGGGCAACTGGTTGATGTAGATCAACTGACCAGACTAGATCCAATGACTTGGTGGATAGTTCAAACAATAAATCAGACTGAGCCAAGTTACATGATTAGACAGAGCCTATCTCATCAGACAGTCCATAGGCTACTTTTTCAAAATGAATGTTGTTCCTTTTTGTTTCCCAAGGGTTTTTAAAGATCCTACTTCCTTGCCTTTCCTATATATAAGGGTATGATAACCATGCTTTTGGATATATCATACAGAACTAGTGTGAGACCTTTTGACAACTCTTGAAAGTCAACTCATGTGGGAAAAGGAGGCACCATTGAGATGCGTTTTGACCATCAATCATTTCCATCAAGTAAAGGAGGGGAGAGGAGAGGTTGTTCAATGTTAGTACATTACAAAGGGAAAGGTAACTCCTTCTACATCAACTATTGGAGAGAAACATGGAGTTGTATATCATCTGCATGAATGACATAGAGATGTGGATGCTTTGGTGGCCAAATTAGGAGACTGATTTTGTCATCACCTTTGATCTTTACTCTTATGAGTTTAGTCTCATGATCTACTCCACAACAAAGGTATAAACACTCAAACCTTCCTTCCCACTATGTTGTTAATGAGAGGATATTTGAATGAAATGTGGAGATATTGTTTTGGTTTATAATTACATTTCACTTGCCAGTCTCTCTACGAATTCCAATATATATGCATTGAATTCTTTCAAATACTATAATAATTATGAAGTTGTATGCATATCATCAATGGTTAACATACAATCCAATAATCGATGCTTCATAAGGATATTTTTTGAAAAAACCTACTCCTTAGAAATATATATAGTATAATATGAGACTATACTAAGAGCTAATAGAAGTGAGGTGGAATATTCCAATGATGAGATACATGGCGATGATCCTGATGATAGAATATACACATTAGAATTCAATTATGAATACCATATTGGTACAACAAATGAGAAGAAAAAGATTATGGTTAAATAATATGAAAATGTACTCCAACTACTTGACTAGGTTTCTCATATATGTTGTTACATATACATGCAAATATTTTGATTACACCCCCGTACACATTATAGAAATTTGTTGGCGGAGTTTTAGGTTAGAGATGTTGATGTGAAGAACTAGAAGCATAACAATAATGCTAATGAAGGAAACCAAAGAGGATTTTGTTAGTTTCATTTATATCATTAGTCACATCAAATGTTAGTGTTTCCCAAGAATGTTGTAAACTCCCTCTAAGAAGTTCTCTTATTTTTGTAAATAATACTTCTATGAGGAATTATTAATTATTACTGTTTATTTGTTATAAATCTAGATCCCTATATTGTGGATAATGACACTTGCCTTCCTAGTCCTCCATAAATGGTGATAATGAGAGGAGGGGATTGTTATAATAATTATGGAATCCAATTTTATAACAAATGAAAAATAATCATTAATAATTCTCAAAGGAAGTAGTGATTAAAAGGAAAGATGAAGCTAATCATAGGAAGTTTACAACATTCTTGTATCTTGGAAGGTACTAACAAGTGATGAGACTAATAATAGAAATCAAATTATCTAAACTCAATATCTCCTTTCTACATTTTTTTTTTGTTGGCATGATAAAGCTCCCAAGAAAAATCTATAGTAATATGAGAGTGTACTAAGAACCAATAAGAATTGAGGTGAATGAATCCAATGATGGGATACACATTGATGAGTCTGATAAAAGGACATACACTTTAGAATTAAATTGTTGATTCAATATTGGTATATTAAATGAGATGAGAAAGAATATAGGTTGAATAAAATGAAAATGTGTGATTTATATTATTAGTGATTACTTGACACATATGTTGTTAAATATATATGCACACATTTTAGTTGGGCCCACATAGACAATATTGAAATGTGTTGACCACATCTTTTGTCGGTATTTTATTTTAGAGATACTACTTCTAAGAACCAAATCATCTCTCAAGAATATAGAATAATGCTATGGAAGGAAACAAAAGAGGATTTTAGATAGTTTCATTTCTATTATTAGTCTCATAAAGTTTTAGTGTTTCCTAAGACTGAAAAATGTTGTAAACTCCCTCTAAAGAGATTCACATACTGTATTCAACAACTCTATCAAGAAATTATTAATGATTGTTTATCATTTGTTATAAATTTGGTTCCTAGAAATTCAATAACAACCCACTCCTCCCATTATCCCCATTGAAGTTGAACTAGGAAGACAAGGGGTGTTATATTTCTGAGATAATGTGAAATACTAATTAATAATTCCTTAAAAAAGGTATTTATTACAAAAGGAAAAATGAAGCTCCTCAAAGGGAGTTTATAATTTTGTTTATTCTTAGAAAAGACTAACTTTGATCAAACTTATGTAGAAAAGAAACTATCTAAATGTTAGTCTTTCTCAATATTCAAGAATGTCTCAAACTCCCTTAGAGGAACTTCATCTTCCTTCTTGTAATCAATACCTCTTATAAGGAATTAAAAATCATTACTTGTCAATGGCAATTGTCTTCCTAGTCCCCTTATATGGGGATAGTGGGAGGCTTTATTCATTACATGAACCAATTGAAAAGAGGGATGGGGGAATCACATGGAGAATCAGAGATGACAACTTGACAGATGGGCATTGGGTGGCTTGTTTTCGTTGTTGACGAGTGACCAGTTTGTGGTTGACTACCATTGCCCATGTGGGCAGAAGGCAGGTGGTGTGCTTCCACTACACTACTACGTAACACGATGATGGTAGTCATTGTATCTGATGACTGATTACGGGTGGTGGCGGATGTTCTTGGATGATGTTTCTAGTTGTGGTAGGGATAGCGTCTGGAAGAGAAGAAAGAAAGAGGAAAAGAGGGAGGGAAGATGACTAGGGTTGGGGAGGGTTGTGGTACTGCATTCCATACCATGTAGATGGAATAAGAATAATCCCAATAGTTTGTAATAAGATTTATAGGAGACTTATGATACTAGGTACACTTAAGAGGGTAAACAAATCTGGACCAAAACACACTTACATAATAGTGAGAACATTAAGTGCAATACATCTAAGCCCAATTAACTAATAAACCTCTTATTCAAACACATATCGTTACATTTACATGTATAAATAATAAATATAGAAATCTAACTTTTTGTTCTAGGTTTACCTTAGTCTGGCATTCACAAAATTTTAGTGAAAATTTTCTTACATAAATCAGATCTGAGACAGGTATGCGAATATAATAGATAAAGATCGAGTTGACTGAGATCAAATCTTATTCCAATATGAAATGATACAAAGGGAGTAGGATGTAATTTTATAGATTGTAGAGCAAGTAATATGAAATATTTGTATTTTTTTAAAATTTCAAGTATGTCCTTAGTATTTTTTTTCTATATGTATTATATATGAAAAGTGTGGAGGAAGTTGGATAAATATTGTTTATTTTTTTATATTACAAGGTGATATCTCTATATTTTTATAAAGAATACATGCGTAGCACGTGTGTTTCCCATGTAACATAAGAAAACCCATTGAGGATTCTTCTGTAATTTTGATTTCTATTTTCTAAAATTATATAATAGTCTTTTATCTAATTAATATCAAATTGGAATCATTATAGGAAGTATCATATGCAAATATTTAACCTTTTAGTTATAAATTATTTTTTTATCATAATAAGGTAGTCGAACTAAAGCACATAAGAAGATATATATATATATATATATATATATATATATATATATATATATATATATATATATATATACGTTTTCTTTTAAATTTTAAATTCAAAAGTGGTTCTTGTATATTTGAAAGGTCCACGAAGTGTTGAATGTAGATTTTTTCTTTAATTTTTCGAATTCCTTAATGGTCGTTTCACTTACAGTATATACAAGAATTGGAGAAGAGTTGCATGCAGTTATATTTTAATTTTAAAATATTAGTTAAGCATTGTGTATCATTGTATTTATCACCGCAGTGATAGATGGATCCTATGTAGGGGTGTCAAAAAAATAATTTTAGGTCGGTTTCGAGCCAGACAACAACTGGTTTGATACAAAATAGCTAAATCCAGAACAAATTCAGAATCAAATTTTTTAAGCAGTACGTCCAAATGGGAATCCGATTTCATAATGTGTAACGAGGAATCAAATCAGATCATACACTTTTGTTAATTACACATGATATGTAGTAACTTGTACTTCTAAATTTGTCAACCCGAACTCAATCTGAATGGAATAAATCACTATCCAGAACCGATCCACTATCAATTCAGACATCTATATCCAGACTCGGAATTAATCCAAATTGATAAAATCCAAAAGTAAAATCATTTGTTTCCAAGTCGGACAGGATCGAATTTATGGTTTTGGACAAAAATTGACAGCGCTACAACTGTCAATATCTACACTCCTATTTTCTTTTCGTAGTCGTAGGGTCAGGATTGTGGCACAAATAAGTCGGAGGGGTAAATGATATGTGCTTTGACGTGACATCCAGAAAGATCCACACGGTAACGTGATCAACATCAACAAGTAGTTATCATTGATTTTATCACTTACGTTTTTATTGATTCTTTTAAAATAGTCTCTAGTAGGACATTTGTCCAAACAAATTTCAACAGACCTTAGAACGTAACTCCCTATTAGATATGATTTTTTCGTAGACTAGATAAAGAACGCATCACCACATCTATAGTTGTTAAAATAACATTCTTAAATCCGTGCGATGCTCGAATCATACATAGCCTTTTGAATACGCACTGCCGCCGGCGTGGGGACGATCCATAAACTAACACGCAGCTAGTCGGGAAGTAGATAGCCGAAAGATGCTTTTTACTTATTAAATTTCGAACCACAGGGACTGTTCGTTGAGAAAATTAATGATTCTATTTAATTTCGTCCTTTGTTGTTAACGGGAGACTTTTTGTTTACTACCATAAAATATACCAACAAGAATATAACACATGTCCAACTCAACAACAAGCTTAACTAACAAAGCTTAAAGCCGAAAGGAGATAATCGAACCATATGTTTAGTGAAGAAGACACGTTACTGGAAGATGCAGAAGAGATACACGTGCCAACAATAAGTATTCTTGTCCAAGAGCCTGACAATGATCCTGTCTCTATCTAGGACAATGAGTACCAAAACAACATCTCGCTAAGATTGTGTTGGTACATGATGAAAAAAATAGACAGCACAAGTTGATAAGGCTCCAGACCACACACCTATGCTGGTGGGAGTTCGAGGAGGCCAGGGGACGGGGGATGGATAGTAGTGGCTTTCGGTTTCACGGAATATGGCAAAAACACCCAGGCTTGATGGAGGTCATTGAGAACCATTGGGAGATGGCAAGGTGGGGAGATACAAGCTTCTACTTTTACGTGAAGATGGAAAACCTCAAGGGCATCGCAAATTTAGCACTAGGGAGGACATCGTCCAATCACTCTAGACAGCCAAGGACCGAGACCCGTTTAAAGAACGGTGGGCGGCATTGGCGGAAGCAAAAGGATCTCTGAGGGAGGCTTTTGAGGAGGTGGTGAAATTAAGGAAAATTCTAAGCTCAGTCACTTTTTCACCCACTGGTACACCCGGAGCATAGGAAAAAACATAATTTAACATAATTTATGGAATGTGCATAAACTGTAGTTATTGCTCCATTGTCCAACTAATTGCACATGTGGTGTCTTAACTCCACTACATATTACAAAAATATGTATATTTAAATTTTTGTTCGTTTTGAATTCCCTCCAACTCCTATTGGTTCGTTGTAACTGGATTTTCCAGGGAACTCATTTTCCAGGAAATTGAGTTCACTTCCAGGAAAATGAGTTCAGGTGATTGGTTTAACTTATGAGTTTTTTTAGAAAATGACTTCCATGTGATTGGTTTTTCTGTAAGTCAATAAAGATACAATACTTAAGTAAATCACAATGATATCGTGTTCTACGGTAAGGAGTTATGAATCCAGGCATAGTTGTATATCCAGCATCTGCTAAAAAAATATTTACCTAGAATAAAAAAATCATGTTATTTAATATATAACAAAATTGTGTGTTAGTGTTTACTATATTTAAAAGTAACCTTCTGAAACTTTTAGACCGTCTGTGTAACATCCCTGACCTGGGTTATGAACTAACCCCAGGTGTTTTTCTTAATCATGTGATTAAATGCTTGTGGTTATCTGTTGATAATGTAATTAAAGCTCTTAAGGAACATACATTTCCATTTCTGCCCCTTTTGAACAATGTTGTAATATTGTTTTGTAATACAGGGACCTATGTGCAAATTATCCAATTAAAAGCGGTTAACTTGCAAATTTCACATGTTAAGATGTTCCTTTAGTGTTGAGACATCATAAGAGTGAATGTGATGAAGTGTGATTGGTTCCCCAAGCTTGGGCACTGAGATGCAGCTTGTGGGGCAATCCTTGTGCTTAAAACCCTAATTTTGGTGTAAAGTGCAATTTACCCAAAATGAGGGATGAAACTTGTAAAATACACCTTTTAGAGTATATTTATGACTCTTGGCATCATTTAGAGTAAGAATGATGAATAGGGCACTTCAATTGAATAATCAAATAAGAATGATAACCCTTATAAATTAAATAATCAAGTCACAAGCCTAATAACCCTTCTATATGTGCAACTTAGTAAGAAGTTGGCTTTCTTCACCTTTAGACCTTGGGTTTAAGATGAGTTTTTCTTAAGTATGGAAGGGAGAAACGTGGCTTAGAAGAAGGGAAGGACCTAGATGAGAAATGGAGAAACAAGTTGTCCTTATGTTGGAATTTCACCCAAAGTATATATATACACCTTTTCTCACTTAGCAAGGATCGTTTCCTTCACTTCCCTTCTTATCCCCTTGCTTAGACCGACTTAGGACAGAGCTCTGGAGAAAAGGAGGACGGATAAGGAGTTCTAGGTAAGCTTTGGCCATCTTCTTGCTCGGATTCATGGAGGAATTCATGGTGCAAGGTTGGTTTTATGGTCTTCCTTACTTGTTTCCTCTTTCTAGCCATCTTTTCCCAACATTTCCTTGGAGAAACACCCTTGGACGACCTGTGGAGCTCAAGACACCATTAAAGGCTTGAAGCTTGGAAGCTTGGAGCTCAAGGAACGACCTTAAGACGGGTTTTATAACTCTAAACCTTTTGCTTTCTTATGCATATCTTTGTTCTTGCAATTAGTACTTAGTTCTTCTTCTTTCCCACTCTTCCTTGATTTCTTGCAACTAAAACCACGAAGAACAGACCTTGATCTGGAGGTAGAAGAAGATGGGCGTGATTACCAATTTTACTTTATCAAACGGTCTTGTTTTCCCCCCCTTTGGCCAAACGGTTTGCAAAACTATTTGAAGGGAAAACGGTTTCACAAGGTCGGTTGGAGCAAACGGTCTCCAAGACCATTTGAGGGCGTTGACCAAGCGTTGACCGTTTGGGATTTCTGTTCATAGTTATGTAGGATAATGACCCACCAAATTTGAGGGGTTAAATCCAAAGAAATCGTAGGTTGAAGGCCAATCAATTAGGCAAATCGAATTGAATTAAATGCTGATTTTCAGTCTGATTAACTTGAACTTTTTGGGAAAACGGTCTCAAGACCATTTGAGTGCGTTGACCAAGTGTTGACCGTTTGGTATTTCTGTTCATAATTATGTAGGCTAATGACCCACCAAATTTGAGGGGTTAACTCCAAAGAAATAGTAGGTTGAAGGCCAATCGATTAGGCAAATCGAATTGAATTAAATACTGATTTTCAGTCTGATTAACTTGAACTTTTTTGGCAAACGGTCTCAAGACCATTTGAGGGCGTTGACCAAGCATTGAACGTTTGGGATTCCTGTTCATAATTATGTTGGTTAATAACCCTCCAAATTTGAGGGATTAACTCTAAAGTAATCATGAGTTGAAGGCTAATCAATTATGTAAACCCTAATTGGATTAAGTGCTGACTTTCAACTTGATTGATATGACTTTTTGGGTTTTCTTGCCCAAACGGTCTCAAGACCGTTTTGAGGTCACCCAAGACCGTTTGTAGGTCTAGGGTTGGATATGGTTAAGTGTTTGAAGGACAAAAGATATGGTGTTAACCCTAATCGACTAAGTGTTGGATTTGCATTGAATTGAGTTGATTGTTTAGGGTTGATTGGCCCAAACGGTCTCAAGACCGTTTGGGGATCACCCAAGACCGTTTGGAGGTCTGGGGTCAAGTATAGTTGACCAATTGAAGGTCCAAAGGTACCAAATTACAAAGCAATCAATTGCTGATTTGATGATCAACTCAATAGCTCAAACCCTAATGATTTTTCACTAGAATCCAAGGGTTGGCTGAGCCAAACGGTCTCAAGACCATTTGGAAACCCAAGACCGTTTGGAAGTCTAGGGGTGAGTATGGTTAAGCAATTGATGATCTGATGTTACCAAGTTAAAGTGTAATCAATTGTTGATTTGGTGATCAATCCAATGATTCAAACCTTAATTGATTGACTTGGATTTTGATGATATGATGGGCAAACGGTCTCAAGACCATTTGGAGGTCATCCAAACGACCTCAAGACCGTTTAGGGTCAGGTCATACCCAATTTGGATGATGGTTATATGGTTTCAAAGTAACTAGTCTTACATTGATTAGTATTGAAGGATCATCGATTCCAAACCCTAATTCAATTGAATCAAACCCTAATTGATGAACGATTGAGGGTTAATTAAGGGTAAAATCAGTTGAAGGTTGAACTATTAAACTCAATTGAGGTATGAGTATAGGTCCAATTGATGTTTGGTTCCATGAATTCAATAATTGAAGTAATCAACATTGGAAACCCTAATTCAATTGGATACCTTATGTAATGGAGGTCCAATGTGATTAAATCTTTAGGAATTAAGATGATGAATGTTCTATTGATCCAATGATGATTAGTAATGATAATCAATGAAGGTATGAAGGTTGAAACCCTAATAATACCTAAGTGATTAGAACCAATTAAAGGGAGAATTCTTAATTGTTTATAGGATTAATAGCTTGATACACTATGTTAACCATAGTAGCATGTACTTGATTGAAGGGTTGATGTGACCTAATCAAGTTAAAAGAATGAAAGATTAGAATACATATATTTATATATATATATATATATATATATATATATATATAAAAATATGAATCATGTAATGATCTTATGTAGCACGACCGTGTAAGGGAGCACGGCCGTGGTAGCCTTAACTTGCACGACCATGCAAGGGAGCACGGCCGTGGTAGCCTTACTTTGCATGACCGTGCAAGGTGGCACGGCCGTGGTGTCCTATAAAGAAATTGAAAAGTTTTGGTATTGTGTTGACATTGTTATATATGCATGTCCTTATTTGTATAAGTCATACAGGTTGATATTATGAGGTGATCATAGCCAGGTAAGAGTTATGATGTCATATTCCTTGAAAACAATTATAAGCTTTTAGAGTAATGATATGTGAAAAATATATACTTTGCTTCAATCAAGGTCATGTTGTTAGATGACTTGATGCTTATATGTCACTTGGTAGCAAGTGTTATGATAATCTGAGGGTTTGAATAACCATGTTCCTGAATCATTTTATGCTTAATGCCTTGAAGGCTTAGATGGTTCAATGGTTGTTTAGTCTAAACCCTAATGATACCTAAAGACATTAAGGGGTTAAGTGATTAGTAGATTGACCCATGTTATGATTATTAAAGAAGATTACCAAGGTACCCTTGAAGGGTTCAAGTAGATAACAACCCTTGATCAAGCAAACCCTAATGATTATAATGGGTTGACTTAATCTATGTTCATCAAAGATGACTTGACCTAATCTAACCTAGAGTGATTTAAACATCATCTAGTAGTAAGAAGAGAGAGAAAGCTCCTAATATGAATGAGAATCAAGTAACATACTTTCAATATGTAAGAATGTACATGATTAGGGTATGATCCATCAAGGTAAGATCATGGAAATCCTAATTATAATGATTAATGAATCTTAACCTAATTTAAGGGCATCAATGATGATAATTTTCATATATAATGATGCTATGAGCTCAATTCACTATGAAGTGAATAGTAAACCCTAATTCTAGGGTAATAACATGTAACGTGAATAGTAAACCCTAATTTAGGGTGATATGATAAATGGAGTAATTCAGGGTTATGCCTTTGAGTATGAAACCCTAATTACAAGTTGTAATATGAGAAATCTTTATGCCTCGAGAGCTAAAAGGTTCTATAACCCTATGTTGAAGTAAAAGAATACAAACCCTAACTAATGAAGGATGAGGTATGTTAACCCTAGTCCTGGGTTATGCTTTCAAGTATGAAATCCTGTGAACTAATTACAATATAAGAATTCTTATGCCTTATAAGACAAAGGGATTCAATAACCTTAATTGAGTGGGGTAAACCCTAACTCTACTTATGCTTTTAAGCATGAATCTTCATGATTAAAGTATGAGATGAGGAATCATTATTCCTAATCATAAAGAAAGGGATTGAATAACCCTAATTGATGTAAATAAGGGAACCTAGCCTTAGTGTAAGCATGAAGGTACTATTCCCGAATTGAAAGGTTAATTCTGCTTTATGAATTGCCGATCTGGAAATGAAATGTTTGTTGTTGTCAATTGAATTAACCATGCAGGTTCTTATAAAAGGATGATTATATCTAGGTAAAGGTTATGATATCATATTCATTGGAAGCATGTTATTAGCTTTGTGAATAGTGATATACCATGTTGCCTAGTTAAGTGACATCATATAAGATTGATAGGCTGTGAGAGCCATGAGTAACATCAAGGCCATGCTAATAAGATGACTTATGATGGATTAAGGGTTTGAATACCCTATTCTTGAATCATAGTAATGAAATGGTTAAGAAATGATATCCAATTGATAATTGATGTGAGTTAAACTTGATACATTTAGTATTCTACTTTTATAGCTGTTGTTCTAATGATTAATGCTTGGAAACATGCTTGATGCTAAGAGAATGCTAGAATGTACCTAACTAATCAAGTATAATCATATCATGTAGATCCCTGACCATAGATCCATCATTGTCAGAGACCAAATGATGGTGAAACAGGTTTTCCTAAGGGAACTCCTGGAGCATATACTTTTGAGTATATGGGGGTATATGGACGCGAATATCCTTACGTCCTAGTGTAGGAATTGATGTAGATGTACTTTAATCTTTCAACCCTTCACTATATATTCATACTGGGTGATGTACCACAAATCTCCCGAAGAAATTACTAATACCGCATCGATGAGAGATAAACAAGAAATCTTTCGATGATGATGAGAGTTAAGAACTCCATTGTAACTCTATAGAGAAGCTTCCAGAATACCCTGGATAGCTACTACAGCAGAGACACAAGATGTACTGCAAGTAAATCCTCTTACTGACTGAGGAAGATGAGGTCATAAGAATCTGGCTCTTTTGATGACCTATGTATGGTACCGATGCAATTTTTATAAATGGTCGGTTGGAGTATGAGAGGTATACCTCATCTCCACAGGGCATAATGATGTTTGAAAAATATAATCAGCTGTATAGTATAACTGCTTAGGCTGTACTATGAGAAACAATGATTGATGTTACATTGTTGACTTTAATAGTCTGTTCAAGTTTCTAGAATACATGTTCTACATATGCTTTAATGAAGTGATTGCTTAAGTAAATGTTTTTTTACTTATTACCAAACCTGTTGTTGATATTTTCAGTTACTTTGCTTCTGTTATTCCTTATATGCTATAACAAAGCCTCTGGAGGAGAGTTATAACTCTTGCTGGGACAATTATTTAAATTGTCTCACTTCCGTGGGATTCTACTTTTTAGGTAGACGTCGAGGACGAAGGAATCCATTTAAGAATGAACAACAACAGCATCAACAGCATTAGGGGTAGTAGTGAATCTCAGGAGGAGATACTAACTGTCTAGTCTTGTAGATAGTGTGTCTTATGTCGTCTCTGTACTCTCAGGTCCTAGGAGTCAGTATATCTGAGATTTTGGCATGATGCCTCAAGATTTTGTATCTTACCTTGTACAGTTAACAAGGTGGGTTTTGTTGTAATGCTCGAGATGTGTTTATTACAGAGATGTATCAATGGATCAGTTTGTAAATGACCGATCATGTTGTTTATGAAAGAGTTTTTATCTTTCGAAGATCTCTTTACAAAAGTTTTAAATTTTTAGTGATTTTTGATAATTCTGCTGCTAATCGCTTCCGCATTCATTAATTTGATTGTCAGTTTGGTGTCGGTCGTTTCAGTCTGGGTCTTCTAAGACACTCTTCAAAACTGTCATGTCATTTGCAGACCCTTCCCATCCAGCTCCAATATAACATATTTTACAATTGAAATTGGATGTCATTATAACATTTTGTGTTGGATGATCTTTTCTACCACGGAATCTCCCTACAATATCACTTAGCACTGAAGCGGTAATGTGTGTTCCATCTATTCCCTCTATACAATCCTACACACAACATATTCACAAATACGTGCTAGAGAATTTCTGTACGCAAGCATATTCCAATAAAAAATATTCAACAAGACAGATAACTTATGTTTGATCGTTTATAATTAATAAGTGACTATGTTATAGAGAACAAACACATGAAATGGGACATGGATACAACCTATACGCAAGGGGCAATTTTTTTAGTTAATAAGTTATATCCAATTACCAAAGATGAGAAATAGACTAAGGAAATCTTGTTGATCTCCATGTTGTATACAAACAGAACATGTGCTATTTACAATGGTCAATTAAAAAAGTATCCATACGGTAAATAACTGGCTGTGAACGACAAATTTAAGATACTAGCATTACATATTATCAATGCTAGATGCAGTGACAAATTGGATTCATGTTGTACAAGTAATGATACAAAAAACGTTGAATAACAATAATATTAGCAGGATGTAAGATTAATAATAGAAGGCTGGAAAATATAAAGGATCCAGTGTCGCCGCTATCAATAGATTAGAATATACAAAGAAAGGAAGATCGGCGGCGAGATCGTGAGTATGAGATGAATCCAGCCACATGGAGAACGTACTGTGTACCAGGGTCGAAGAGATACAGTTCACTGAGAAATCCACGGCGATGGCTCAAGAAATCACAGGTCTCCACAGCACGATGGCTCAAGAAATCACGGTGCCGGTCTTTACAACGCGAGGACTCGGGGTGTCTTCACAGTCCAGAGACTTCGTATGCCGTCATGAGAGCATGGCTGACGGGAAATTGTTTTCCGTTCTTTTTTTCCGGAAGTTAGGAACTGAACCCTATATATACCTAGGGAACTCTAGAAAATTCCGGGAAACTGAGTTTTTGTAATTACGGAAGACCAATCACTAAAAATATGTCCCGTAACTCCTGTTCCCATATTTTTAGCCCAGTTACATACGACACATACATTACTAATATTTCTATTAAAATATTTATAAATTATATTATGAGTATTGTACGTCATGTACATTTCAAGATGTACCGTACGAGACGTACAATACTAACAACTCATTTTACACGTATTTGTATAGTATTGATATAAATGATGATGATTCCCCTTATTTTCAGTACGTTAACATTTACAAATATAGTAGTACTAAAATACATGTCAAAAACTACAATATTAAACCCACTAATTTAAAATACAGCACCCGCGCGATATGCTAGAATATTTAAAAATAGAACGACACGACTGAGCTGTAGTACTGTACGAAGACTCGATGGAGAAAAGTTGTAGGCGAATGTACTATACTAACGCACTGGTGGGTAGAATGTCCTAGAGGAGAAAGGTGTTGTTAGAAAAAGCTGGAATTAATTAAAATCTAGAAAAAGAATGACTTTTCGACTTCTACGCCTAATTAATTCGGTGGAGAACTGCTGGACCAGAAAAAGCAGATGCAGAATTTTTTAATTCTCAATGTAATGGGTGGGTGGGCGGGTGGGAACGTTGCTATGGGTACATTAATTAGGAGTGAAGTGGCTTCCGACCGTAATAATCGGGTTTTTGCCACAGCAAGAAATAAAGGGCATCAATCAACGACTGGTGTTAGATGGATCTTCCACAGACGATGGTGAGGTTATCCTCCAGGATGTGGTGAGAGTCTTCACATGGCTCTTTGCTCCCGATCCGGTCCTGCAGTTCACACCGAAGGAAAGGTTCCTGCAGGCTCTACCGGCAGTAATCTCCTCGGCCGACAACAAAGCAATCCTCTCGTGTCCCGACGCGAAGGAGGTGTTTAGGGCGATCGAAGGGCTCGACGTCCACAGCTCCGCGGGACCCGATCGCTTCAGAATGAGGCTTTACATTTTTGCAAGGGCACTCCTTAAAAAGCAACTTCATGGAGTTGGTGTGCTTCTGGTTTAGTGGTGGAATCCTACACGGGAGTCCGCTCTGCTCTAGAATTGTCGTTCATTCAACAGCGACAAGTGCAATTTAATTAACAGTCTAGGCAGATTCAAAATAAGAATAAAAAAACAAACGAAGCAGGAGAACTGAAAACAGGAGTTAGATTTGCAAACCAGATCGTTCGTTGAGAAACGCTCAACGAACGTGTTACTTAAAAAATCAGTGCCCGGCAATCCTCGCGGATAGGCACCGTTCTCCCAGTCTTGATCCGGCACGAACCTGGATTGTTGCACGTCTTGCTCGCGCACGTTGCACTGCTACCAGTGCAGCACATCAACTGCAGGTACCACCGCCTGACAGCTACGTCTCGGAGACAGGAAGGATGAGTCGCGCTTCGCACCGGAGGACAACTCCGCAAAGCGACTCCAGGGACGACTACTCTCGCACTCGGGATTAGGGCTCTCAAAACACACGGTGGCAAAAGACTGTTTTCGGTGTTCTTAACCATAATGACCAGACGCGTATATATAGCCACGCACGTCCCTCCCTAATCCTATTCCCAGTGAGACGCAACACTCGATTGCTGTTGTACACAATACGGAATAAACCGTAAAAGAGAAACACTTTCTAATTAGGATTAAGAAATCCGAATAAGAAAGCAACAATTAATTACACGAGTAATTAATTACTTAGTTGTATCCTAGTGTAAAAAGAAGACGGAAGACGTAAGACATTCTCCACAATCCACAATCCACAAGCCTGAGCCCGAGCCCGAGCCCGGCCAGGCGTGGCGTGGCGCGCGCGCGCGTACGTGCGTGCGTTGTGATGTGGTAACCCCACCCACCAAGGAGGTGAGCATACCTCCTTCCTAGGACTCCTTTGGACACTAGTGCCCCATGTGATCCTACATATGAGGATCACAAAAGTTCTAGGTGTGAGCAATATGGGATAAAACTTCTTTGCCATTTGCACTAGAAACAACATTACATTCTCACATGTACTTGCTGCACTACATTGGGCTTAACCCATGCTAAATAAATGACTTGCTACAGTAACGACGCTACAGTAATTACGTGCTACAATAATTACGTGAAGCTACAGTAACCATCATTTATCTAACAATCCCCCACAAAGTCCAATGTGTAGTGTGCTCTACCATTCAGTCCTCCATACTGTGCTTTCGGCAGATACCTTTCCGTTTGAATCTACTTGAGTTATCCAACTGTGACTCCTGTAGGAACTAGGTGAACAAAAGTCTTGAACCTGAACGTTGAGTACAAGAGTATAGGTTGGTAACAACACAATAAAGACATGGTAGTAAAGAAAAACAATGCATTAAGACATGCATACAAAATTTTATATCATGATTGATAACAGAGAACAACCCAATTCTCCTGTTGCGGCCTACACAACATCAATCACTTAGCTGGAGTCTCCAAGGATGTACTGCTAACATCCTGTCCTAAGACTTGACACCATTAAGAGACTACTCTCTTACTAACTTGCAGTCATGACACTAACAGGTTTCCAGGAGATAGACACACAGATGCTAGAAACATCAAACAAGCATACATAGTGTCATACAATTTACTCGACAGCTTGTTATTACCACATTGAACCCAACTTGTGGGATCTCCACTCTTTTGGGTTGGGTTGCTACTGCCTGCAAATCTATAGGGGTTTCAGTCCCATCCCCAACCTGGATTTTTCCACTAAAACCAAGGTAAGACCTTTAGTGAAAGGATCAGCTGTATTATCTTTGGTACCAACGTAGTCCACAGCCACGACCCCATTAGACACTAACTCCCTTACAGATTTCAATCTGACTTGGATGTGTCTACGCTGTTTTTTATTGTACTTGGAGCTCTTTATCTTAACAATAATTGTAGTGTTGTCACAGTGAACTGAAATTGCAGGAAGCGGCTTCATTACCATAGGTAAACTAGACATAAGTCCATGTAGCCATTCAGCTTCCAATCCAGTTTCATTTAAAGCACACAACTCTGCCTCAAAAGTGGACCGAGACAATATGGTCTGTTTCTTAGACCTCCAGGAAACAGCTCCTCCTCCCAACAGGAATACATATCCTGAGACACCATTACTCCCAGAATTCACGGCAATCCAGCTTGCATCACTATATCCTTTGACTACGGAAGGATGTTTACCATAATGCAGCCCAAGGGAACGTGTTCCCTTGATATACCTCAGAACTCTGTCAAGAGCTTCCCAATGAGTCTTGTCGGGACAACTGGTGTATCTACTTAACTTGTTCACGGCATACACAATGTCTGGACGTGTACAGTTCATAAGATACATCAAACTTCCGATAATCTGAGAGTATCGTAATTGAGACACTGGAACTCCAGTCTCATTCTTGAATAAGGGCTTGGATGAATCATATGGAGTCTTAACAGGTTTACGTGATGTGTACTCAAACCTCTCCAGTATCTTCTCAACATAGTGAGATTGAGAGAGAGCTATACCATAAGTAGACCTTATGATTTTAAGCCCTAAAATCACATCAGCGACACTCATATCCTTCATCTCAAACTTGCTACACAAGAATGACTTTGTCTCTTTTACTACTTTCATATCGGAACCAAAAAGTAGAATATCATCGACGTATAAGCATAACAAAATGAATCCATTATCGACAATCTTGCAGTAGAGACATTTATCAAATTCATTAGAAATAAAGCCAAACGATGATATCACAGAATCAATCTTCTCATGCCATTGCTTAGGGGCTTGTTTCAAGCCATATAATGACTTAACAAGTTTACACACTTTGGACTCATTCCCATGACCCACAAATCCCTCAGGTTGTCCCATATGTATCTCTTCTTGAAGATCACCGAGTAAGAACGCGATCTTCACATCCATCTGGTGGATATAGAGATTATAAATGGAAGCCAATGCTAAAAGCACTCGGATTGTGGTCATACGGGAAACAGGTGAATATGTATCAAAATAATCTATTCCTTCCCTTTGTGTGTAACCCTTAGCAACTAACCTGCCTTATACTTATTGATTGTCCCGTCTGCATTAAGTTTCTTCTTAAAAATCTATTTGCAACCAACTGCAGAACAACCAAGAGGCAAATCCATCAATTCCCAAGTTCCATTCGAGAGAATTGATTGGATTTCATCATTAACAACTTCTTTCCAAAACTTAGCTTCTGGAGATTCCATAGCTTGTTTGAAAGTAACATGATCATCCTCAACATTGTAAGTGAGAAACTCACTTCCAAAGTCCTTGGATGTCCTAGGCCGTTTACTTCTCCTTAGTTCAACTATTTCTTCAGAATCATCAGATTCAGAAATAGCTTGTTCTGAGTCGCCCCCCACATTTGTCATCCTTTCCACGTGCTCGGGAATGGAACCTGTGGTAAATGAATCTTCTTGAGATACTTCATTGGGCACACCAGTTTTCATAGGAAACACATCCTCAAAGAATGTAACATCACGTAATTCCACAATTGTATTGACCTCAATGCCAGAGATATCTGATTTTACAATCAGGAATCTATAAGTATAGCTTGTCTCTACATAACCTAAGAATATGGCATCAACCGTTTTCGGTCCTAATTTCTTTCTTTTGTGTTCAGGGACAAGTACCTTTGCAAGACACCCCCACACTCGAAGATATTTAAGACTCGATTTCCTTCCTCTCCACAACTCAAACGGACTACTCTCTGAATGTTTATGGGGAACTCTATTCAGAATATGGCAAGACATATTCAAAGCTTCCCCCCACATAAAGTTAGGTAATCCAGATGTTTGGAGTAAGGTATTTACCATATCTATTAAGGTTCAGTTTTTACGTTCAGCTATCCCATTTGATTGTGGTGAATAAGGAGCAGTGACCTCATGAACTATACCATGTAATTGGCAAAATTTCAAAAACAAATTCGAGGTATACTCTCCTCTCCTATCAGACCTTAATCTCTTAAGTACTTTACCAGTTTGAGTTTCAGCTTCTTTCTTATAAATTTGAAATTTATCCCATGCCTCATCTTTACTTCTAAGTAAAAATACATAACAGTATCTACTCGCATCGTCAATAAAAGTTATAAAATAACGCTTTTGATCTCTCGTAGCAACACCATTAAATTCACAGATATCTGTATGAACTAAATCCAAAATTTCCGAATTCCTAATCACAGAATGAAAAGGCTTCCTTGGCAATTTAGCTTGTACATAGATTTCACATTTATTGTTGCTAATTTTAGATTTATGGATCAAATCTAGATTCATCATACGCTTCATTGAGGCAACATTGACATGTCCCAAACGTGAATGCATACATCAAATGAAACAAGATTCATGCAAATAGAACTATAATCATTCAAATTTAAAACGGAATTTGAAACAGGTTCAACATGAATCTTAAACAAGTTCTCCACATCACATAAGTACCCCTTGCCAAAAAACAAAGAATCACGAAGACGTGTAATAATAGGCTTATTACATTTACAGTCTACTCTATAACCTTCTCTAACTAATATGACACCACTAAGGATATTGCGTCGAATGGTTGGAACATGTCTGACCCTATTAAGAGTCAAAACCTTCCCCGAAGGGAACTTCAAGTCCACCCGTCCTTCTCCTTTGACTTATGTAGAGCTGGAATCGCCCAAAGTCACAGAACGACCTCGAGAGGCCTGATAAGACACAAACAGGGATTTATCAGCACAGACATGTACATTAGCCCTAGTTTCAATTATCCAATAAAGTGGTTCAAAAATAGAAAGAATTTCAGGTTTAACAGACACGTACCCATCATTGAGGTTCAAAGATGCAGTCATCATATTGACCACAGCCTCCTCAGTTGCAGATGTGGTAGCTTTCTTTGCCTTCTTAGTAGGACAATCCTTGTTCCAGTGGCCAACCTGTCCACAAGTCCAACAAGGTGTGTTCTTCGGTTTCTTTTAGATCTTTGCCTTGGGTTTATGTGCATTCTTAGATTTCTTATCATTGGTGTTTTTCGTAGAAGTAAGATTAACAGTTGGATTTGCATCAGTAGGCACCTTGACCCCTTTCTCCTTTAAGTGTTCTTCTTGTATATTAATATCCATCATTAATTCATCCATGGTGTGTGTCCCTTTACGATGCTTCAGAGACATACCAAACGATTCCCAAGACTTAGGGAATTTTTCTATGATAGATATAACAACGAATTTCTCAGGCAACACCATCTTGGCATCTGAGAGTTCATGAACTAGGAGTTGTAGGTCGTGTGTTTGATCAGAAACTGACTTACCCTTAACCATCTGAAACTTAAGAAATTTAGACACGCAGTATTTTTCAACACCTTGATTTTCAATGCTAAAATTCTTAATTAACAATTCCCATAAAACCTTGGACGTAGTGACTGGTGGCTTTGAGTAAGAATCATACAGTTTGTTATTTAAACCAAACAGAATCAACCCGCGGCACGTTTTATCACCCTTCTTCCAATTAGCAATAATGTTTGCATTATCAGGAATTGTTTCATCAGATACAGGTTCAGTTTCAATTAAATATTGATCATAACCCGCAATATTCAGCCCAATTTCCATACGACTCTTCCAACGGGCAAAGTTCATACCAGTAAACTTTTCAGGCATATTTGTTGTATCAATCTTACATCCCGAACTACCCTGACTGGCCATTGTTAATTTAACGACAGAAATACTGATTTCTTTAAGACTGTTGTTAATATTGGTTATTGTCGTTCATGCAACAGCGACAAGTGCAATTTAATTAACAGTCCAGGCAGATCCAAAATAAGAATCAAAGAACAAACGAAGCAGGAGAACAGAAAACAGGAGTTAGATTCGCAAACCAGATCGTTCGTTGAGAAACGAACGTGTTACTTAAAGAAATCAGTGCCCGACAATCCTCGCAGATAGGCACCGTTCTCCCAGTCTTGATCCGGCACGAACCTGGATTGTTGCATGTCTTGCTCGCGCACGTTGCACTGCTACCAGTGCAGCACAACAACTGCAGGTACCACCGCCTGACAGCTACGTCTCGGAGACAGGAAGGATGAGTCGCACTTCGCACCGGAGGACAACTCTGCAAAGCGACTCCAGGGACGACTACTCTCGCACTCGGGATTAGGGCTCTCAAAACACACGGCGACAGAAGACTGTTTTCGGTGTGTTTAACCCTAATGACCGGACGCATATATATAGCCATGCACGTCCCTCCCTAATCCTATTCCTAGTGAGACACAACACTCGGTTGCTCTTGTACACAATACAGAATAAACCGTAAAAGAGAAACACTTTCTAAGTAGGATTAAGAAATCCGAATAATAAAGCAACAATTAACCCGAGCCCGAGCCTGAGCCCAGCCCAGCCTAGCCAGGCGTGGCGTGGCACGCGCGCACGTGTACGTGCGTGTGTTGTGATGTGGTAACCCCACCCACCAAGGAGGTGAGCATACCTCCTTCCTAGGACTCCTTTGGATACTAGTGCCCCATGTGATCCTACATATGAGGACCACAAAAGTTCTAGGTGTGAGCAATATGGGATAAAACTTTTTTTCCATTTGCACTAGAAACAACATTACATTCTCACATGTACTTGCTGTACTACATTGGGCTTAACCCATGCTAAATAAATGACTTGCTACAGTAACGACGCTACAGTAATTACGTGCTACAGTAATTACGTGAAGCTACAGTAACCATCATTTATCTAACAATAACGTCTCCCTCAGGATCTTGGAAAGATAGTATCTAACAGGCTCACCAGACTTATCCTGCATCTAATCTCCGATGAACAAAGTGCCTATGCGTGGGGTAGGGATATAGGCTCCAACATTAAGCTCATGAAGGAGATCACCTAGGATCTTTTGTTGTGATGTAGGGGGAGGCAACACCATAGTAAAGGTCGACATGCAGAAGACTTACGACCGAGTTTTATGGGATGCAGTAAAGATTGTGATGCTAAAGTTCAAGTTTGAGGGGGAGGTCATCCGGCTATGTTTGATGAAAGTTCTAGAAGGAAGGTGAATAGATATAGTTTGATAATTTTAATTAAAAATTAAATATAAAAAAAAGATAGACAAGGCAAAGATATATACTTGTTCCGTCAAATGACGTAAGTATACTATCTAATTGTTTCCAATCAGGATTTACAACAATTAACTTTTATTAACCTCGCAAGGAACAATACATAGTTCAATTGCTATCTTCTCCTTTCACAACAATGAAAGAATATCTATCCTTTACATCTTCTTTAACGGCAATGGAAAAGCACATTTTTTTTACCTCTTCTTTAACGGTTATGAAAAGCATCAACGAGAAGACTCCTTCTCTAGCAAGTGCCCAGAAATCCTTTTCGTAAGAAGTAGTCCAAGAATGCTCGATACAAATCATAGCACAAGATTGGAGAAAGGGAAAGAGCAATATTGATCACAATACACATACCTCTTATATCAAGTTTATGAGTCACTTACATTGTAGGTAGAACAAGGATTGAGTGGTGGAGAATGACACTTGAATGGAACTCAAAAGATTATTGCTAGAAGGAATTTGCAATTCTTTTGTCTAAGATAAAATATGGAAGAATGGAGTACGCAAGTATGTTTTGAGTGTCCATAGAACTATCTTATTTACAGAATACACTTAGGAATACATAGGATAGTTGTTGAGGGTGTTTTTCATGAAATAAAAGTCAAACTAGTCGTTAGACTAACAAAAGACCAAGTTACAACGGCTAGTGGAGAGCTCAAAAATAACTATTGTGAGGAATACTCAGTCAAACTTTTCTTCAACCGAGGGACCTCTCGCTCGAATTGTATTTCGACCAAAAGTTTCTCACTGTAGCAAGTCATAACGACTCTCTTTCTACAAAAACTTCGATCGAAAATGATATCATAAATGCATTATTTAACTTTTAGAAAATACACTAAATGGTTTATCTAATGGGATCTAATTATCCTAAAGGTTTGATATAAATATGAAATTGGGTTTAGGATTGTTGGGCTTGACTCATAGATTAATTTAACATGATATCTAATGACTTGTACATTATTCCTTGTACTAATGTGGTACATTGAATAAATATGATAAAATAACTAATTGTCTGTAATCAAATATATTCATTATTTTTGTCTATACATCTTTTTATCTATGAAATACTAGATAGAAAGTCAGATAAACAAGTTATAAATTTCATCATCATTAAAACAGAAAGTGTATCAATATCCAATTTAGTCAACAAGCTTTGCGTTTTTAAAGATGACAAACATTTCAAAAATAAGTGATATGAAAGAAGGAAAATTATACCTGAATTTGCGTCTCTTAAATTTCTTCATAAGTGTGTATCATTTTACTTAAGAAATATGGAACATGACATCCATTTCTCTAGATAATTGAGCAACTATTCATATCAAGAAAACATATAAGAGTGGGGGAAGGAATTAATTATCCATCTCAGTGAAGAGAATGAAGGCAAGAAATTCAAGGACTTTGAAAAATTGTGCTTTCAAGACTTATTTCTCCCCATTTTGTCATATAAAAAAAGGATGGGGTAAAAAGAAAAACAAGATTGTGCTTCAATATGATGCTCCCCCTTAAGATAATGTTCCTTCTTTAGAATATCATACAAGGTATATAAAAAGTTATTGGGATGTATGCCGAGATAGTGAATCATATGATGATTGTAATGACATATCATATAAATGATTTGGTTATTAATAATGCCAATGTTCAAACTTATTTTATGTTTTATTCAGTTATGAGATAATGAGGTAACATAATAAATGTCTAAAGAATGATATTACTCAATTACATATGTCTTTAGGTTGAGGACCCAGACAATGAGATCAGATATAAGTCAAGCGTATATACATTCTTGTTATGTCCCTGGTCGGATGTTATTGTGGAAAGCTAATGGACACCAATAACACATAAGACTATAGTGTGTGATAGTTGATGGCAAAATCTCATTAAGACATGATCACATGTCATTCAATGTACTTTGACATCATCCACCGTGAGCTTGAATAAGGGTTGCCATAAAGTTGGTGCTTAGGTGCATTGTGACATATGAGGATTATTGTGAGTGATGTAGATGGGATTTGTCCCTCCTACAGGAGTATGATATCCTACCCACTTGTTAAGTGAGGCTGATAAATACATGGCCATGATCATGTGAGTCAATACGTGATATTAAGCTTACATATATCTCATACAGTCAGCTCTAGTTCAAATAACATGGATTGAATGATAAAGAGGATGACGATTCCATGCCTCAAGTTCAATCTGGACATTAGTGACAAAAGAATTATACAATCACAGTAACACCAATTATAGATTGTAGGTTGAAGTTATTCACCAACTTTCTAGTTACTTCTATAGCAATGATGTCTTGATAGATACCACACATTGCTTCTGATGTCATAAATTAGTTATGGATATTTATTGCCAACGTGACTTGGAACCTATAGGGTCACACACATAGGATACACTCAGCATAGGAGTTTATTCATGAATGATGTATAACTTGATTACTAAAGTGTTAGGTATTCAATTTAAACAAAAATGATTGGAAATTGACTGATAGGATTGTGAAATGACCAATTCTAGTGTCAAAGCGATCGATTCAAGTGTCATGCCAATTTGAACTGACATAGATAATAAGATCTCTTACACAACTATCGCAACAAGTGAAGCGATTGACTCAGTTATGTGAATTGACCAATTTAGGTTGTGAACTGACCATTTGATTGATGATGTTGACATCATATTGTGCATTAATCAAATATTAAATGTCAATATAGTTGGGAATAGTAAACATAGTGGGATGACTGGTTCAAGGTTTAATCGAGTCGTCTCATGTGTGAACTGACCAGTTCACTAGTGAATCTACCGGTTCATGGTTTGTGGGTTCCGAAAAACTCATGAAAATATATCCCTTTGACACTTGCTTAGACTGGAACTCCTAACCCATACCCTCTTATAAATAGAGGAGTAGTCGAGGATTTCTAGAGACATAACAATAAACTTTGACCATTTTTGTCTTCTGATAGTTGTGGTGACATGAGAACCCAAAGAAGTTCAACCTATCAAAGGGAGGAACAATCAGGGAGAGACAATTGGGAGACCAAGTGGACACGAGCATGTTGAATAGAAGGGACATCTCCTTCTTGTCCATTCATCTATGAAAATAACAAGTCTCAATGGTCTGTGTCAACCACTACATAGGCGAGAAGGCCATTTCCACCCACTAGAAGGACACAATCAACCACTGTCTATGGTGATCAACTAGGAGGTCGTTGCTGACAGTCGTTCAGGTACAACTTGAAGAAAGGAGCACACGACATCAAGGGATAGTCATTGGGCTTTCTCCAAGACTAGGTATAAACCTTGAAAATCACTTTTTCATTACAAAAGTTTTTGACGCGATCTACTATCTAAGGGGAATATAGTAGTAAATATTTTGTTTCCACTACCATATCTGATGCCATTTTCCAACAATGGTATCAAAGCCACATCAATTTACCATATTTTAGGATTTAATCGATATGATTGAATTTTTGGTTTTATCATTTATTTATTACATGAGATGTAAATATTTAAATGACTAATGTGCATATACAATTAAATATCACTTACGATATCTATATATGATATGATATATATGTAATTTATACATGTCACTCTAAAAGTGGATGTTAGCATGTTTATGGTCAATAACTCTAGATATTTGTGTTTGTTTGGATGTTTGTTATTCCTATTTATATCTCATTTTCATACGGAGCATCTATATTTTGTTCCATATGTAAAAGTATTCATTCTCTTATTCATATGCTCCCTTCAAATGTAACTCGAGGTTTCCTTATTCCATGTAATACATTAAATTGAATAGTTTTAATTCCTATTATGGAAAAGAACACGCTCTACAACAGACAAAGTGCTCATTTCAGAAGATGAATTGATCAGCTAGAGGACTAATGAGGCTTGATGACAGGATGAGCCGAACCAATTGGTTGGGGGGACAATCGATCGACTGGAGGTGTCCATAAATTATTTGGACAAGAGACCAAATGACCAATCCAAGAGACCAACCGATCGAACAGGAGGCAAGGAGTGACAATATCCTTTTCTTCGTCGTTGTTGGCATAAAAAATATGTGACTGAGTATGATTAATCATAGGCCAATAAATAGTACTTCAGCTTGTTGCAAGGCATCTCAATATTTCTAGGGGAGTCATGTGATAGGTGAATGGAAGATGAGAAAAAAAAGATAAAGACCATATCAGGAGTTTGCACGACACGTTGGCAATTTGAAGACCTTTACTCATTCTCTGACGACAACAACATATTGATCGGTTCAAGAGTTGAATTGATGGACCCAGATTGGTTTGATCTCATACACAAGTTTCTACATATGATGTAGACCTTAGGTGGTAGTGATTCCTTGTAGCTCCTAGGAATTATAGTAGCATGGCCATAACCATCACTTGTGTTTTATAATTGTATTTTCTCTTTTGTGGGATATAGTATGTATATAATACATATAAGTATGTGGTGTTTGGATATGTATATATGTTTATATAAATATAAACCTCCCTCAATAAAATATTAAGTATTATATGCTTTCCATAAGTAGCACACATTAAAAGCTTGATCAACTATGCTTGAGCACCCAAAGCGTGGTACACAATCTATCTCATGGAAGTGTGATGGTAGTGATGTGAGCCTACCAAGTAGGGTGCATGACTATCATGTTGGCTTTTGGATCAGAATTAACTAGGTAATCTTAATGAGATTAAGTACCTAGAAGCATGAAGATGACTATGGAAAAGAGTTGCACATACCATCTATCAAAAAATTACATAAAATGAAATTGAAAAAGGTTGCCTACCTTAATGATTGATCATGGATATTGGCGTTGGTCAGGTAATAACTCAATTATTTTGGGTCTTGGCTCACTAGAAAATTATACGTTGCAATCTTCAGAATTGATATGTGAGGGTTGTTTGTTTGAAAAATATAGTGGGATAGATAATTAATTAAAGGCCTAATTAAACATCAAATCAAATCAAATATAAAGTGTTTTAACAAATTGCAATTTTTTATTATAGAAACAAATTGCCAACTACTAGTCCTTAAGAAGAACAAACTTAATGAAATAAACTTTCATGACTGGTTTTGGACTTTGAGAAGGGTTCTCAAATATGAGCATGAACTCTATGTCCTAGATACACCAATGCCAAAAGAACCCACTCCAGATGCACCTATCGATGAGGTGGATGCTTATTAGAAGTAGATCAACAATGCCTTAGACATTAAGAACCTTATGCCATGTTGTATGAACTATGAGTTGATGAGCAATGTGAATGCATGAGGATTATTGAGATGGTAACACTTCTTAAAAACGTGAACAATAATCATGAAAACCAAGAAAGGTACAATGTCTCAAAGGCACTCTTTAAGTGCAAGATGACAGAAGGAGATCATGTAGAGATCCATGTGCTCAATATGATTGGACATGTGGAACATCTAGAGGAATTGTGATTTCCTATGAGATAAGAGTTGCCCACATATATGATTCTATAATTGTTGCCTGAATCATATAGCCAGATTATCGAGTATTATTACTTGAGTAACATGGGCAGACCATTGTCAGAAGAGCTCAACATGTCGATAAATGACAAAGAATGAATGAAGGAGGACAAATCCATGATAGTGATTAGTAGAGTGGAGTACAAGCATGAAAGCTAAGCCAAGAAGAGTTTTGAGGCCAAGCTGAAGTCCAACTCTTCAACACTCAAGATAAGGATAAAAAAGTGCAATAGGAATTTGTCCCTTGTACTAAGAGGATTCAGGAAGATGAGGCTAGGGATAGATATCTCCACTTCTGGTATATACGTTATTAAGATAAATTTGTCTACTTCTTCATAGTCGGTACTAGATATCAACTGTGGACCTCACATATGTGAGGATATGTAGGATCTAAAAAGAAGTAAGCCTTTACGAAAGGGAAAGGTTGAACTGTACATTGCAAATGGAGCAAGAGTTGTTGCCACTATAGTTGGAACCTATAATTTATCTCTAATGATAGGGCTTGTACTATAGTTATAGAACTGTTATTTTGTACATGTTGTCAATAAAAACATTATTTTTGTATCTTTCATGGTAAAGGATGGATATGAATTTCATATAAACAATGGTCAATATTCTATTTCAAAATATGAGATCATTTATGGAAGTTCCCCAATGACTTAAGGTCTTTATTTGTTGGATCTAAAGATAACTATTTATAGCATGCATCCCAAAAGACAAAACCCGATAATGCAAACAAAACATATCTTTGACATTATCATCTTGGGCACATCAATGAGAATCACATACCTAGACTCCAAAAAGATGGTTATCTAGACTCTTTTGATCGCAAACCAATAGAGACATGTTAGTCTTGTTTGTTGGGCAAGATGACAAAGACTCCCTTCACTGATAACAGTAAGAGGGTGAATGATCTATTGGTACTCATACATACAGATATATGTGGCCCTTTTAGAACAAATACTAGAGGTGGTTATCAACACTTTATTACCTTTACCGATGACTATAGTAGGTATGGTTATGTTTATTTTATGAAACATAAGTCAAAAAATCATGAAAATTTCAAGGATTTCATGAATGAAGTACATAACCAACTTGATAAGAGTATTAAGGCACTTCATTCTGATCGAGGTGGAGAACACTTAAGGAAAGAGTTTGAGGACCTTTTGCAAGATGGTGGTATTGTGTCACAATGGACTCCACCTGGAACACCACAACATAATGGTGTATCAAAAAGAAGGAATCACACATTGCTAGATATGGTGTGATCAATGATGAGTTTAGCTGATCTTCAGATTTCCTTCTGGAGTTGTGCTTTAGAAACTACCACGTTTACACTAAAATATGTACCATCTAAATCAGTTCAAAAGACATCACATGAGATATGGTATAGGAAGCGTCCCAATGTTTCTTTTATGAAGATTTGGGTTTGTGAAGCTTATGTGAGAAAGTAGTTTTCTAAAAAGCTTGGACTCAAATCAGATAAATGTTATTTTGTTGGGTATCCTAAGGAAACCAAAGGATATTGCTTTTGTACTCCATCTGAAAATAAAGTATTTGTTGCTAGGCATCTGGTATTCCTAGAAAAGGAATTTAATCTGAAAGAAATCAGTGGGAGGAGAGTAGAACTCAAAGTGATTCAAGACCAACAAGAAAGAATTGAACCTATAGTAGTACAAGAGGAACATAAATAGTCACAAATTGTGGTAGAATCTCAAATCCTCATGCAACACAAGAACCTTATAGATCTAGTAGGACGCATCGTTAGCCAGATAGATTTGGTTATCTAGGACTCAAGAAGGCAATGAGTCGGTCATTGAAGATGATCCGACTACCTACCTCAAAGTTGTTAAGGGTACATAGTCTAAGAAATGGCATGAGGCCATGAGATATGAGATGGAGTCCATGTAAACAACAAAGGTATGGACCTTGGTGGATCCACCTAAAGGGGTAAAACCCATAGGATGCAAGTGGGTCTTTAGGAAGAAGACTGACATCGATCATAATCTACAAACAAAGGTAGATTGGTTGCAAAGGGTTTTAGACAAGTTCATGGTGTTGACTATGATGAAAACTTTTCTCCTATTTCCATGGTTAAGTCCATTAGGATCATGCTTGCAATTGCAGATTATCATGACTATTTGATTTGGCAGATGGATGTTAAAATTGCATTCCTTAACGGGAATCATCTTGTGGATGTGTACATGACACAATCTGAGGTTTGTATAAATCCAAAGGATGCAAATAAAGTACGTAAGCTACAAAGGTCAATCTAAGGATTAAAGTAGGCATCTCAGAGCTAGAATATTCTATTTGAAATATTAGTTAAAGAGTTTGGCTTTAGTTAAAATGAAGATGAACCATGCATTTATAAGAAGGTTAGTGGGAGCATGATTGTCGAAACTCTTTGGTAAATATATTCCTACCCCAAGGTAAGGGGGAAAATTACAAGACACACATAAACATGTGAAAACTAACAAGACTACCTACAAAGTAGGTTTACATGAGTTCCAAATTTCTAATACTCAAACTAGAAACACCACCCATCTCGGGTTTGTAAACATTGAACAGAAAAAAGATCTTATGCTCAATTTAACCAAAAGAAAAAGGGTATTGCTTGCCTTCCTATCGTGTTTCTTGTAATGTGGGAGCATGATTGTATTCTTAATATTGTATGTGGATTACTTACTATTGATGGGGAATGACATCCCTACTTTATAGATGGTAAATACCTAAATAGGAAATACATTCTCTATGAAAGACTTTGGCAAATCATCCTATATTCTAGGAATGATGATCAATAGAGATATATTATATAAGGTTTCTTGGCCTAAGCTAGAGCACATACATTGACAAATTGTTGAAAAATTTAGCATGGAGAACTCAAAGAAAGGAAACTTACCCATGTCTTATGATGTTACTATCTCCAAATCTCATTGTCTCTATTCTTATAAAGAAATAGAGAGCATGAGGAAGATTTCATATGCATATGAAATTGTATCTATAATGTATGCAATGTTATGTAATCACCCAGATGCCTCATATGCCTTGTGAATGAATAGTATGTATTAGTCAGATACTAGTGAATGTCACTGGACCACCGTTAAGAACATCCTTAAGTACTTGAGAAGAAATAAGGATCGGTTCCTTGTCTAGGATGGGGAGGAAGAATTAGTTGTAAAGTGTTATGTTGATGCAAACCTCCAAACTGACAAAGATGACTACAGATCACAATCTAGATATGTGTTTTGCTTGAACAAAAGAGTTGTAAACTGGAAGAGTTCCAAGAAAGAGACAATTACTAATTCTAAAACTATGGCTGAGTATATTGTTGCATCCAGTGCAACAAAGGAGATTATTTGGATTAAGAAGTTCATCTTTGAACTTGGGGTGGTTCCAAGCATCAATGATGCAATTGAGCTATATTGTGACAAGCTAAGGACCCAGATCACATCAACATTCCAAGTACATACAAAGTCGGTTCCATCTAGTATGAGAAATCATACTATGAGTAGATTTAAAGATTTGTAGAGTACCAACTAAAAGTAATGTGGTTGACCCCTTGACAAAAGTAATTTCATAACAGAAGCATGAAGCTCATGTTAGATCACTTTGGAATAAGTTCATGGGTGATTGGCTCGAAGTGTAAGTGGGAGTCTATTAATATGTATGCCTAGAGAGCCAATCATATGATGATTGTAATGGCATATCTTATACATGATTTGATTAATAATAAAGGCAATCTTTCAATTTATTATATTTTACTCAGTTATGAGGTAATGATGTATCATAATCAATCCCTAAAGAATTATATTACACAATGAAATATGTCTTTAGGTTGAGGACCTAAAAAATGAGATGATACATATGTCAAGAGTATATACATTCTTGTTATTTCCCTAGTCAGATATTATTATGGAAGGACAATAGACAACAATAACACATAAGACTAGAGTGTATGTTGGTTGATGACAAAATCAATTTAAGTCATGATATGTGATATCAAACCAAATGCATAGATATGTGTTAGAGAATAGTGTATCATATAGACCCACCTTGAGAGTGATGCATGAGAACCATGATTTGTAGTCAGAATCATCTCTCATAGTAATGGTGGTGATTGTGGTTCTTAGGCCTGAAATCACTACACTCATCACATGTTGTTAGATGTACTTTGACATCATCCACCCTGACATTGAATAACGGTTGCCATAAAGGTGGTTCTTGGGAGCATTGTGACACATGGGGATGATTGTGAGTGATGTAGATGAAATTTGTTCCTCCTACATGAATATGATATCCTAACCACTTGAAAAGAGAGATTGAGAAATGCAAGGCCATGCTCATGTGAGTCAATATGTGATATTGAGCTTACATATATCTCAAATAGTCTGATGTGGTTTAAGGAACATGGATTGAACATTGAAAAGAATGATGATTCCATGCCTCAAGTTCGATCTAGATATCAGTGATAAAGGAATTATACAATCACTATAACACCAATTATAGATTGTAGGTTGAAGTCACTATACAACATTTTGACTATTTGGGTAGCAATGATGTCTTGATAGATACCACTCATTGATGTCATAAATTACTTATGGACATGGACTGCTAACTTAACTTTGAACATATAGGGTCACACATAGGATACACCTGGAATAGGATTTTATTCATGAATGATGTTTAACTTGATTACTAAAGATTAGGTATTCAACTTAAACAACAATGATAAAAAATTGAGTGACATGATATGAACTGACCAGTTCAAGTGTTAAACTATTGATTCAAGTGTCAGGTCAATTTGAACCAGAACAAAAAATTATAATTCTGAAACAACCAGTTCAGAAAGTGAAGCAATTAGTTTAGGCAGTGAATCGATCATTTGATTGATCAATATGATTAGATCAAGGATTGATGTTGACTTCATGTTGTGCATTTACAAAATATGGAAAGCCAATACATTTGTGCATAGAAAATATAGTGAAACGACCTGTTTAAGGGTTGAAACAAGCGTCTCATGTGTGAAATGACTGGTTCACTAGTGAAGCAACCAATTCACGGTTTGTAGATTCTAGAAAATTTATGAGAATCCATGCTTTCAACTCCTGCTTAGACTAGAACTCCTGAAACTGACTCTCCTATAAATAGAGGGGTAGTAGGGGCTTTCTAGAGGCACAATAAGCTCTAACAATTGTTGTCTTCTTACAATTGTGGTAACGTGAGAACCCGAACAAGTTCTACCCGTCAAAGGTAGTGCTATCAATGGGGAGGGTATGGGGAGGGTAAGGTCTTACCCTTACCCTTACCCTCTTTGGGTAGCGGGTAAGGGTAAGGGCAATTATCCTTCTCAACAATCTCCTTACCCTCCCCTTACCGTTACCCTCTTCGCCACAGGGTAAACGGGGAGGGTAAAGGGTAAGCGGGTAATTTTGACAAAAAGGAGTTTTATACACATTGTCTGTTGATTTTTAATAATTTTATAACTAATTTATTGATAACAACATATAAAACATTATATCTAATTGAAAATTATATGTTTCTCTGTGTAACGTTAAGTTAATTCACATAATAACAATTTTTTATACATAAATCATTTTTTTCCTTTGTATAAGTATGCATAACAAATAATTGTTTCACCAACACCTCATTTTCCGTAAGATATATATGTTTTCCCCTCAACAAGAAAGTATTAAAAGCACAACACCAAGTCATTTTCCAATGATAGAATAAAGTATTAGGGTTAAACATTTACATACAAACTCCTTTAGAATATACTTTTGTGTAACCTTTATATCATGTGCGGGTAAAAGGGTAAAAGGGTATGGATAATGTCTATACCTTACCCTCCCCTTATAGTATAGCGGGGAAACGGGGAACGGGTAAATGGGTAAAGGGTAATAAAAATCTCTACCCTTACCCTTACCCTCCAGGGTATGGGTAAGGGTAAACGAATAATACCCTCCCCATTGACAGCCCTAGTCAAAGGGAGGAACATCAAGGGAGACACAATTGGATGAGCAAGTCGATGCTAGCATGTTGACTAGAAGGGACAAATCCTACTTGTTCATTTATCTAGAACAATAAGAGTTCTCGATGGTCTGTGTGGACTACTACAGAGGAGAGGAGGTTGTTGCCACCCTCTAGGAGGACACAATCAACTTCCAATCATGGTGATCAACCAGGAGGTCTAACTGACAGCTGTCCAGGTGTGTCTTTAAGAAAGGATCACACTGAAGCCAGCAATAGTCATTGGACTTGCTCCTAGACCAGACATAAACCTTGCAACCCTCTTTACCATTATATACATGTTGATACAATCTACTATCTAAGGGTAATATGGCTATAAAAGTTTTATGTCTGGTGCCATATTTCCCAACAAAAATATCAAATTTATCAACAATAATTATGAACATTATGTAGGTTGACATAAAAGGCAATTCTTAATGCATTTCATGATAATGCCAAATAAAAGTAAAATACTTGAATTACTAGGAAATACATGAAAAAGCAACATGGATCTAAAAGAATCTTTACATATTCTTAATGAGATCAAGAGCGTAGTCCATATCAGGATCATGTCCTCTAAAAGAAGTGTCACATACTATTACATAAGAGTATCCCCAATTAATTATTTTGTGGTTACCAAAGAATAGGGTTCAAGAAAAGTAGGGACCCAAGAAAAGTTGAAGTGGGCAATAATGTCTTGATGTTGGGGTTTAGAAAATTGTTTGTGATGAAGTTTGATGGTTGTATGGTGGTTGTGGATAGTTGAAGTTTATATTGTATGGAAGGATGATCTTGTGGTAAGTGCAGGAAGGATATTTATCAAGGAAATTTAGTGTTAAGGTATGCATGCGTTCATTGAGATATGTCATTGCATGATGTTGATAATTGAAGTGTTTTCTAAGTTGATAGGCAGCACCATTGAAATAGGCAAAGTCATTTTCATGAATGAAAGCGCAAGGTGGATAAGGAGGTGGTCGAGGAGTAGGTCTTGTGGAACCTCTTCTTCTATTCTAGACTATTTATGACCAAAGACAATTCCCATTTTTCCAATAGTGTGAAGATTAATTTTTTGGGATAGACGGTCCTGAATGTATCTTAAATCAGAGAGAAGTTCACCATTCAAATGCTCAATGAGATGACATACAAAGTCCAAAAAAGGTGGTGAATCCTTTAATTTAAGCATCTCATGGAGGAGGATCTTCACAAAATTAATGGGAATCTTTTTGAGAATAGCATAAATGAGATACATGAGGAATTAAGGAATTTCAATTTTGTTGGACCAAGAAGAAATATTGGAACTAATAATAAGATTAATACTTTGGGATTTTTGAGTGAGATAAGAGGCATAGAGTGTAACTATGGTCTCGTGATAAGTTACACCAAGGAGAAGAACAAATCTTTTAATAAAATTTAGGGAAATTTCTTCTTGCAAACGATTAGAAAACTTATTTAGAGGGTTTGTAAAATCATTTTGGTTGATGTCAAGCAAGGTGTAGATGGCATCTACGTCAAAAGTAAAATGATGGCCATTTAACATGGAGGATAGGGATAAAACATCTTTGTCTAAACAAATTAGATTACAAAAGAATTCATGGACAACTCTTGATAACCAGAAATGATAGTTTGGGATAAGAAATTCTTCAAGATATTGAACTTTGAAAATAGGAATGTCAGACGCTTATTTTGAAAACTAATTTAAACCTTGGAATGTGGTTTTCCTAAATAACAATAATTGAGGGGTTTAATGTAAACAAACCATGAAATGGTATTTCTTATATGAAAATGAAGTAAGAAAAATTAAAATGAGACAGATTTATTTTCTCTTTCATATGTCAACTATGTGTTGCAATTAGTTCAAATTGATGAATATTGGTTTCCCTTTCGTTCCTCTCTTTCATTTTCTTGGAAATATTTAAAAGGAAATAAAAAGAAAGATAAACGACTTTTTGAGAATATACATATGGGATAAGATACCTTGGCCAAGAAGTTTTCCTTTTTGTAGCTTTTAGTAAGAAGAGAGAATCAATAATCCCTTTTTGTTTCTCTCCTCTAATATTGTATTCCCGTAAAGGCATAAAGAGGGATATAAAATAAATCTTGAAAAGATCATCATTGTTCACCTTATTTTGGAGTCAAAGACACAATCATGGAAATATATTACACATGATCATCTTTAATGTACATAATTTGAGATAGTGACTTTTAATGAATTAATAGATATAATATTGTCAAAATATAAATCTAAGAGGATTGGAAGAATCTAGACTCCTTACTAGATGTGTGGACCAAATTTGATTAAGTTTTGACCATGTTTGACCCTATAAAATTAATTAAACAAGTTTCTATGTAGTTAATAATTAGATTTAACAGAGAATATCATTCATGCATCAATAATCCTATTATTCCTACGGCTTCTCACCTCTTGCACTCTCTTTTGATCTGTTTCCTTTTTTCACAAGCTTCATGCACAATTTGTTCTTGATCTGACGACACTGGAATCATCTTCCTTCTCCTCTCTAATTGTGGGTGTGGAAACAATTCACCTACTTTCCTTCCTCAACCCCTCCCTCTCTCATTTGTCCATCATTTTATGAATTTGTTTCACCATAGAACTATTTTCTCTCTCCCGAACACAATGGGCACACCTCACCCTCCCTCTCACTCTGTTGATGAAACCCCCAATTAGGGATCAGACCCCTCCTCCACCATGAATGCACAAACATGCCCACTACCACCCTCACCTCTATTTAAAGGACTCAAAAGCATCTCCCGCCTCCATGCATCTCTCCTCCACCAACAATTGATCCTCCTCTATCTAGAGTCACTTCCACCTAGTCAATCTTATTTTTTGGAAAACTCGACCTCACCCTAACGTCCACCACTTCATTTGGCTCAATTGAGCATCGAGTAAGCATCCCCAACATCCATACTTCATTTTCACAATCTCGTTTTCCCCCACACCTACCCCATTCGTTGGACCCAAAAGCCTTTTCTGAGGTCCTAGCCGATGATTCACTCTGTGCTTTGTCAATTGACCAAAGACCACATAAATGGTTTACATAGTTCAGACTTCATTCCTAGATGATTTTCTCGGCTTTATTGAAGGTTGTTTCATTGGTTGTCAAAGGTTTTTGATCAAGACTTGACTTCCTCTATTTTCACCTTCCTTTAATAGACTCTAGTGCATCCCTAGACCTTGTCTTCATGCAATGGCACCCTTGTCTTCATCGTGATCTTGCAAAGACCTTCATCATGTGTTTGTGCTCCTTTCTCCCAATTTTTAGTGATTTTGTTTCACCTCTCTTTTTCTCTGTTAGCCATGGAGCAAGCCACAGAGTTAGGTCTCAAGTGCATGCCAGAACCCCAAGATGTCTTGTTGGCTTAGTCAGTTTATAAGCAACTCAAAGATAGCCTCATTTTCCCTAGAATAAGTCATGTGCCTCCCACTGGATCAAAGAAGGAGAGCCCTAAGTGAGGTTCTCTCTGCCATGGATCGAAGAAGGAGAGCTCCAAGGGAGGTTCTCTCTACCATGGATCGAAGAAGGAGAGCTCTAAGTGAGGTTCTCTCTACCATGGATCGAGGGGGAAAAAACCAGATCATGTTTTGACACTGGTATCCCTGCATTTTCCGTTAAGTTATCAATTTTACAAGGGCAGTTTGGGGTTTTTTATCGCCTCATTTCATTTGACTAGTGGTCCACTAGAGCGAGTCTCCTTACCAATTGGCTGACTGTGATTGGTCCACCTCAGAGCGGCCCTACCTCCTAGAGAGGTGAATGGACCCGGATAACATACATAGTGTCTTTATGGTGATTTTGATTGGGTGCCATTCTCTAGATTCATATAAAATTATTGGTTAATTAAAAATAAAAAATATGTGTTGGAAAGAACTTTTAATTTTCTATCGACCTAACATGTTTCTAAAATGTTGTTTTACACATTCAATCTCTTCAATATTTCAAAGACTAAGATTAGAGTTTTAGGAATTATGAATTAATGTAAAGATTATGATTTAAATCAAATTACAAGTGATTAGAGGACTAAATCAAGTCAGATGACTTGACCTAAGGAGGTTTACCCTAGGTAAGAGGACCATGCATATTTGGCAGAAGTAATTTTGTTTTATTTATTATTTATTTGTGATTATAAACATTAGTTGGTTTCATTAATTATGAATGCCTTATCAAAATATATCATGTATAGTTATCACTGTTTGATGGGTTGTATATTTATAGTCTATGGTATAAACCTAGTTACCATTATAGTTATGATTAATGATTCATGCTCAAGAAGGGAAAATCTTATAATAATTTATGAGGGAGAAATCCCATCATGGTATTAAGAGGGATCAATCCCATTATGATCAAGAGTAAGTTTAAGATCATAAAATGATTGATTCAATATCTAAGTTAATGATGAAAACCATGGAATTTTCTATTTTTTATATGTGCCTCATTCATGGACCACAAGAGGTCATTAAGGGATTTCCTAGAATTATGGGCTTCCTAGAAACTATGGGCTCCAATGGGGAAGTAAGAGAGGTGGCATATATTTACTTATCCAATTAATCATGTTTAAAGTTATTCAATGAATTCTTAAGACAATCCATGTTCAAGTTTATGCCAATTTATTTCAATTCAAGTTATATTTATGTTATGTCTTATAAAGTGCCAAATACTGCTTATTGATGTGATGTTTGTTTGCATGGCTGGGGACGTGATGTCTGCGGGACTTGAAGCAAGTGGAGTATCGAGGACAATCAAAGACTAGAAGCTTTTCAATTTTTCTCTAGTGGGCTGACATTTACCAAACCAATCTAGAGATTTATAGATCATACACATTCTATTTAATCATGATACCAAGTACACAAGATTTCATAAGATAAACTAGTTGCTGTTATATTTTACCCAAGAACTATGTATGAATCTGATTTCATTCAATGCAAAGTGTTTCGTTTACATAAATTGCTAAGATTAACATATCATGACAACCCTCTTGAGTAAGAATTCTTCTGCTTAGTGATATTTACATCAAGTGAAAAGTTGGATGCTACACTATGGTATCATGGCAAATTTGGTAAATGGCCACTAGGAAAGTATGATTTCTATGTTCTAACCCTATGTATATGTCCTTTCAGATGGCCCATAAGAGACCCGATAAGGGAAAAGATAACATGGATAATGGTGATAGGTCCTTTAGTGAATGAATTGACCATAAGAGAAATCCTAAGGCAACCATAGAAGATCTTTTTTGAGAACTCACCAAAACTTTGTGACAATGTCCCCATCCTTCGAGGAACCATGAGGTGACACTAGTGGACTTCCTCAAGTTAAGGTATGACTCCTTCTTTGGTGAAGGAGAAGTTGATGTAGTCATAAAACATGAGGAATGGATTATATGCATGCAACACTTCTTCCATGACGTGGACTACCCTTAGCACTCAAGGCTATTTTTTCAACCCACCTATTGAAGGGAGAAGCCCATACATAGTGGGAGAACCTCCTCAACTCAAGGGCATTAGATGCACCTCCACTCACATGGGATGGTTACATTGAAGCCTTCAAAGAGCATTATATCTCTGAATCCATGATAGAAAAGAAGTATCTAGAGTTTGCCAACCTAGCTCAAGTGGGTCACATGAGTGTGACCCAAAATTCCATAAAGTTGAATGTATTATAAAAGTATGGATATGAAAATGATGTGCAACATAGGGCCAACAAGTTCATCTGGGGACCCAAGTCTAACCTAATATTTTACTTGACTAGAAGAAGCATACATGCTCTTCAATAAGCCCTGGATGTAGCGTAAGAGTTGGAAGACCACCCTGGGCGATCACTCTAGAAGTATGTTCCTCACAAACATATCCAACACCCTCCTCCCAACAACAATGAAATTAAGAAAAAGGCACTTGAAGCTAAAGCTGAACAACCCTAGTGTCCAACTTGTAAGAAGCATCATGCATGCCCATGCATGCATGGTATGAGATCATGTTACTAATATGGAGAACTAGAGCATATCAAGCCAAATTGTCCTAAGCTCTTGGAGAAGGACCAAAACTAGAATAAGGATCATAATCCACCTCCTAAGAGACAAACTAGGACTTTCACCAAGGAAGTAGAAAAGAAATATGAGGAAAAATGTAATAGTAATTCAGGTTCACATAACTATTTTATGAAATACTATTCTTTACATGCAAAATTTTGAATATAAATGGATCATGATATATTAAGCATCATTAAATGAATACGTTAGGAAAACCATAACATGGTTAGTACGCCTAAAGAAAAATTTTGAGGACAAAATTTATTTTAAGGTGGCTAGAAATGTCACACCCCAATTTTCAAAACTAATTTAAACGTTAGATGGGGTTTTCCTAAATAAAAATATTTGAGGAGTTTACAGTAAAAATACCATGAAATAGTCTTTCTTATATGAAAATGAAGTAAGAAAAATTAAAATGAGACATGAAATATATTTTCTCTTTCATATGTGCATTATGTATTGCAAAGAATTCAAATTGCTGAATATTGGTTTCCCATTCCTTTTTCTCTCTCCTATTCTTGGAAATGTTTAAAAGGAAATAAGAAGAAAGATAAAAGAATTGGAATTCTAAAATATACATATGAAATAAGATAGCTTGGCTAATAAGTTTTCCTTATTATAGCTTATAATAAGAAAAGAGAATCATTAATCCCTTTCTCTCTCTCCTCCAAGATGGTATTCCCATAAAGGCATAAAGAGGGATATAAATTAAATCTTGAAAAGTTATTCATTACTCACCTCTTTGGAGTCAAAGAAACAATCATGGAAAGATATTGTACATTATTTCACCATTTATGTACATAATTTGAGATAGTGACTTTGAATGAATTAATACACATAATATTGTCAAAATAGAAATCTTAGAGGATATGAAGAATCTAGACTACTTATTGGATGGGTGGACCAAGTTTGGTTAAGTTTTGATCATGTTTGACACTCCAAATTAAATTAAAAAATTTACATATAATTATGAATTAGTTTAATAGAAAATATCATTAATGCATCAATAACCCTTTGATTTCAGGTATTGGTCACCTATCATCCTCTCTTTTAATTTGTTTCCTATTTTTGTGTACTTCATCCACCATTTGTTATCGATCTAACAACACTGAAATCATCTCCCTCCTCCTCACTAATCACAGGTGTAGAAAAAATTCACCTACCTTCCTTCCTCAACCCATCTCTCTCTCCTATCTCCACTGTTTTACAAATGTTCTTCACCATTGAGTTCATCTATCTCTCTTAAACATAATGAGGCAATACTCACCCTCCCTCTCACTCGAAATGCCCAATTAGGGCTTGGACCCCCTCTCCACCATGAATGTAAAAACATGACCACAACCACCCTTGCCTCTATTTAATGAACTCAAAAGCATCACCGACCTCCACACATATCTCCTCCACCAACAATTGGTCCTCCTTTCCTAAGCCACTTCCACCTAGTCAGTCTTGTTTTTTGGCAACCTCAATGTCATCCTGACGTCCACCACTTCCTTTGGCTCAATTGAGCATCGGTAATGTAATGCATGGGCCCACTGCCCAATGCTCTAGTAGAGTTTCTAGAATGACGATTGGCCCCACACACCATCACTAGCCTTAACTGTGTGCTTTATCCTCACTCACATGCAATCCAGGATCAACTTCCTGAATGGTCACCCATCCTAGTACTACTCCAAGTTGAGCACACTTAACTATGGAGTTCTTTAGTGATGGGCTCCCAAAAAAGGAGGTGCATCTTGCTGATATGGGTAGTCCAATCATTCCTTTTAAGATCATTATATCTGAGGCCTCAAATCCTGGGATGCTACAATCTCCCCCACTTAGACTCTTGACGTCCTCATCAAGGCTCAATATACAACCTCATAATCTCTTCCCCATTTCAATGTAGACCCAGAATGGCCCATGGACACCCAGCTCCCATCTAAGGCTACCAGCGCAAGGGTGGCTCCATTTTGTCTCAGTGGATAGCCCTTTCCATCTTGCCTAGACTGCATGGCTTAAGACTGGCATGCCACATGCCCATGTGGGCCCTACCTACTGGAGGGGATTTGGCTCTGATACCATTTGTAATGCCTGGGCCCACAGCCCAAGGCTCTAGTAGAGTTTATAGAATGACAATTGACCCCATAGTCCACTACTAGCCTTAACTACATGATTTATCCTCACTCACACGCAAGTTGGGACCAACTTCACGACCGGTCACCTATCTTAGTACTACTCCAAGCTGAGCACGCTTAACTATGGAGTTTTTTAGTGATGGGATCCCAGAAAAGGAGGTACACCTTGGTGATATGGGTAGTCCAAGGATTCCTTTTAAGATCATTATATCTGAGGCCTCAAATCTTGGGACATTACAGGTAAGGAATCCCCACCAACCACACTTCATTTTTGCAACCTCAGTTTGCCCCACACCTACCACAGTCGGTGTACCCTATAGCCTCTATTCAAGTCCCGGTGGCAACTCACCTCTTTTGCTTCTCAATTAACCAAAGACCACAGAAATGCCTCTTGTAGTTCTGCATTCAATTTTAGATGGTTTTTCCACCTTTAATGGAGATTGTTTCATTGATCGTGAAAGGTTTTTATCATGATTTGACTTCCCATTCTTTCCGCCTTCCTTCGATGGACACTAGTGCATCCCTGGACCTTGTCTCCATGCAATGGTGCCCTTTTCTTCATCATGATCTTGTAAAGCTCTTTGTCCTGTGTTCGTGCTCCTTTATCCTTGTTTTCTATGATATTTTTTCACCTCTCTTTCTATGCTGTTAGCCATGGCAAAAGCCATGGAATCAAGTCTTCAGTGCATGAGACCCACTATGGCTCGTTGGCTTAGTCAATTTATGGGCAACTCAAAGACAACCTCATTTTCCCTGGAATAAGCTTTGTAGCTCACATTGTATTAAATCAAGAGAGCTCTAGGTGAGGTTATCGCCACCATGGATCGAAGGGGAACAAACCAGGTCATGTTTTGATCATGGTATGCTCACATTTTTAATTACATTATCAATTTTACAAGGGCAGTTTGAGGTTTCTGTTGCCTTGTTTCATTTGTCTATTGGTCTGTTGGAGCGGGTCTCCTTACCAGTTGGCCAACATTGATCGGTCCACATAAAATCCAGCTTGCCTCTTGGCCAGGCCATTAAAGCCAGATAACATACACACATAGCTTTTTGGTAATTTTTATTGGGCCATTCTTTGGAAATTCATATAAAATTATTGATTAATTAGAAAAATACACAAAAATATGTGTTGGAAAGATTTTTTAATTTTCTATTGACCTAATTGTTTTTAAACTCTATTTTACACACTCAATCTCTTCAAATTCTAGTGACTAAGATTAGTATTTTATGAATTATGTACTAATGTAAACATTATTATCTCAATCAAATTATAGGTGTGATGACCTAGAGTCACAATAGGGTGAATGAGGTTTCATGAATCTATGACATGTCAAATTCTAGTGGTAAAATATTCACTATATTACAAAAATTGATACCTGCCTTAAAATTCAAAAATCATGATATGCCCTTCAAATTTATCCTCTTGACTATGGAAGATTTTGATATTATACTTGGTATGGATTGTCTATACATGTATTTTCTATTATAATAAGAAGAGGGTACTCCTCTCTTAACCTCTTTCTAATCATGTGGTAATCCTTAGGGGAAGTAGATTCTATGATAATATGATAATATCCTCTCTTGAAGATAAAAATCTCATTTCTATAGGTTGCAAAGTCTTCCTCGCATTAGTATTAGAGACCAGTCCTAGTACCAGAACCATAGAAAGAATGGAGGTGGTACATGATTTTCTTGACATATTCTCATAGGAGCTTCCTAGGCTACCTCCTAACCGAGACATTGAGTTCTCTATAGATCATCTTCCTGGAACCACTCTAATTTCTAGGGCCCCATATAGGATGGCTCCTGCTGAGATTTTGGAGATGAAGAAACAATTGTAAGACCTTCTTGATAAAGGTTTTAGCTATCCTAGTGTTCCCCTTGGGGTGAGCCTGTTCTCTTCATGAAGAAGAAAGATGGTTCTATGTGCATGTGTATTGACTACTGCATGTTGAACCAAGGCACTATTAAAAAAAGGTACCCTCTTTCCCGCACTAATGACCTCTTTGACCAACTTTGCACTACTAAAGTTTTCTCCAAAATTAACCTCGATTCTGGCTAGCATCATCTCAAAGTTAAAGATAGTGATATTTCTAAAACTACTTTCCGAACTCTTTGTGGGCATTACATATTTCCTAGTGATCGCATTCAGATTAACCAATGCACCTGGCTTATTCATGAATCTTATAAACAAAGTCTTTCAACCCTATCTTGATGATATTCTGATCTATTCTAGTTCTATGGATAAACATTGTAAGCACTTGAAGGCAGTTCTTGAGGTCCATCGAGCTTAGAAGTACTATGGGAAACTTCCTAAATGTGAATTTTGGATTGATAAAGTCATGTTCCTTGGACATGTTATTTTTGGGGGAAGTATATCTATTGGTCTTGCAAAAGTGTCAGTTGTTCTTGACTGACAACCTCCTCAGAACCCTTCTGAAATCCTAAGTTTCTTGGGTTTAGATGGAATTCACATTGTTTCATCCCTAATTTCTCCAAAAGTTGCACTTCCTCTTACTAAGATTACTTGAAAGGATGAGTGATAGTATGGTCAACTATTTGTGAGTCCAGATTCTAGGATCTAAAGTAGAAACTAACATCAACACCTATTCTAGTTTTACCTTATGGAAATGAAGGGTTTGTGATCTTCACTGACACTTTGAGGAATGGTTTAAGTTGTGTCCTACAAAAAAACATGAAGGTAGTGTTGCATCCAGATAGCTAAAACCCAATGAGATTAATTATAACACCCATGATTTGGAATTACATGCAATAATACATGTTCTCAAAGTCTGGAGGCACTACCTGTATGAGACAAGATTTGGCATCTTCACTGATGACAAAAGTCTAAAATATATATTGACATTGAAGTACCTAAACTTGCATCAATGTAGGTCGATCGAGTATCTGAGTGACTACAATTTCACTATAGCCTACCATTCGGGTAAGGCAAATGTAGTCGATGATGCCCTTAGAAGAAAAAGGGCATTATGTGCATCATTCTATTCCCGAGTGGAAGAACATGTAAGATCTGGTGGACTAGAAGCATAAATTTTTCATGATCATGTCGATATCAACAATATTTCAATCATATGTGGCATATAGTCTGAACTTCTTGAGGCACAAAAGGCTAGTCGAGACCTTGGAGAGATTTCTTCTTTGCTGATCTAACCTCAAACACACTTGTCAGTGGGTGTTGATGCTGGTCTTCAATATAAGAATCATATGTGGGTTCCCGAGCAGTCATATGTGAATACAAAGATTCTCAGTGAGGCATATGGGTCAAAGTACACAGTTCATCCCGACACAACTAAAATGTACAAAGACCTACAATGACTTTTCTAGTGGAGGGTTATGAAGTGTGAAATTGCTAAATTCATTCTAGATGTCTAACGTGCTAGAGAATGAAGGGAGAGCACCAGAGACTAGATGTCCTACTACAACCCATTAAAATCCCTGAATGGAAATGGGAACACATCACCATGCATTTTGTGGTGGGTTTACCCAGGACCAGAAAAGGATATGATGCTACATGGGTTATAGTGGATCATCTCACAAAATCAACTCATTTTGTCCATGTGAAGACAACAACAAACATTTTCGAGCTTGTAGCCTCTATATACGGTAGATAGTACATCTACATGGAGTTCTAGAGTCCATTATTCCAGACAGGGATCCAAAGTTCACTTCCAAAAAAATAGGTTCAAGATGAACTGGGTATAAAATTGAACTTTAGCACAACATATAATCCTTCAGACCAATGGCCAGTCTCAACATATATTGTAGATTTTGGAGGACCTTATGCGGGCTTGTGTTCTCGATTGGGAAGACCCATGGGACCATTACTTGCCCTTGGCTGATTTTTCATATAACAATAGCTATCAGGAAAGTATTGGGATGCCTCCATATGAAGCTCTCTATGGCAGACCATGCATAACTCCACTATAGTTGGATGATGTCAAAGAGCACACCTTGAATAAAATTGAGGAGATGCAACTTTCCACAGATAAGGTTGCATTGATAAAGCAGAGGATGAAGTGGGAAAAATATAGGCATAATTCTTATGCATATGTTCACTGGAGGGAATGCCAATTAAAAGAAGATGATCATGTTTTTTTCAAGATCAAACCTTTCCAAGCTTTGGCCAAGAACAAGGAGAAACTCAGCCCTTGCTTCATGGGACTCTTTGAGATCTTAGGATGGGTTTCTGAATGTGAATATCATCTTTCTCTTCCGCCTTAGTATAGTGCAATGCACAATGTGTTTCATGTATCTAATTTGAAGCCTTATGTCAAAGATCCTAATCACATTCTAAACTATGAGCCTCTAGAGCTGAAAGATGATATATCTTATGCTGAATCCCCAGTAAAAATACGTGATTCTAAGACAAAGGAGTTTCACAATAATCAACACATAGATATGGTGAAATTTCACTAGAGCCACCATGATCAGATTGATGCCATTTGGGAGCTCATGTCTGAGACCAAGCATAGGTATCCATGTCTCTTTCCAACTTATTGAATTTTGATGACAAAATTCTTAAAAAGAAGGGGACAATGTGATAAAGTGAGTTTCTACATTATTTATTTTCTCTCTCTTACAAATTCAATGATATTGATAATCACTCAAAATTAGTTTTCCCAAACACTATCAATCACCTATCTTTACTAATTTGACCATATGGATATACAAATTTCAACATAACACAAACCATAAATGAACATTAGGGTAAATCATGTGAAAGTACCTAGTCAATAACTATGATCAACATTTAAATTTTAATTTTAATTTCTTAAAATAGGTGAATAACCATATCACAGAGCTCCATCTAAAATTTCATTTCAATTGGATGTACCAATCAAGAGTTATGAGCATTTGAGGTTATACATTTTATTTCATTCATTTTAACCCTATGACCTAAATTTTCTGGTTTAATTTATCAAGTGTGACAAATAATGTCACACGGTCACATTATCACCTAGGAACAATCCTTTGTTTGGTATGTCATTAGATCTGAAACATCCAAAAGAGATTTGATGATGCCAATTTCATCACCTACCTCCCACAAGACTCGACCTTCTCTCCCAACAAACTAGACACTTGACATTGGCCACCCACGCTCATACTAGATAGTATCTCATGAATCTAAAGGGATATTTCTCCCTCCCTCACCAGATCAATCTCAACAACCCACATCTCAACCACCATTATCCTCAAATTAGGGAGAATGAACCCCTCTTTCCTCACATCTCTCACTATCGGCAATGCCCAAGTTAGGGATTCCTCACACACACATGCCTATTTAAGGTCCCAATACCTCCGCCTAAAATCCTTAATCCTCTCCTATAGTCAATTGGTTGCCAGTTAGACCATCTGCCAATATGGGATCCAACCTTCCCATCCACCTATGTTTGACCTTGACCACTTTGGTGCACACCTCCGCATAGCAATTGAAACCCATCCACCTTTGTGGGATCTCCACAAGGCTCAGTGGTGCCCCCTTCCTACACACCTAAAGATCCAACTCCCTGACCCCCTCTCTCTGATAACCTTCTCCACCATCACAGTGGCAAGAAGCTCTAGAGGGAGCCAAAGTCCATAACATGATGCCCTTGGATGGAGAGGCCTCACTAAGGTGTGGCAACCTTCTTCTAGATGCCAACACCACCCCAACCTAAGTAGGAGCTCACTGGAGTCTGCTCCTGGCTACTCTAGTCTTCAACCAATTAAGTATGAAGAGACCAACGTGGTGACAACTTGGACCAAGGTGGGTCATTATTGAGTCACCGCAAGGGTGGAGGAGGTCACCAAAGAGGCGGGGTCAGGGAGGTGGATCTTCAAGGGCGTAGGAAGGGGCACCATTGAGCTTTATGGAAACCCCACAAAGGATGATGGGTGTTCAATTGTGATGTGAAGGTGGACACCAAAGGTTTTGAGCTCAGGAAGATCTGGAGGGGTCAAATCTCATATAGGTGGATGGGATGACTCACAACCAATTGACTATAGGAGAGGATTAAAGGAGGTTAGACGGAGGTATTGGGATCCTTACATAAACTTGTGGAAAGAGGGATTCATTCTCCCTAATTTGAGGATGAGGGTGGTTGAGGTGTGGGTTGTTGAGTGATGAGGGAGGGAAAAATATCCCTTCAGATTTGCAAGATATAGCTAGGATGGGTGCGCGAGGTTGATGTCAGGTGGCTAGTTTTTTGGGAGAGAAGGCCAAGTCTTACGGGAGGCTGGCGACAAAGTTAACATCATTGGATCTGTTTTGGACAGTCCAAATCTAATAAAAAATCAAACAAAGGTCTGCACCCAGGTGATAATGCATCTGTGTGACATTATTTGCCACACTTGATCAATTAAACTAGAAAACTTAGGTCATTGGGTTAAAATAAATGAAATAATGTGTATAATTTCAAATGCTCATAACTCTTAATTGGTACATCCAATTGAAATGAAATTTTAGATGGAGCTCTGTTATATGGTTTATAACTATGGTACAAAATTGAGATTCAAATTCAGATGTTGATAATAGTTACTAACTAGGTACTTTACTGTACATGATTTACCACAATGTTCATTTAGGGTTTGAGTTATTTTGAAATTTGTGTAGATGGTCAAATTATAAGAGGTAGGTGATTAAGAGTGTTTGGGAAATTACGTTTGAGTTATTATTAATATCATTGAATTTGCAAGAGAAAGAAAATAAATAATGTAAAAATTCACTTTAACACAATAAGTGATTAGTCAGAGGACTTGATCTAAGGAGGTCTACCCTATTTAAGTGGGTCGTACATATTTGGAATAATTAATTTTGGTTTATTGGTTGTTTATTCATGATTATGCACACTATTTGATTTCATGAATTATGAATGCCTTGTCAAAAGATATCATGTATAGTTATCACTATTTGATTGGTTGTTTAATTATAGCCTATGGTAAAAAACCTAGTTCCAGTTATGATTATGATTAATGATTTCAGCTCAAGAAGGGGAAACCTGACATGCTAAAACCATGTGTATAAATGCAAGTGAACGCGTCGAGTAATATAGGCCTATGTGAGACCCGAGTCAAACTTAGGGAGACGTAGTCTCAGTGACTACTACTAATTATGGTGTGATCAGCTAAACCGATTAAAGAGGTTGAGTTTGAGTTTAAACAAAATAATAGAAAATTAAAATAAAAGTAATAATGGTTGATTCCAATGTGATGTATTCCTTAAAAACTTGAAGAAACATGGTAGGGTTTGGAGGTATGGCGAGAGGCGGCGGCCGTGGCGGCCGCAGTTTGGCAGGAGGGCGGGGCTTTCGACCCCCGGAAGGATGGGATCCTGGACACACTCCGAATCAGGCGCACACTCTGGAGCCGATGATGATGGACAACGAGGCTTTGTCCTCCGATCCACCCAAAGATACCACCGATGGAGACAACCCGCACCATCCCCCCGTTTCAACCACTGATGTTCTACAGAACGTAGGGATCAACCTCCTTTATGCATCGCATGCGGAGACTCACAACCCGCCACAGAAGGAACAACCGAACCCCAATATGGAGACGGATAGAACTATCCTTGACGCGGCGGAGTTTCCTGACCTACAGGGGGGTAAGCAGCCTAGTCCACTGAACGCGTCTTCCCAGAATCGTGGGGCGAACAACATCCCCCTCTCATATAGCGACATTGCATGAGGAACTTGCAGAACGATTATGGGGTTCGAGGATGCAGAGGTTGTGCTGAATAAGGAGGATATCCAAATCAAAGTGCAGGACGGAACTCCACATATGGAGATCAACCCGGTTAAGTACAACATGCTGATGAAGCCATGGTGCTACACTGTCATCATCAAGGTGCTGGGGAAAGATGTCGGCTTCATGGCGCTTCATACGCGCATCAAGGCTTTGTGGAACCCGATCGGAAGCATGTGACTGATTGACCTTGAGAATAACTATTACCTGGTGCAACTCCTCCGTGAAGATGACTACACAAAGGCCTTAACGGGAGGCCCATGGCCGATGATGGGGTCGTACCTGTCGGTGCAACCCTGGGATCCTGATTTCTCCCTGTTCAATGTAAACCCAAGGTACGTGGTGGCCTGGGTCAGAATCCCAAATATCCCCATATTCCTATATCAACAAAGGATCCTAGAGGAGGTGGGCGATTCCATCGAATCTACGGTGAAGGTGGATAATAATACCATACTGAAAAGACGCGACAAATTCGCCAGAGTCGTGGTGAAGCTGGACACCACCAAGCCGCTCACGACCTCGATCATCATCCAGGATGAGAGGTACCTGCTAGAGTACGAGAATTTACCTTCTATCTGTATGTATTGTGGGCGTATTGGGCATCAGGAGAACATGTGAAAGACGAAGGCAGACATCGAGGCGGCGGCCAAAAGAACTGTGGCGGAAGGAGATGCGCCGGCTATGTCTGTCCCGCTTGGCGACTTCACCAACGCCCTACATGCAAACCCATGCAACGCAGACCGCAGAAGTAGCCACCACCACCACAGCAAACACGCGCCCCCCCGAGCAACATATTTGAAAACCTCTCGATTGAAGAGGAGGAAACCTCGGAGCAGGTTAACCCACAGGAAGCAGCCAACAGAATCACTAGAATTGACTGGAGGGTGAGAAAGGAGAAATCGAAGAAGAACCACCAAACAATGGAACCACTGTCCCACCGACAACCACCTATCCAAGCACCTAACAACCCTACCACTACAGCACCCGCTCGACCAACAGATAGGCCGGAAAGAGTAAAAGATAACACTCATACGGTGACAGAGATCGCGGAGGGTGATATTGTCATGGTTACAGATAGCGGAGGAGACACATTGCAGAACCTATCTTTCTACTTCGGGCAATATATGCCGCAACCAAACAACAATAGCAGGTCTGGACAGAGGCCAAATCCTCCACAAGGGGGAGGTTCGGTGGGCATCCATATCAGGAACCGCAAAGTTAGTGCGACGCCGGAGAGACAGAAACTGGGGGCTAGAAAGAAGGGCACAAAACAACATACTGAGTCCGATAGCCTGACAGAAGAGGGTGAACCTAACCGTTTCGTCACAAGCACTGTTGCTTAATGATCTGTGCCGCATGGAATGTCCGAGGAATTGGCAAAGAGGACATTCAAAATGCAATCCGTCATTACAAGAACTCTCTGAGCATTGATATCCTTGCAATTGTAGAGCCGCGGATCAGTGGTACGCGAGAAGACACCATCATCAAGAGTCTTCAGTTCGACGAATCCCATCGCGTTGAGGCGGTGGGCTACTCCGGTGGAATCTGGGTGCTATGGCGCCGAAGTATAGGAGTAGTGGAGGTTTTGGCTCTGCATCGTCAATTTATCCATTGCCTCATCAACAAAACTCTTCTCATCACTTTCGTTTATGCTAGCCCCCAGCAGCAGAGATGGAAATGTCTGTGGAATCATCTCCATACCTTAGCGTCTGCATCAACGCTTCCTTGGTTGGTGTTAGGCGATTTCAATGCCATTCTTTCTCCTGAAGAGAAGAGCGGCAGCGACCATGTCAACCTATCCAGCTGTCGGGATTGTGCTGAGGCACTGGCGTCAGCTGGATTAGAGGACCTCGGTGCATCAGGTCCCAGAATGACTTTCAAGCGTGGTTGCCTGCAAGAGAGACTCGATCGTGCCGTTGCTAACAAGGACTGGTGCGATAATTACCCAAACTCCTCTGTCGAAGTTCTGCCTCGGGTTGCATCAGATCATGCACCGATTTTGGTGAGGACCAACATACACAAAACCAACTATACTAAACATATCAAAACCAGCACCAGATGGCTTGTGCGGGAGTCGTTCGTTGCTTTCGTCCAAAGCAGATGGGATAGTGAGAAGGACTTCACCGGAGCAGCCACCGCCTTCATGATAGCAGCCGATAAGTGGGACTGCGAGGAACGCAAGAAGGAAAGGAAGCAAAAGAACCTCATTCTGACCAAATTATCCAGGAAAAAACGGAACTGAGTACTTGTTATAGCAAAGATCTTGACAGGCAGATAGGGATGCTCTAGTGTGAATACATGGACATCCTTGCGACGGAGGAAGCGAAGTGGAGGCAAAAAGCAAGGTGCGATTGGTTGAAGATGGGGGACGCCAATACTGCCTACTACCAATGCATTGTCAAGGCGAAGAGAAGGAAAAATACGATTCTGAAACTGAAAAATGAGCAAGGAGTATGGATCGCAGATGACAAAGCGCTTGAGGTTCTAGTCAGGGATCACTTCCAAATGCTCTTCACAGACGACCGCCCCGCCGCCGCAATACAGGCCACCTCCACCTACCCGGGAGCCTTCACTTCCTAGGATTCCACGACATCCCAGTGGTTTGGTCGTATGCCGGACGATGAAGAGATCCTGGAAGTCCTTAATCGGATGAACCCGATCAAGGCCCCAGGCCCTGACGACATTGATGCCGGCTTTCTACAAAAGAATTGGTATACCATCAAACACTCTTTAAAACTTACCATTTCTTAGTGTTTTGTAGGGCAGCCAATTCCACATTCGATGGCCTCTTCCACCTTGGTGTTGATCCCAAAGAACACTACGCCTGAGAATTGCAACCATCTCCGGCCGATCGCCTTAAATAATGTCAACATGAAGTTGGTCTCTAAGATTATTTTGGAGAGGATTAAGCCCTTCTTGAGCGACTGGATCTCGCCAAATCATACGAGCTTCATCCCGGGGTGCCGCATCTCAGATAATACCATCCTCCTTCAAGAGGTGATTCACACCATGAGAACGCGGAGAAATGGACCGAAAACCATGATCCTGAAGCTAGATCTGGCCAAAGCATTTGACAGAATGAGCTGGAGCTTCATACACGACACCTTAAAGAGAACACCTATACCTGCTCATATCATCACAGTAATAATGAACATTCTGACCAGCGGAAGCATAGCCATTGCGTGGAGGGGCAAAACCTTACCTGATTTCAAGGCGTCGAGGGCAGTTCGACAAGGGGACCCTTTGTCCCCGTACTTGTTTGTTCTCTATCTTGAGAGGTTGAGCCAGGACATTGCCATGTTGGAGGCGGAAGGTAAATGGAAACCGCTATGCATCTCTAGGTGTGGTCCTAAGTTGACTCACTTATTCTTTGCCGACGATATTACCTTATTTGGGGATGCTACAGTGGAGCAAGCTCAGCTTATCAACCTGTGCTTCCAACGATTCGGAGATGCGTCCGGGTAGATGCTGTCTATGGAGAAATCTTCTGTATACTTCTCCAAGAACACCGACCGGGTCACCAAACACAGAGTATGCCGAGTCCTGAAGATGGAAGCTACCGAAGACTTGAGCAAACACCTTGGGGTACCCATGCTCCACAAACGGGCGAGCAAGGCGGTGTACCTGGATCTTCTAAATGCGATGGATAGGCATCTGAGCTCATGGACATCCCGCACCCTTTCCTTAGCCGGAAGAGTGGCACTAGCTAGATCCACCCTTAACACTATGCCTTCTTATATCATGTAGTCTAGCTTACTTCCTATCTCCCTCTGTGATAGCATCGACAGAATCATACGTAATTTCCTATGGGGTGGACCGAATGCTCGCAAAAGTCTCAGCCTTGTCTCGTGGAAGAAGATGATAGCACCAAAGACGATGGGAGGCATGAGTATCAAACCTGCCAGACTGCAGAATGAGGCTCTGCTATCAAAAACAATATGGGACTTCTTTACTGACAAAGGGAAACTATGGACAGACGTTATGAAGCACAAATATCTTCACAAGCAAAGAGACGGACGATCAACTGGCTCGAGACTATGGAAATTCATGGTGGACAATAGAAGCAAGGTTATGGACAAAGCCGCCAAAGCCGTTGTTAGCGGTAATGCCACCTCGGTCTGGTATGACAAATGGGTGGGCAATTGCCGCACACCAATTCTGAAGACAGGAAAATCGATCCCTGACGAGCTTCAAGATCTAAAGGTTGCTTCTATGGTGTCTAATGGGGAGTGGGACGCCGATTTCATCCGCCATTGGTTCACCGATACCACTGCTGACTCTATCCTCCACATGATCCCTCCTTCCCCGACGGCGGGTGCTGACATTTGGTGCCATCTAGATGACACACATGGCCGTTTCAGAACTCAGAACTACTACAGATCCTTGCTACATCATACTTGTATTAAGTCCCCGGGAAACTGGACCACAATCTGGAAACTGGCGGTGTCACAACGAACTAAAGTTTTTCTTTGGAAGGCCTTGCACGACAGCCTCATGACAAATGCAGCTCGGACTCGGCGCGGCTTCACCAGCGACGATAACTGCCCAAGATGTGGCAACATCAGTGAGACTTCCTCCCATATCCTGTTTGATTGCCTGTATGCTCAAGAGGTGCGAGCTGGAATAGCAACGATCCACAAGGTGATGTTTGTACCGGGTAACTCCCTGTTGGAGTGGTTCTCCCGCAACCTGAAGCATAACATGGCGAACAGGTCACGTTCCACCTGGTTTGCTATAATGGTGGAATGTCTCTGGAGGCAAAGGAATGAATTCATTTTCAAGGACGTCAGGTGCCCCCCAAGCGTTCTTCTAAGGCACATTTCGACCCATGTCAGCTGCAGCATGGAGGCTTTTAAACCGGCTGCTTCGAGGAATATCCGTACACCAACTGAAAGGCACCCTCCGTTCTTGGAGAATACTATGAGAATCAATGTTGACGGCTCTTATCGGAAACGATCGGGCACTGGGGCAACTAGCTTCTTCGCAAGGACTGCCCATCAGCAGTGGTTAGTAGGAGGTGTGCAACCTGCAAGTGGCCTCCCGATCCTGGAAGTGGAGCTTCTTGCAATCTGCAGAGGTCTCGAAGCTGTAATCCATAGATCTGAACATGTCCTTCTGGAAACTGACAGCAAGCTAGCTTGGTCTATTCTGAATTCCAGAGAACTTGTTATGCCCAAGTACCAAATCTTCGTCAATAGATTGAAGGAGCTCAAAACCCAAAAACCCGACATCCATATCCTTTTTGTTAAAAGAGAAGCAAATGTTGTGGCTGATTGTCTTGCCAAATGGGATGCTCGTCATGTAACCGAGTCAGTATCCTGGAGTCAATGCCCAAAATTCATACCAGCTGAGATCTGGGAGGAACAACGGGCTCATCATGTATCTGTAAGGTCCGCTAATTTAGCCTGCATTCCGAGAGCAGGGTGAATAAAAGTCCTTCTCGGTGATCCCAAAAAAAAATGTGATGTATTCCTTAGGATTACCGATTTCACCATGAGTTCTCGTTATATCTTATTTCTACCAAATAAATATAAATTTTATTCCTACCCTGGATATAAAGCATGTAGTCAGAATTTCCCGCTTCCACGGTGCAATCCACTACCTAGATCTAAGACAATTCCACATATATAGCAATTTATATCTTAGCCTAGGTGAATTATCGAAGACTCTGGGTTTCTTTCTGCTAACCGTACATTACCTTTCCCAAGGAACGCATAGGAAAGTGTATAACTTATGATGTTCCAACCTTTAATCCTCCTTCCATAGCGATTATCAATCTATTACTCTACTGATGGTGATCAAGCATAGGTTAATCGTTTAAAACACATCTATATATCCAGGAATAAAGAGAAATCTATATTAATTCATGTAAAAGGTCAATACAACGATTCCTCGGGCTACTCCGGGTCCTAAGGAAAGAAGGGGTTTAGCCCCGCATGGTTTTCAAGTGCGAATACATGGAGAGAGAGGAAAAAAATGAGGGAAACATGAAAGAAATTCATGCAACTCCTAGAAAGAAGATCTTCCAGATGATCCTCCTCGAGAAACGCACGTTCTCCAATCTTCCGGTAGCAAAATCGTCTGTTGGAGGTGCTCGGATCTCCCGGTTGATGTCTTTTGGATCCGTGCTCCTCTCTCTCTCTCTTATCTAGTCTTCGTGTGGTGCAACGTGAGATGATCCCCAGGTCTGTCTGTCCTTTTTTTAAGTCATAGGCCAACTTACCGTACCATATAATGTGGATCGTTGGATCTAGAAGATCTAACTTGGTTTATAATTTCTGACAGAGTTAGTGGCACAAACAACTACGGGTTACAACCTTTGCCCTACTGAGTCGGTACCACCGACAAATGATGGTCGATGGCACTGAGCTTGTGACATCCCTCCATCACCAAGACAACGAGATGTCACGCAAATACGTGTGGAACCATCATAAACAACATATTATCGAAAATAAGGGTTAATTAAAACCTATTGTAGAAAATGTCATAAGAAAGGAAATCATTACAACCAGATCCATTTCCTGCAAGGAAACATGTTATATAAATATACATGATCTTAATACATGTCCACAGCTTATAGGATCTAGGTATCCCTTAGACACAAAGAGTTCACCACCTGTTTATATACAGAACATGCCATATCAGGCCAACAGTAGGATAAACAAGCTACATCATCTATTCATCATGAAACGTCATCAAAACACCTCCAAGGACCTAAGAGTACATGGATGACTCTAGGACTCTACTACAAAACAACCAAAATAGCAGCATATCCATCTCTTGCCTCCTACTGCTCTTGTTGTTGCTCGGTCACAACCTCACGACCACCACCACATCTAGCACGATCACCTAAAAAGGTTTAAAACCAGCAGGGTGAGACACATAGTCCCAATGAGAAAAATAACTCCCTGCTGAACTATAAAACTTTAGGAAAACTGTAATAGATAAAGCAGATAACTGATATAAGCCACTCATATATGCAGCATACTAAACAGAACTAACTTTATTAACAAACGTACCAAGATATCCGGGAGGCATATAACCAGATATTTCTTATGGAACATGATTGACAAGACAAGTTATATAAGAACTTATCATAAGATATGAGGAACATATAATTAACTGCAAGACATAACTAGGGCAACTACACAAGCAAGGCCTCAACCAATGTTCCGCGTTTTTCCCTAAGAAATATATATGCTATACGGCTGGATTATGATTTATTATGCCCTAAGGAGGTGAGTTGTATGATGGAGCTTCCACTCGTGTGGAATTGCGTGCACCACTAAAAATCATAAAGATAGTAAGTCTTTAGGTTTAGCCTTGCTTATACTAAGTTAAAACTCCACCCACGTATGCTATGATACGTGGAAGTCTTATCACAATATAGTTAAGGGTCGAATCCATAGGATAACGGTCTTGTTGGTAGCAACAAGATGGAAAATGTTAGAATTTCACTTAACTCCTTTATAATTGATATTTAGTCCAAAGATTTGATTTGGTTGTTTTAAACTAAGTGCAAGTAAAGTAAAAGCGAGAAAGTAAACTTAAAGTTGTTAACAATGATAAGAAACCACTAGGATGTGATAGGTTTTCACCACCACGACGCATGGATCAAAACATGCATAATAAAAACATAACCTGCAATAAGAATCTGAACAGTTAGTATCTTTGTAGATTTAGTTTCCTTTCGGAGAACTAACTACGAGAAGTGTGGGAATGTTGCAATGCTAGCCATCCCCGAACGAATGGTCACCTACTTTACATCATTCCCCTCGCAAAGTGTGTTCCTCGACTTATCAAGGTTGTACTTTCATACGTCAACTGATTCCATTTCATAGTATGAAAGTACAAAAATGGAAGTGAGTTTTCTCCACTTCATGAAAAACACTCCTAGATGTCGACACATATGCATGGTGGATATATGCATCAAGAACCAACATTCAATCGAGATTCGAATCTAATAGTACAAACGTAGACAATTCATACTAAAAGATAAAAGATAACACAAGTTGGTGATCAAGCAACAAGCATTCGTTAATCGATTGATGTCAAACTGAAAGGAAAGTATATCTCTATTGCAAAATATGGATTACATTGTATGAAATGAAAACATGGGTAGTGGGGCTACTCCCCACACCCTAGTGAATGAGACTACTCGCTCATAGCAAAGACAAAGAAGGAGGCGAGAAGAGAGAGAGAGAACGTCATCCACATAAAGGAGAGAGGAAAGTCAACCCCTTAGAATGAGAGAGAATGACGATCTTCACACTTCATAGGTTACTCGATGATGAGGTTTCCTCTTCCCACCTTCTTTGGTGATGAGAGAGAAGGCAGCTTCAGGATGGAGTGTGGATCTCAGACCGGCAACCTTTGGGCAGAGGATGGAGGATGGAATATCTATGGAATAGTAGAGGCAGCCTCTGGACGTCTGAAACTTGATGATTTGTGAGGACCCCTCGGGTCTTATTTATAGGCTTTAAGTGAAGTCCAAATGGTTTGGGAAGTTTTGGGTCCAAACGGTCTGGAAGACCATTTGGGTTCTGAGACCGTTTGGACCCTAAGACCATTTGGACCTTGAAACCATTTGGGTTATGAGATCGTTTGGACCCTGAGACCGTTTGGGCTCTGAGAGCATTTGGACCCTGAGACCGTTTGGGCTCTAAGACCATTTGACTCCATGCGGTCTCAGGACCAGTTGGCTTCATTCGGTCTTGAGACCGTGTGACTCCATGCGGTCTCGGGACCGGTTGGTTTCATGCGGTCTCAAGACCGGTTGACTCCATGCGGTCTCGGGACCAGTTGGCTTCATACGGTCTTGAGACCGTGTGACTCCATGCGGTCTCGGGACCGGTTGGCTTCATGCGCTCTTGAGACCGTGTGACTCCATGCGGTCTCGGGACTGGTTGGCTTCATGCGGTCTTGAGACCGTGTGACTCTATGCGGTCTCGGGACGGGTTGTCTTCATGCGTTCTTGGGACCGTGTGAGGCTTTTGTGATTTTTTTGTGTCTTTTTCTGTAAGTAAAAAGGAGAAAAGTTAATCTAATAGTATATTTTGAATAAGAGAGGAAAGTTAAGGATTCTATCTAATTTATCTGAGAAAGAGTGTGGAAAACTGAGGAAAATTACTAGGATAACATCACAAAATTGGAGGTTATCACCCCCCAACTTAGAGTCTAGCTTGCCCTCAAGTTAGATAGAGCTGAGGCATGTAATGGCGAGGCAATTTTATTTAGTTAAGATTTCCATACTCTTGCTTCAATTCTAAACCAGGGATCTCCTATGGTTGTATCAGAGCTTTTTGCTTGCCTTAACTCTTTCAGGTATTGAGAGTTGCTTGGATCTTAGGTTTCTTCCATATCTCATAGCCCGCATTGGGACCACTTTTTATTCTGTGCATGTCGTTGACTCTAATCAATTTTATACTTCTCTGAAAATCCTACCAAAAGCTAGAGTGGGTATGAGGGTTGGATAAAGGCTTGATGTGTAATGCCCCCTTCAAGTGGGGGGGCGTTGTCTATGCTTTTAGGATCTCACTACCGGGCATGATACATCTGCCTTTGTGAGGGTAGCTGAATGTACTGGCTGGGCGAGTCCTTTGTCAACCTTTCATGTATTTGGATACCTTAGGGTTTCACTACCAGGCACGACACATCTGCCTTTGTGAGGGCAGTTGAATGTACCGGCCGGACGAGACCTTTATTGGATCTTCATATAGATCCTTATTCATGGCACAACTCTCATAGTTTTATTCAACACTCTGGCTTTTATTCGTAAACTCACAAGCTTAGGATTTGGATTTTTAGGGAATTTGATTGTGTGGCCAAGCCTCTTTTATTTGAAGAGAAGAAAGCTATTCTTAGAGTTTCTCGACATGCACTTATTTGGTTTCTACTTAGTGGTCCACTTGAGATGCTTCTTGATTTGGATGTCACCTGATGTCCCTCCCTTCCTTGAGAGTGTTTGGCTTATTTCATCCCTGATGTTGACCTGTGGAGAGTCAGATGTAGAATTGAAGCAAAGGCATGAAAATCGAGTGAAGATAATTTATTAATTCGCCATTACATGTCTATGTGCTATTCTTGTTATTACTCTTGAGGACTATTGGATTCTAAAGTTAGCTGAGGATGACTTTGTTCCAAGAGGGATGTTATTCTTCATGAGCAGGATTTATTATTAGGGGAAAATATTTAAAATAAAGACTAAATGTGCAAAGAAAGCTAAGAATTTTTTTATAAATAATTGAAAAAGAAGATAGAGAGGGAAGGATTTAGAAATGATACCTCGCCCTTCTCTAGTGTACTCCCCCCTAACTTATCACACACTCTGTCCTCAGAGTGTCAAAGTGATAGGTTGAAAAGTACAAGGACAAGGACATCAGGCATCTATGAGTCCTTTATTAGTGCCATGTGTGTGAAGGAGATTAGCAGTCAACTTTCCACGTAACGCGTGGTAATCCACATCTGTCATGTCCTCTACTGGTCTTCCGAGGACCATGATGGTGTATATCCTGTAGAGGATGTGGAAAACACAGTCGTTTGACTCGCGAAGCTGCTAGGGGCATTTGTGGTTGAAGGCATGGCGATGAAAGTGTTCTTTACCGTATGTCTGTGTGTTCTTGCTGAGTAGGTCATGTAGTTGGTTAGCACACTCCTTCGCCACCTCCTCCATGGCCGTTCTTGGTGTTGTAATGTACTATTGCTGATGGGGATTGTACTGGCTGTCGGAACTATTGTATATGGTTGTTGTTCCATCATGAAGATTTGTTGCCAGCAGCATCCAGTGTTCTGTATGAAGGAAAGGAAGCATGATGAACTTCAGAGTCGTATGTTGGAGGAAAGAGATGAGCACCTCAGTTGTTCCAAAGTTCTTTAGATTTAGGAGATCATCCTTCATATATGCTGATGCCATATAGGTTGTAGGGTAGTTTTGTCCGAGAAGATATTGATAGGCAACCATTAAACTCATGGATAGAGACCCTTTTATCTGTACAGTTTCTCATAGCGCATCTGCCATGACCAGAATATCACCGGTAATGAAGACGAGGTCATCTTTCTCAGTGTAAAGCCTTGACATGATGAGGCGAAGTTCATTGTCGGAAAGGCTGTTACAGGCGCTGAGGTCAAAATTAGGGAAGGTTGGTGTAATTGCAGACAAGGGGTCCATTTGTGAAGGTGATCTGTTGATGGTAGCCCCGGTCAGCAACTCAATAACCCCTTTATCATCCGCCAGATCGAAAGCATAAGGGTCCCATTGTTTCTTCTCGGGAACCTTGGTGGGCTGCTGTTTCTCCAATTCCTCTATCGTTTGCCGGAATGAACATTTTTGAGGACGTTGGATGGCCGAAAAGAGGTAGCGAGGAACGTTGTTGGGTGCCATAGTTAGGTCCTTGAATAACCTTCTGTCACAAATTAGCTCCATGGCGTAATGACCTCACAGAGAATGAAAGTCTTTTGTGGCCAACTCAGTGAAAGGGATTTGCTGGTTGAGCGCTTGAATGTGACGTATGGCATAGAAAGCACAATCCCAAGATCCTTCTGTTGTTTGTGTATGGGGGTTGATGATTTGGAACCATGGTTGGTTCAAACCATTGCGAAGGGATGGGCATGCAGCCCAGATTAATTTTAGTAGCCGGAAAGGGATGCATCTGGCCTCCTCGACTTCGATATCAGCAAAATTAATTATTCCGTCCTTTAGTTCACTGGCGCAGAAATTGTACACCTTGGCATCTCGAGCCGCGGTGTCGACTATCATAAGTAGCCAGTGACTAGAAACTTGAAAGGGCACGGTTATATAGCGTGCCTTTCTGGCAATTCCCCTCTGCAACTGTTCGATTGATTTGCTTTGTAATTTTTTATAAATAAGACGCATGGCTAGAGCAGGTGATGCATTAAAAGCTGGTTGTTGCCGCTTAGAGCTTCTGTATGTTTCGATAGCATTGGCAACAAGGACACAGAAAACTGCCATCTTCACCGATGAATGTGGTCGAAGGATGGTGTGGAAGTCTTCTCGTGTGAACTTGTGCTGGGTCATTGTGTTTAGGATGAAGATGTCTTGGGCATCTAGTGTAGAGATGGATGCCATGTCGAGATCGTGCATCTTGTGTGGTAGAGGTGGCGGCGGGGGGAGCTCTTGTGTAAGGTGGGAATAAGTCTGCTCCAAATTGTCGATGTAGCGTTGCAGATCTTCTTGTTTATCAGAATCAAAAGTAGAGTTAAGATATTCATCTATATCTAAGCTGACTCTTTCCAATTCTTCTTGTTCTAGGGGAAAGGGCACCGATTGGTATGGTGCAAAAAAGTGTTGAGTTGATGTTGCTTGTTGTTGACTTGTGCTGGTTCTAAATAAACATTGTTGGAACTCAGCAAAAGCTACTTATTTAGCAGTTTCCCCCAGAGATCCCATTGCTGAATAGTCAAGAAATTGATCCCCATAAGACATATTAACATTGTCATTGTGGGATGGGGATTTGGGATCCTTATCACTGTCGTGGTGATCTTTCTGTTGTTTTGATGCAGCTCCTCGGCTGGGGCCCTCCCCAGCATTGTCGGGGTCATCAGATTTATCGTATGAGGAGGTGCTATTATTGGAGTCAACCGAAGAGTCAAAATCCTCATCTTCATTTTCTTCTTCACCATCTCCTTCGTCTGCCGCCTTGTCTGTTGGCTTCTTTGGTGGAGGCTTCTTGCACTTTCGGTGGAGTGCTTGTAGCTCATCAAAAGCCACTTGTATATGCTCATGTGTTTCAAGCAAGGCGTCATGCACTTCCTTAAGATCTGAAAATCGAGCCTCGACGGAGAGGAGTCGTGCAGAGAGATCTGTTACTTGAGTTCTCAGTTGGTTGATTTCATTGTTGGATGGCTCATCTTGCCAGTTATTTAGCTGTGTGAGGGTGGTGCATATGTCATCCAAGCGCGTGCTTAAAGCAGTTTGTTGCTGCTTACGCTCGCACAGAGTTTCTGGTAGGGGTTGATTCTGTGCAGAAATCTTGTCGACCTGTTGACTAGACCGTCTTACTGGCCTTTCACTTCAAGCACCAACTTTGACAGTTGTTGCAGGAGGTCTTTGAGGCGGTCGACTTTCATGGCCGCTGCTTTCTACTGTTGGTGGATGCTGGATATGATACCTGGCAAGGCAAGGTTTTGCGCGTCGATCTTGGCGACCTGTGTAGATAGACCCTGCACACAAGAAAAAATAGATTGTAAAATTTTAGAAGGGTCGGTGAGGAGGTTTCGAATAGCGTGGAATTGACGTCTGAATTCCTCACCGACGTTTGTGAAATGGACCCCAGATGTTGAAGGGTGGTGTGGCTGGGGTCGGGGTGGAAAGGTGGTAGTGCCTTGTGAAAGAGACACTATTGATGGTCCCACGAACTGCGTGGTGACCGTAGATGGAGTCACCAGTGGTGTCGGGGTGGTGGTGGATGAGGAAAATGGTGATTTCCCAGGTGAAAATTGTGGGAGCGAAAATGTTGAGGAGAAAAGGGTGGAGATGGGAGCAGAGTAGGTGAAACTGGGTGTTGGAGCGGAGAATGGGGTGCCTGGGGAGAAAGAGGGTGAAGTGGAAGATGTGGATGGAGGAATTGTTGTTGGGATTGTTGTGGAGGAAGGTGGGAGGGTGGTAGACGGTGGTATAGTGGTGGATGGTAATATGGTGGGGGGGGTGGTGGTGGTGAGCTCATCATGTAGGCTCATGATGAATGAGTCTAATGATGAGGTATTGATTAGTTCCTCCAGGTGAGGGCATTCTGTCTCCGATTGTAGCTTTGATGTTGGTGTCCCTGACATCTGTGGTGGTTGTAGACGTGCCTTAGACGGTCGCTTTACTGGTATTTTTGTTACCCTAGCTGTCGGGGCGGTGATACTGAGCTCTGTCTGGCTCGCTTTAGTCTTCTTCTCTTGTACTTTGACCGAAGCCAGGATTTTGGTAAGCTCTTCGTCAGTGAAGAGGAGGTTTTCTTTGTCATAATCTGCAAGCTCTGGAAGCAGTAGCAGAGTTCGGGAAGATCGTACTGTGGGGCAGAAAATGTAGTATAATTTCACATCCTTTTCCTTGATAACAATGGAGTTCTTCAAGGTTTGCTCATTAGTAAGGATGTCGCCCTTGATCTTCGTGCATCGAGGGAGCAATCAGTCCATCTGGAGATATTTGATGATAGAAGTTATGTGCCCGCCCATGTAGATTTCTTTCCCTATGGCGTAGGCGGAGAATTTTTGTATCATGTGCTGGCCAATGTTGACCGACATTCCATGCAGAATGGACCATAGAAGAAAAAGGTCAACGGTTATAACATTTCCTCCCTCCTTTCTGGGGAAGAGCGCACCAATGAGAATTTTGTGAAGCGTGCGCACGAACCCATAATGGATATTGGAGGCTTTGCATGCCTTTGCTTCATAAGCTGGGATCCCTGTTAGGTTTTTTCCAGAAGCTGTGTCTATTGAATTGGGAGTTTTCCGTGCCTACAACTTTGGCCTTTTTGAGATGCTCCGGGTTGTCTATGAAAATTTTGTTCAAGAGATTTTCTGTTATAACAACGTTGTTTCCAAAAAGTTTGGTGACCAGCATGCGGTCACCTCCGTCCCTTGCTCTGTGCGTAATGTCCACCGCTTCTTTGGTGAGATGTGGAAAGAATTCTGTTGTGGGTTTGACATATGAAATTTCAGGGACAAAGCACAGTCTGGAGAGATTAGTATTGTCTAGAATTGTGAGGATTCTGTCGTAGATCTCCATCTTGAGCAGTACGCTTGAGCAGACGTACTTTGTTGGTTTTAGTATTTTGTCGATGGAGGGGAGGGTGTGGATGTAAAGGTTTTCTGGTGGTGGTGCGGTGGTGGTGAGTACTGAGAAGATGAGGGTAGTGGTGGTTGTAGGAGTGGTAGTAGGGGTGGTGGTAGCGGTTTTTGGGATATGGCCTGCTAGGGTTTGTTCCCTAGCAGTGGCAGGGCGGACCTGTTTTTTTGCCCGCTTTTTTGGGGGTTGTTCGGGCACAGCTTCTTGGAAATTTCATTTCCCCTTGGACTTTTTAGCTGGGGATTCTTCCTCGGATTGTGGCTCATATTCAGAGCCTTCATCACTGGAAGAAATTTCTTCCACTTCTTCTTGAGGCTCCTCAGCTAGACATTTGTTGATGCAGTCAATTTCACACAAGATTGCTATGATGTTGACCTTTGATGGGGCCTTTCCAGTCTCGTTGTAGTTATCTATGATCTTTTGGATCCTGGCTTGGTCCTCTATCAGTTCCTCTGTTGTCCAGAAGGGGTCGTCAGCAGTTCCGACCATATCTAAAATTTTACAGAAAATCATGTGTTAGAATGTTTTGGATTGGCAATGATAACAAATTTATTAAAATTATGGTGTTCATGTGTTAATGTTTTTGTTTGGGTTTTAGGTTTTAGAGGAATTCAAACAGATCAAACGGTTTTAAAAATGTTTGGCTCCAAACGGTTTCGGGACCGTTTGGCTGCAAACGGTTTCAGGACCGTTTGGCTCTAAATGGTTTCAGGACCGTTTGGCTCCAAACGGTTTCAAGACCGTTTGGAATGTGGAACGCCGGGGGTGCGGCGGATGGTGGAGAAGAAAAATCGGCGGCGATAGTGATGGTGGCAGCGATAGAGATGACGGCGTTGGTAGAGATGATGGCGATGATGGAAAAGGGGGCCGTGTTGGTGACGTAAACGTTGGCGATGGTAGAAATGGAGGTGGTGCAAAACGGAGGCGTCGATGATGTGGTGTGCTGGTCTACCTTGCAGCTGCGGGTGAAGATGATGACGGTGATGGGAAGAGTGGTGGTAACTGAGGTGCGGTCGCCGTTAAGACACACAGAAACGGGAGTGACGGTGGCGGAGAGAACCTGTGTCGCGAGCTGTGCGGGAACAAGAGCAGGGGAGATGAAATAGTGCGCATGAGGGTTTTAGAAATCTTGAGAATCTGAAGAAAGAAGAAGGAGAGGGGGTAGGGCTATATTTATAGGAATCAGGGGTTGACTATACAAATTCCCGAGGTCAAACGGTTTGAGACCATTTGGACTCCAAACGGTTTTGAGACCGTTTGGGCTCCAAAGGGTTTTAGCACTGTTTGGTTCCAAACGGTTTTAGGACCGTTTGGCTCCAAACGGTTTTAGGACCGTTTGGGAAGGCTTAGGTATTTTATTTTTATATTTTTATGTTTATTTTGGTTATGTGAATTTTTATATTTTATATGATAAACCTAGGTTAAATGAAAGGAATAGAAAATAAAGATAAAAGGTAAACGGTGATACTCATATCTTGGGTTGCCTCCCAAGTAGCGCCTGGGTTTTACGTCGCTGGCTCGATGAAGTTTTGATTTTGTTATGGGGATACTGTGGGGTCTCTGATCTCAATGGCCTGTCTCAGAATTTTGTCTACAGGAGTATAGTATTTTTTCAATCTATGGCCATTGACTGTCCTTTCTCCTCCATTGTCGTCAACAATTATGATGGCTCCAGTCGGGTATATGTTCTTGATAGAAAAAGGGCTGGACCACTTTGTACGAAGTTTCCCGAGGAACATTTTGAGTCTGGAGTTGAAAAGAAGGACTTTGACTCCGATGGTGATGTCTTTTCTTTTTAGATGGCCATTGTGCCACATCTTGGTTTGTTCTTTGTAAATCCTGGCACTTTGGTATGCGGTCATTCTGAGCTCCTCTAGTTCCTGCAACTGCAGTTGTCTATTTTCTCCAGCACTTTTAAAATCGAAGTTCAGCTATTTAATAGCCCACCAAGCCTTATGTTCCAATTCTACTGGGAGATGACATGATTTCCCGTATACCAAATGGAATGGTGTTGTTCCAATTGGTGTTTCGTAAGCTGTTCGATAAGCCCAAAGGGCATCGGGAAGCTTGGTGGACCAGTCAGTACGGTGTTTGTTGACGGTTTTCTCTAAGATATCCTTTAGTTGTCTATTCGAAACTTCAACCTGACCACTAGTTTGTGGATGGTAAGGTGTGGAAACTTTATGGTTGACTCCATATTTTTTAAGAGGGCTTCAAAGCTTCGCTCCAGAAAATGGGTTCCTCCATCGGATATGACAGTTCGGGGAACTCCGAATCTGGGAAAAATGATATCTTTAAACATCTTAATGACTGGTTTGGAATCGCTGGAAACTGTGGGTATAGCTTCTACCCATTTTGAGACATAGTCCACAACGACCAGTATGTATGAGCATCCATATGAAGAGGGGAAAGGACCCATATAGTCTATCCCCCAAACATCGAAAATCTCGATCTCCTGCCACATAGTGAGAGGCATTTCATTTCTTTTTGTTATACCATCGGAGAGTTGACACTTGTTGCATGATTTTACAAAATCATGGGAATCTTTTGATATTGTTGGCCAAAAGAAACCCGATTGTTGGACTTTCATGGAAGTCTTTTTTGAACTCATATGTCCTCCAATGGGGTCGAAATGACAATGTTCTAGGATAGGAGTAATCTCTTCTTCAGGTAGACAGCGGCAGAAAAGTCCGTCTACACATAGTCGAAAGAGATAAGGTTCGTCCCAATAGTATTGCTTGACATCGTGGAGGAATTTCTTTTTGTCATGGTAAGAGGCAGAAGGGTGAATGATTCCCGTAGCCAGATAATTTACTATGTCAGCATACCAGGGGAATCCTGTAGTAATTTTCATTACCTGGTCATCAGGGAGGGAGTCTCGGATAGATACTTTATCATCATCCTCGACTTCAATACGGCTTAGATGATCAACAACGATGTTTTCCACTCCACTTTTGTCTTTGATTTCCAAATCAAATTCCTGAAGCATCAACACCTAGTGGATAAGTCTGGGTTTTGTGTCTTGCTTCTGAATTAGATATCATATGGCGGAGTGGTCAGTGTAGACGATGACCTTAGCTACAATTAGGTAGGAGCGGAATTTCTCGAACGCATAGATGACAGTTAAGAACTCCTTTTCTGTAGTGGTGTAGTTCTTCTATGCTTCATCGAGCATTTTGGATGCGTAATATATTACATAAGGTTTCTTGTCGATTCTCTGCCCTAACACTGCCCCTATGGCATAATTGGTGGCGTCACACATGATTTCAAAAGGTTGTGACCAATCCAGGGCTCTTAGTATGGGTTTAGAGACTAAAGCATTTTTCAGAGTTGTGAAACTTTGTAAGCATTCTTGATTAAAATTAAACTCGGTGTCTTTGGTCAGTAGTTGGGTCATGGGTTTTGCTATTTTTGAGAAATAATTAATAAATCTTCTGTAAAACCCAGCATGACCCAAGAATGCTCGTACTCCTTTTACGCCTTTTGGTGGAGACAATTTTGAGATAAAATCAATTTTTGCCTTGTCCACCTCAATCCCTCTGTCACTCACTCTATGTCCGAGGACGACACCTTCAGTTACCATAAAATGGCATTTTTCCCAATTTAGGATGAGGTTCGTTTCCTCACATCTTTGTAAGACTTGTCCAAGGTTGAGTAGACAGTTGTCGAAGGAATCTCCGTAAACTGAAAAATCATCCATGAATATCGCCATTATAGATTCTGTTAATCCTGCAAAAATAGCAGACATGCACCTTTGGAAAGTAGCAGGTGCGTTGCACAGCCCGAATGGCATTCTTCTGAAAGCATAGGTCCCAAAGGGGCAAGTAAAAGTAGTTTTCTCTTGGTCTTCTGGGTGTATAGGGATTTTGTAGAACCCAGAATAACCATCTAGATAATAGAAGAACTTTTGATGGGCTAGCCGTTCAAGGACTTCGTCAAGAAAAGGTAGAGGGTAGTGATCTTTTCGCGTTGATTTTTTAATTTCCTGTAGTCGATACACATCCTCCACCCCGTCACAGTCCTTGTAGGCACTAGCTCATTTTTGTCATTTAGCACGACAGTGGTTCCTCCCATTTTGGGGACCACTTAGACAGGCTGACCCATTGGGAATCTGAAATTGGGTAAATAATGTCGGCTTTCAACAATTTTAGGACTTCAAGGCGAACCACCTCTTTAAGATTGGGGTTCAGCTTTCTATGGTGCTCTCTTGAAGGCTTGAATTCTTCGACCATGGGAAGTCTATGCATGCATAAGGCTGGGTTTATACCTGTCAGGTCAATTATTTTGTACCCAATGGCTTTCGTATGTTTCTTTAACTCAACGAGAAGCCTTTCTTCCTGGTCTTTCGTCAGAGTGGAACTGATTATAACTGGACATAATTTTTCTTTGTCCAAAAAGATGTGTTTAAGTCCTGTTGGTAGAGTCTTCATCTCGGGAGCCTTGGGTGCTTCTGTTTCTTCTAAAATAGTGACATATTTGTGCTCCTCAAAGGTGGTTGTTGGCACTTCTTCAGCTTGCTCTAAGTGTTGCAAGCATTGTTGAACCAATTCATTGGCTGAGAATTTGACTTCTGGATTTGTTAGAAAATTCTCTAACTCATCAGATGGCTCAGATATTTCCAATTGGGACATTTGATGTATTCCATCTAAGAGAAAAACCTCCTCTTGAATTTTGGGACCTTTCATGCTGTTGAGGACCCGGAATTGAATTGCTTATTTTCCCAGTCTTAGAATGATCATGCCAGCTTCAACAACAACGAGCGCCCTGGCTGTGGCAAGGAAAGGTCTGCCAAATATTATTGGGTATCTTAGATCCTCCTTGATATCCATAATGACAAAATCGCATGGGACATAGGCATCTTTGCCTATCCTGACTGGAATGTCTTCAATAATTCCTAGGGTTGCAGTGATAGTGGAATCAGCTAACTGAATTGTCATCATTATGGGTAGCAAGTCAATGAAACCTAATCTTTTACACATGGAGTATGGCATAACTGATATGCTAGCCCCTATGTCATCTAATCCCTTTTTGCTCGAAGCATTTCCAATACATCATTGAATACCGAAGGAACCAAGGTCCTTCTTTTTCTTTGGCATCTTATTAAGAATGATATCGGAGGTGGTGTGAGCTAGTTTGATGGTCTCTTGCTCCTTAGTAATGTACTTCCTTGATAGCAATGTTTTCAGGTATTTAGCCCAAGCTGGTACTTCGGAGAGGGCATCGAGGAGCGGGATGTCGATATAGAGTTTCTTCATCGCCTCCTTGAATTTTTGGAATCTAGTGTCCATCTTAGTCTCTTTCAATCTACCTGGATATGGTATCCTAGGTTTATATTGCGGGACCTCTGACTCCTTGGGGGCTTGTTCCTTTTCTTTGCTTTTTTCAGTCTCTTCAGAATTTTCAGTTGCTAAATTCGGGCTTGCATTTGGAACAAAGATAGGTGTATTATTATCATCATGAGTGATTCTTATAGCTTCATGAAAGACACAACCCGATCTTGTAGTGACGACATTCAATTGCTCTGGTCTATTCTGATCATGTCTTGGGTTCGACTCCGGTTGGCCAGCAAAAGTACCTGCTGGTGGTTTCAATTGGGCAGCAATTTGTGCTAATTGAGCCTCTACAGCCTTCTGCTGAGCTTGCTAATTAGCGAGGATAGTTTGTTGCGATTGTAACATCTACCTAATCATAGTTATCTCATCAGTCGGCTGGTAAGGGATATTATTCTATTGAAATTGTTGTTGACCTTGATGTGGCTGTTGTGGAGGTGGTGCTAACTGAGGCTGCTGCGATTGCTGCAGCTGAGGGGGTAATTGTGGGTGCAGAGGAGGATGGGTGTATTGATAGTAAGTGGAGGGATTCCTTTGGTAGTTGGATCTTGGTAGGTTATTTCTAAGGTTCCCTTGATTTTGGTTAAAGTTGCTTTGAAATCCTGGTGGCAATCTATTAGAAGATCTGCCTTGCGTTTGATGTTGTGGGTTAGCAGTCCCCACAGGATTCCCATATTGAAACTTGGGGTGGTTTCTTGGTTGACTTGGATTATAGTAAACTTGTCCCGGTATGGAATGAATGGAATTAACTTGTTCGGGCATCTGATCTTCAGGTTGTTCGATAATTGGTTCATAATGCTATTGTGGTAGTTGCATATCCATCATTACATTATAAAGTAACCCACATGACAGTGTGGGGTGATCAGATGTGTGATAGGCTTCACAAGTCCCTGTAGCAGCTTTAACTTGTTGGATTTGTGGGTTTTTCTTCTTATCATATTCTCCAAATGAAGTTTCAAGTGCCTGATGTTTGTGAGCTATAGTCTTTAAAGCTTCAGTAATAGCCTTCATTTCCATTGATTCCTCAACTTTATAAACTTTGAGGACTCCTTTACTAGTTGATCTTCCCCAATTGGATTGGTTCTCAGCTCCAAGAGTAATGATTTTCCAAGAATCTTCGTAGTTCTTCCTCATAAAATTTCCTCCAGATGAGGAATCTAGAAATTGTTTGATATCATCACTCACCCCCCTATAGAATGTTTCTATCAATTGATTTTGGGAGATACCGTGATGGGGGCACTTCCTTAGAAGCTCCTTGAATCTTTCCCATGCTTCTACGAGCATTTCTCTAGGAAGTTGGGCGAAGTGGTTAATCTGTCCCCTAATTTCGTAGGCCAATGAAGGAGGGAAGAACTTCTCCAGGAACTTTCTTCCAAGGGAGCCCAGGTGGTGATGATTGGCTCCCTATCAAGAGAGTTGTACCGACTCAAATCCCTTCCAGATCGAGTGAAGTGAAAAAGATGTAGCATTATTGCATCGAAGGCAACTCCGACATGTGGGACAAGTCAGCAAAGTGCCTTGAATCTCTTCAAGTGATCCATGCAGTCGTCTCCAGAACTACCGAAGAATGAAATACCCTGCATGATTTGAATCCATTGTGTCCGGATGTCAAAATGGGGTATGTTGATGATTGGTGGCCGGACTGGGTGATTATCTTCATAGTTCTTTGGGACGGCATAGTCTCATAGTTGCTTGCTCCTTAGCTCTAACTGGGCAGCTTCGTTTTTAGCTCGGATGCGGGCTTGTTCTTCAGCTCGGATCTCCTCTTGGATCTGAGCATGAGTGTCAGTAATGAGTTGTTCTCTCTGAGCGGCTATGGCAGCGTTGACCCTTTCCATAACTAACGCAGCTTGTCGTTGATCTTCAACCATTTGCCTGGCTATTTGGCGGTTAAGTCTGATGTGGCGGTGGATGCTTCTCTCTACCTCAGAGTCGTACTCTGGATCAGGGGAGAATCTAAGATTATGTGATGGTCGCATACACGTCTTCTACCTGAGTAGAGGAAGAAACACACTTGTTAGATGATGCGGAAGGTGTGATGAAATCAAGAAGATATGGAGTAATGTTTAAAGAAAAGTGAAAAAACCTAACCAACTAGCAAGATGGTAAATGAAATGAAAATGTTCCGTTGTCCCCGGCAATGACACCAATTTTTGATGGAGCTTCCACTCGCGTGGAATTGCGTGAACCACTAAAAATCCTAAAGATAGTAAGTCTTTAGGTTTATCCTTGCTTATACTAAGTTAAAACTCCACCCATGTATGCTAAGATATGTGGAAGTCTTCTCGCTGTATAGTTAAGGGTCAAATCCACAGGACAACGGTCTTGTTGGCAGCAACAAGATGGAAAATGTTAGAATTTCACTTAACTCCTTAATAGTTGATATTTAGTCCAAAGATTTGATTTGGTTGTTTTAAACTAAGTTCAAGTAAAGTAAAAGTGAGAAAGTAAACTTAAGGTTGTTAACAATGATAAGAAACTACTAGGATGTGATCAGTTTTCACCACCACTACGCATGGATCAAAACATGCATTATAAAAACATAACCTGCAATAAGAGTCTAAACAGTTAGTATCTTTGTAGATTTAGTTTCCTTTCAGAGAACTAACTATGAGAAGTGTGGGAATGTTGCAATGCCAGCCATCCTCAAATGAATGGTCACCTAATTTACATCATTCCCCTCGCAAAGTGTGTTCCTCGACTTATCAGGGTTGTACTTTCATACGTCAACTGATTCCATTTCATAGTATGAAAGTACAACAATGGAAGTGAGTTTTCTCCAATTCATAAAAAACACTCCTAAATACCGAAACGGATGCATGGCGGATACATGTATCAAGAACCAACAAACAATCGAGATTCGAATCTAATAGTAAAAATGTAGACAATTCATACTAAAAGATAAAATATAACACAAGTTGTTGATCAAGCAACAAGCATTCGTTAAACGATTGATGTCGAACTGAAAGGAAAGTATATCTCTATTGCAAAATATGGATTACATTGCATGAAATGAAAACATGGGTAGCGGGGCTACTCCCCGCACCCTAGTGAATGAGACTACTCGCTCATAGCAAAGACAAAGAAGGAGGCGATAAGAGAGAGAGAGAGAATGTCATCCCCACAAAGGAGAGAGGAAAGTCAACCCCTTGGAAAGAGAGAGAATGATGATCTTCACACTTCACAGGTTGCTTGATGATGAGGTCTCCTCTTCCCACCTTCTTTGGCGATGATAGAGATGGCAGCTTCAGGATGGAGTGTGGATCTCAGACCGGCAGCCTTTGGGCAGAGGATGGAGGATGGAATAGCTCTGGAGTAGTAGAGGCAGCCTCTGGACATATGAAACTTGATGATTTGTGAGGAACCCTCGGGTCTTATTTATAGGCTTTAAGTGAAGTCCAAACGGTTTGGACAGTTTTGGGTCCAAACGGTCTTGAAACAGTTTGGGTTCTGAGATTGTTTGGGCCCTGAGACTGTTTGGACCCTGAAACAGTTTGGGTTCTGAGACCGTTTGGACCCTGAGACCGTTTGAGCTCTGAGACTGTTTAGGCTCTGAGACCGTTTGGACCCTGAGACCGTTTGGACTCTGAGACCGTTTGGGTCCATGCGGTCTCAGGACCAGTTGGCTTCATTCGGTCTTGAGACCGTGTGACTCCATGCGGTCTCGGGACCGGTTGGTTTCATGCGGTCTCAAGACCGGTTGACTCCATGCGGTCTCGGGACCAGTTGGCTTCATACGGTCTTGAGACCGTGTGACTCCATGCGGTCTCGGGACCGGTTGGCTTCATGCGCTCTTGAGACCGTGTGACTCCATGCGGTCTCGGGACTGGTTGGCTTCATGCGGTCTTGAGACCGTGTGACTCTATGCGGCCTCGGGACGGGTTGTCTTCATGCGTTCTTGGGACCGTGTGAGGCTTTTGTGATTTTTTTGTGTCTTTTTCTGTAAGTAAAAAGGAGAAAAGTTAATCTAATAGTATATTTTCAATAAGAGTGGAAAGTTAAGGATTCTATCTAATTTATCTGAGAAAGAGTGTGGAAAACTGAGGAAAATTACTAGGATAACATCACAAAATTGGAGGTTATCACCCCCCCCCCCCAACTTAGAGTCTAGCTTGCCCTCAAGTTAGATAGAGCTGAGGCATGTAATGGCGAGGCAATTTTATTTAGTTAAGATTTCCATACTCTTGCTTCAATTCTAAACCATGGATCTCCTATGGTTCTATCGGAGCTTTTTGATTGCCTTAACTCTTTCAGGTATTGAGAGTTTCTTGGATCTCAGGTTTCTTCCATATCTCATAGCCCGCATTGGGACCACTTTTTATTCTATGCATGTCGTTGACTCTAATCAGTTTTATACTTCTCTGAAAATCCTACCGGAAGCTAGAGTGGGTATCAGGGTTGGCTAAAGGCTTGATGTGTAATGCCCCCTTCACGTGGGCGGGGGTTGTCTATGCTTTTAGGATCCCACTACCGGGCACAATACATCTGCCTTTGTGAGGGCAACTGAATGTACCGGTCGGACGAGTCCTTTGTCAGCCTTTCATATATTTGGATACCTTAGGGTTTCACTACCGGGCAATGCACATCTGCCTTTGTGAGGGCAGATGAATGTACCGGCCGGGCGAGACCTTTATTGTCTCTTCATATAGATCCTTATTCATGGCACAACTCTCATAGTTTTATTCAACACTCTGTCTTTTATTCGTAAACTCACAGGCTTAGGATTTGGATTTTTTAGGGAATTTGTTTGGGCGGCCAAGCCTCTTTTATTTGAAGATAAGAAAGTTGTTCTTAGAGTTTCTCGACATCCACTTATTTGGTTTCTACTTAGTGGTCCACTTGCGAGGCTTCTTGTTTTGGATGTCACCTGATCTCCCTCCCTTCCTTGAGAGTGTTTGGCTTATTTCGGCCCTGATGTTGACCTGTGGAGAGTCAGATGTAGAATTGAAGCAAAGGCATGAAAATCGAGTGAAGATAATTTATTAATTCGCCATTACCAAATTTGCACTCTAATCCTCCTATTCTCGGCTAGGAGAAACCCCACATATTCAACAATATGTGCTCCAGGTAATCCCACAGGATAAACATGTTTTACCATCACCAACTACTGACGGTGATGGATCTATGGCCAGGGCAAACTACATGAAATGTTCCAATGTAATTAATTGGTATATTTTAAGTGAATTGTTTAGGCAACCAAGTTGTAAAATATAAACAATATTGTGTCACATCATAACTATCATTATCACATTGCCATGGGATCTCAATCCCTCATCACATAATGCCACTGCCTCTCAAGGCTTCATCATCATACATCATCATGGGATATCAATTCCTTATTTCATCATCAGAGGATAACACCTCAAATAGGCACTCAGCCTTATCAGGTCACCAGACCTTTCTTATCATGCTGGTGGTACACGTCATCTCATCAACAAGGAACATCATTATTCAGTGATATATAAAACACATACACCTCATAGCTCTTACCTAAATATGAATTCAATTAATAACACCTGCATGGTTAGTATGCATATCAAGAGAGATAACTAGATCACAAAAAACAGATCTTTAGAGAACATGTTATGATCATCCTGCCACTAAGATTTACAGTGCACAAGATTGGAACAACATCCATTATTATGAACACATGAAGCATAAATCTATAGATGGTATGTCAAACATCCCATATTAAAGTTACCAAACCGTGGGCATCAACCATGCCCTTTCTCTCATGACTTCATGAACACAACCATCCTTAAGGATACATACCTAAAGGTTACACCACCATGATCTACCATCTTACATTACATCAACCTTAGGTAACTACCCTAGCACTGGTCATAACTCAACTATCATATCTCAACATCATAACCAAACATGCAGGCTCAAGACAATGGGGTCACCAACCTAGGGTTTTCGGGTTAGGCGCATCCCTCACCAAAGGTGTGTCGCCTACCCTCACCAAAGGTGTGTCGGGTAGGGCATTATCCCTCACCCAAGGATATCGGGTAGGGTCAACTCAAACGATATCAGTCACCGCCAAGCCCTAGGGTGCCAAGCCATGCATATCGACAATAAGCCTATCGTGCAACCATGCACAAGGAGGGTATCGGGAAGATTAGAACCCAAGGTGTATCGTGCACCCATGACCCAAGGGTGTATCGTGAAACCATAAACCCAAGAGTGTATCGGGTAGCACACCCTATCGGCCAAGACACTCTATCACCCTCTAGGGTTAGGGTTTGCATGACGGGTAGCCAACAAGCCATATCGCCCAAAGCCACTACTGCCATCCATCAAGCTACACCATGGTGCCCAAGGTAGCTCCCATATCGCCCAAGGTAGCCTATCATTCAAGCTAGGGTTTGGAACCCTCTATCGGTTAAGGCACCATATCGCCCAAGCTAGGGTTTCACCCACCAAGCATCATACCGAGAAACACCATATCAAGCAAAAGCATAGCCAAACCATTTCACCCAGGGCACCAAGAAGGGATGTCTACCAAGCATCCTATCGGCCAAAGGCATAACGCCAAACAACACCATCTTGGGTAAAGGTCCATATCGGTCAAGAGGTCAACAAGGGGTTCACCTAGCATATCGCCCAAGGCTCAACCCTAGAAGAGTGATATCGGGCAGAATACAACATAGGGGTATCGTGTAAGGGTCAAAGACCATGACGGGTTGGTCATCTTCAACCTCAAGACTGCCACCAAAAAGCCCTAAAAGTTCAAGAGAGTTGTCTCACCTCTCAAGACAATTAAGTGAGAGAGGGGTATTTGCACAACTTCCATCACCTATCGGGCAACAAGGAGGTCCATCATCATATCATATCGGCCAACCAACCAAAGCTCAACTCACCATTGGATTAGGAGACCCTAGGCTCACCTCTCAACAACTAAGTGAGAGAGGGGTTTTTCCCAAAGTACTCCACATCCATGGTTCGGCCAACCCAAGGCAACCTATCATAACTATCTCAGCAAGGTCTAGGGTACATCTAAAGCAGCCTTATAACCATTAAAATAAGAAACATAGCTACAAGATGACATGGCTGATCAAAATAGCATATAGCAAAGCAACATGATAAAGACGTAGTATAGTTAGGGTTAGGAGTTATGTAACCTGCTTCAAGCTCAAAAGCTCCAATCTCCTAGCACCAAGCTCCAAGCTCCAAGGCACCACCTTTGGCCAACACAAGAAAAGCAATTTGTAACCAACATGGCCGAAGAGAAGGAAGAAGAAGAAGAAGAAGATGAAGAAAATGCCAATGAAAGGGAGAGATACTGTAAAGGAGTGAAACCACTCCTCTACTAAAAAGAAAAGACCACATCCCTTAAAACCAAACACCACATAAAATTTTCCATCAAAGGGATGGAGACCAATTCTTTCAACATGTATGTATCATTACACAAGGAGTAGCAGCGGAAAATATCATTATCTAACAATTTACAATGCTCGATAACATGATACAACACTTCACTGCATATGGGTGTCAAAAAGGAAATCTAATCATATAAGCCAAAGATCAAGCTGAGGGTCATCTAACCACCTCTTCAAGTCTCCCCAAAAGCTCAGCTACAAGGTTGATGTCGAAGTTCGCCTCTCCTTGATCTAACCCGGGGTTGGAAGCATACCCCACAAAAGAGAAGAGAAAAGAAATACATCAGCAAAAGTTGGTAGGTGTATGCTAAAGGAAAATTTGAGCAATTTAAGCAATAAGGACTTCAAATGTAAAATGCTTCCCATATCAGAGATAAGGACTACCCAATCGGACATAAAAGAAAAGAATCATCATCTCATAATAAAAGAATATACTTGCCATGATCGAAACAATAAAGATTGTGCAATACTGGCACAAAAGAAAGTAGTAGGGCACACACCCCATAATAATCAACCTACATGCATGTGAGATAAACATAGCCCTAGAACAATATAAACATAATTGGCAGCGAACCCTCAGAAAGTTGAAACCTGATAGAGAAAGGAATACTGCCAATCTCCCAAATATATAAAGTTGAGTATGGATTACTGCCACACTCTATTACAGAGGAGTGGTATACTACCACCCTCCAAATAAACAATAGGGGAATACTGCCCCAAAACCAATGTAATTACACTACTCTAGTGCTACTGAATCACATAGCATGTTTAATGTAGAGGCAAGTAAATAGTTTAGTCAGAAGATGATACAAAGGTTGCCATCACACAATGGACAACACAAACATATAACATCCACTTCAAAGTGTCACATACCAATATAAGACACCAACATGCACCAAGGCACAAGAAAAGATATCAATAAAATATCTAAGTTCATAACAAGCAAGATAGTTCACACGAACCTATATAACAAGAGATAAGACATATTGTGTAGGGCAAATTCAAGAGAATGAAAAGATAGGTGAATTGCTCATTATATAGGAATAGGGGATACAACATACCTCTCTTACTTATAGTCCTATTAACCTCTTTTCCAAACCTTTAGTTGAAATCAAGGTCCACTTGTCCTATTTCCAATTTCATATTCATGTATTAGAATAACATATATACATTAAAGAGTTGAAACCCTAATATATGAAATTTTTACACAAAACCTCTATGTAGACCTCAAAAATATCACCACTGACTTAGTTAGGTTTTTTTATTAAGAAAACATATAATTTTGCATATATTGGAGTTATGAAGGTTAAAGTGTATTTTTGGTGATTTTTAGGTATTTAATTCATTTTCTAAAAACTCTTTTCGACAAAATTGAAAACCAATATTTGGAAATATTTTTATTAAAAATAACATGTTTTTATGAGTTCAGAACATATTTTACTTTAATTTTTGGACAAACGAATCAAAAGTTATGAATTATTGAAAATTGACCAATTAGAAATCGACACATCGTAAATTTTACATAAGATCGTGAGTTTTAAGAATGTAATAAGAAATATATGGGAAGGGGGTTATGAAGCTCATACCTAGGGAAGATAATAAGGTCCAAACAGCAAGAATCTGATCTTAGAAGGTCTGGTTTCTCCAAGCCTAGCTCCTTTCTTGAGCAAAGATCACCTTCTCCACTTTTAGAGGTGCAAACCCTAGCAAAAGAGCATGGAGATGATATGTTTTAGGGTTTTAGGTGGAGTTTTACCATGTATGGTCATGGTTACGACCTAGAAGAAGGTGTAAGGAAGACTAATAGTATGAAAATATGAAAGGAATGGAGGAAACTTACTAGTTTTGGTCGAATTTAACAAGGAGGAACTTTAGAAACCCTAATAGGGCAATTTGGAAGCCCTAGGAGCTTTCTTCACCAAGGTAGGCTCCCTCTCTTGCCTTGGGGTAGAAACTTCATGGCCAAATACAGAAGGAACTATTATCTAAGCTAGAGGAAAGAAAAGGAAAGTAAGATTTTTCAAATTGTGAGTTGGGAAGGGGTATACATGGCTATATATAAAAAGAGGTGAAGCATGAGGAGTCTTAAGGGACTTTCCATGTGTCTTTAGCCTAGGGAATGATGTCCATGCAAGAGGATAGCTCATAGAGGCTTCATGCATATCCAAAGTCAGTCCTAAGAGCCCATATATTATTTTAGGCCATCCCCACCATTTTGCAAGAAAGAAATAACCTCATTGGTTGATAGCTTTTAAGGATAAGCATATTTGTAAAGAGGGTGATCCCTATAATGCCCTTGGAAAGAAATACCATCAAACCAAGGTGAAACTAGGTTCTCCAATGGTTTAAAATCTCGTTAATGGTAAGGGAATATCTAAGGATTAAAATTTAGGAGATAATTTGCAAAGAAAACCTCCCAATTGGGTAAATTCCATAAAAGTCCAGAATATGCATATAATTACATAACCTGCACAAACAACATCCAAATTGGACCAAACTTCATCCACAAGTTATATTTGATGTATAGAATATTAATTCATCATTGTTTCAAAATTTTGAGGTTATATAATCACATTATTCATTACTTATGCTTTTTACTCATTTTCTCTCTCCTAAACTTATCCTAATATTTCAAGGTTGTCCAAATTAGATGAAATTTGACATGTAGGCTAATTTTGATATGCAGATTTCGAACTTGAAGTTTGGTTACTCTTTTGAGACTTCTTTTTATGAGATATGTCATATGGCCCATTAACAACCCATTATCTAAATTGTTCATCCAATTAAGTTTCTTATCTTCATATTACCACTAAAATGAGTTATGTGATATATTTTATGTATCCATTATAAACCTAAGATTAATGTTAGAGTATTAGGTTAAATTAAGGTGATATATAAGTACATTATCTCATTCGGATTATACTAAACATCTATTTAGGTCTAACCTTCAACCTTGTTTGGCTAAGTCCAAAATGTCAACTTCCAAGGTAGGGTCTGAGATCTAGTATGTTATAGATACCTACCACAAGAGAAGGAAAGGGACAAGCTAACAAGGTGTGTCACCCAAGACACCAACTTTATTGGCCACCACTTGCTCCACTCTTCTCCTAGCTCAGCCACCATAGGAAGGGAAGAAACTAAAGGATCCAAAGAGCCTAGCAAGGGAGGGGTTCGTTTATATACTAAGGGGTGAAGGGGGAAAGCAAGGCAATGTGGCACCCGCCCCTAACACACTTTTCCAAAGAAGGTGACACATGCTAGAACCCCAAAAACCCACTTAGCAAAACAACTTCCACATGTCCAAAGATGGTTACAAAAATGAGGCTAAGGTGGAGGATGTGTGTCGCCCAAGATGGCAAACCCACACACCATGGCCGATACAACCCCTTGAGTGACACAACAACTCTACCTTGGCCAATACACCAAGGTCCAACCTGATACCAAGCCTCAACAATGCTCAACAAGGCAAAACAAAACCCAAGAAGGCTCAACAAAGCCCAAAGCTACTCAAGAAAAGAGCCCAACCCATCCTCTCATCCCTAGAGGATGAAAGGAGAGAGAAAGACATCTCTCAAGGTGACAAACTTTGCACACCAACCCTAAAACTTGGGTAATTTGCAAGTTGCACCTCCACCTCTAAAACAAGCACAAACAAACCCTAATCACAACTTTAGGTGATTAGCAAACATCTAAACACAAGGTTTAGGCAAAGCAAACAGGGTAAGCCCAAAACGAAGGTCAGGGTCCTTACAAGCCATAAACCTCTACAAAGGGATTCCGCTCCCAAAATCCGAAGAGAAAAGCAAGGGATACTTCCTCCTCATCTCTTCCTCGAGCTCCCACGTGGCTTCCTCAATGCCACGATGATGCCAAAGAACCTTCACAAGCACCAGGTCCTTTCTTTTCAACTTCTTCACTCTTCTGTCAAGAATCATCACTAGACCTTCCTCGTTGGTCACATCTTCATCAAGCTCAACCTCAACCGGCTGTATTACTATCTCTGTGCTTGGATGACTTTTCTTCAGCATACTAACATGGAACACCAGATGTAACCTGTGCAACTCGGGCGGTAGTTCTAACTTGTAAGCTACCTTTCCAACACGTGCTATTACCGGACATGGCCCCATATACCTGGGTGCCAACCTGCCTTTCCGGCCAAACCTCAGCACACCTTTCCATGGTGAGACCTTGAGATAAACCTTATTTCCCACCTAGAACTCTAGAGGTCATTGGCGATTATCTGCATATGACTTCTGTCTGTCCTGTGCCGCTTTCAACTCTTATTGTATCACCTTGATCTTCTCTGTTGTATGTTGTACTAACTCAGGACCCAAAAGATGATACTCACCAGACTCATACCAACATAGAGGAGATCTACACTTCCTACCATATAAAGCCTCATAAGATGTCATTTTGATACTCCGTTGGTAACTATTATTGTAGGCGAATTCTATCAAACTGAGATGTACATCCCAACTGCCTAGAAATTGCAAAACACAAGCTCAGAGAATATCTTGCAAAGTTTGAATAGTTCTTTCAGACTGTCCATACGTCTGCGGGTGGAAATAAGAACTAAACCTCAACTGTGTTCCCAATGCTTTGTGCAACTGTTCCCAAAAGCGACTCGTAAACTGGGGACCTCTGTCGGAGACTATCGTTGTGGGCACACGATGCAAACACACTATCTCATCCACATACACCTGAGCAAGCTTTTCTGCTATATACATTTTCTTCACAGGTATGAAATCAAATAGACTCTAACAACCTAAATATAGCAACTAGTTGATTAACAATCCAAATTATGTTTTCAATGCAACTTCTCAACTCCTTTTACCCTAAACCTTGGATTACCCTCTCTTAGGGTTTTGTCCTTGTAAGGGACATAAGGCCACCTTGTCCATCCTGATCTAGGTGCCTAGGGTCACCACTCTGGGTTCCCAATGATCTTCCCTCCAGGGCTTGACCAACTTAGACCTTCCCTCTGGGGTTTGGTCTTGCATCATACATCAGGGTGGTATGTAGGTCCAAGTACACTCATAATTAATTGTTATACACATAGTCACTTTATGATATTGCAAAATTTAAACAACTAAACAGTTTAGGTTCATAGTAATCGATAAACTCATGAAAATGTCGTGAATCATTAAGAGATTATTCATAATTTAACCACATACATGTTCGGTAGATTCAACAAGCTAATAGAAAATCCAAGCAAGAAATGGTCCAAGAAAGCATCTCAATCCACACAAGAAAAAATCCTAAAAAGTACATGTACTCTATTTACTATCCACTTTATCAGATTCTATCTATTCAACTTGAACTCATTTCCTAGGGTTTCCTACTTCCTTTTTAGGGTTTCATTAGGGTTCCTCTTTATCTTTATCACTAAAAACCCTAAAATAAAAAAACTGGTTGCAAAACCTAATTATCTTGTTAAAACATGTTAGTAGGATCAACTTAATACTACTATATTCTAATGAATCTTGAATTAACCACTTTAAACACTATTCACCAAAAATTAGGGTTTCTATGTGCATTATAACATATTCTTGTGTAAAAACTCTATATCAAGCATATTATTATCTAAATCAGATTCAATTCTTATTCTTTTTCTCAATAGGTTACTATAACTCAAAATAACCTATTTAAGACCTTAAATCCAATTTCTAAACATAATTAGGATTTCAACATAGTTTAATGCATAACATGGTCAAATTAAATTACTTTTGGAATTAGAAATGAAATCAGGCTTCAATATTATTTTTAATGAGTTTCTTGCATTTTTCTGATCAAAAATCATATATTACATGTTCTCATTGAAGCTACCAATCTTTTATTATGATTTTTGCAAAATAATGAATATTGAACCAATTAAAAGAAGTCACGTCAGTGGCTTACCTTGAGCCCTTGGGCCCATGTCGATCCGGCTGGACTAGTGGTAGCATGCCACCTAGTGCCATGTTGGGCATGACCCACCTACTCGTGGATCCGGCAGAAGGTCCCTTCTACCCTTCTTGTTCGTTCGCAAGGTCGGGGGCAAAGGTGTCTTTTCGTGTGAAGTCATCTCCTACCTCCGCTCTGCCCCGCTCCAGCTAGCACCACTCCCCTATCTGGTCAACTCAATGTTGACCTCACCCTACAGGCCCCGCAAAGCCACACTTTTGGCTCCCTTGGCTCCGCCGAACAGTGCCGGACTCACCCAATGCACCTCCTAGGCCTCCGATGGTTGAGAACCCTTCCTACGAATGACTATCTTGCTCGAACAGGGCACTGGTCAGGCAAAAGAAAATGGCAGATGGGTAGGGTTAGGTGCTGATTGGGTGGAAGTCTGCCCGGGCTAGATTCTGTGGACTTCATGGGGGTGTCTGCAGCCTCACAGAAGGGGGAATCATCCCCTCTTTTATAGACCAGGCTCTAGGCCATTACCCATGGATTCTAGCTCCATTGGGGAAACTCCCAATCCCATTTAATAAGATAGGATTTTGGGGATCATCGGGTGCGTCTTCCTCTATCGATCTCAATGGGACTCTTTCTAAAAACTCTCGTGTAGAGTCCATCGAGAAATTCGATCCCGAAAACTCACTTCCCTGTTCCTTTTCTAATAAAAGAGTGCAAAGAACAACCACCGTTAGATCTAGATCCTACGACTATCAACCATGTGCCAAGAACAAGTATTTCAGATTAATTGGATAAATGTGACATTTAATACTTTATAAGGATTATCTCCTCACTTTAGGATAATTTACAAAATCCATAACTCTCAATCCATACATCGTTTTTCAACCAAAATTTAGGGAAATCTTCATCTTGGCTTTACCTACTCGCATATCAAATTTGAGTCCCAAATTCCAAAGGAAAAGGGCATTATATTCATGTGCAAGTTATGTTTTAATAAAGCTTATTTAATTGGTATTTTCTCATTCTTCTCCTATTTTCTTTGCAACTTGGACTCCTTGGAACCCAAGAAATCCCAAAGGTACGAAATCCATCCATGAAGGATAATTATTAGCCTTCTAGATGCTTCTACATCTTTCTTTTCTCATTATCTTAGTTATTCCTATATTAATTGATTTCATTTCCTTTTTATTTCTTTTTCTCATTATTGGGCCCAATAGAAAACAAGGCCCACGAAATAAAACACAAACAAGGCTATTTATCAAAGAAATCCATTCAAGGCACATAAATCGTACAAATTACATAATCATACATTTATTGGGGAAATTGCATTTCCAACCAAAAGAACCCAAAAATTGGGGTTGTAACATCCTTCCCCTCTTATAGAAATTTTTCCCTCAAAATTCCACCAAACATACAAACAAACAGGATAAGACTTTTTCATGTCCCTCATCGGCTCCCATGTGTCTTCATCCTCTCCATGGTGCTTCCAAAGAACCTTTATCATCTTATATTCTTACATCTGAGTTCTCTCTCACCATGGTATCTTGTACCCTCATAGGTGACTTACGATATTTCATCCTCCCTTGAAGATCAGCAGGTTCATGGCTCAACACATGGCTCAGGTACATCACATAGTGCTCTAGATAGGGCTCATGGAACACATCATACATCATGCTATCCTGAGGGGTAAGGCTAAACATAAGAATCTCCACCAATCCATCTCAAATGGACCTATGTATCAGGGACTCATCTTTCTCAGCTATAGCTCAGAGGCTTCGAGTTTTCATAATACATGTTCTCCCACAGTGAACTGCATGTCAATCTGCTTCACATCAACTCACGACTCTTATCGCCCCTAGGCTTTCTCAGCCATTGCACGATCAAAGTGAATTCATCTACACACACTGTGGACTCTCTGACCTTCATAAGGTCCTCTCACCGACATCATCCTAATGAAGCGGTGACCAACATGACCTCCCTTACAGAGCTTCTTACATCCTGATACTGGCTATGGTGGCTATGATCACGAGCAAACTCTTCTAGGGAAGGAACTGCTCCCATGTATCACCCAAAACGAGCACACACACTCTCATCGGACCCCTAGTTTGGATCATATTCTCTTGACTATCTATCAGTCAGGGGTGATATGTTGTAGTAAACTTCAATCTAGCATCGATTTATTTATGTACCTACTTCTACTACATGGAAGTGAACTCGAGGTCATCCTCAAGATATTGAACTCAGATCAAGATGTAGTTGAACTATCTATCTCTCACGTATATGTATAGTTCAATCAGATCTGTCATATTAACAACACTCTCTCTCTCTCTCTCTTTGGCAAGGGATTAGGCTAACTTGGTAAGGTGATCTACCATAACCCATATTGCACCATGACCTCTCCTGGTCCAGGGGAGACCCACCATGATGTCTATGGTGATCTAGTCCCGTTCCCTCTAGGGGACTCTTCACTATCTGTAGCAAGTCATGGGTTACAGATGTTCGTCCTTCACCTCCTTGCATGCATGATGACAAGCTACATGTACCTCTACATCCTTCTTCATCATAGGCATCCAAAGTACTACTACAAACTTTTACTATCTTAATAGTACCACGATATATGGTGAACTTATAATCATGATCTCCTACATGTCATGATTTTCTCAAGGTTGTCGCCTCACAAACCCTAGAACACTCTATTCATGGGTTCCATCACATTCCTTTATTGAGAGGTGTATTTGATGTTCTTCAACCATCCTTCCATCTCATCAAGCTCTAGGCTAGCTAACTGCACAACCACCAAATCGACCAATGGATCTGGTTGTATCTGGGTGCTAGCCAAACATGTCTCACGAACTTATGGTTCACCTAACAACCTCTTCTAGCCTCTCTACTGGCTAAACAAGACAGCTACACCTCGACTAAGAGCATATGTTACCACATTAATTCTTATGTGCTAGGTAACGGTGAAGACATAATCCTTCATATACTCCACTCATCATCCTCATCTCGGATTTAGTTCTAACCGAGTCAAGAAAACTTTGAGCTCATCATCTCAGTTAACCAACTCAAACTTATATAACTCATAAATTCCATACTGCTCTTGATAAGAATGTCCTCATATGATGACTACCTTAATTCTCTTTTATGTTTGTATTCGTCCATACAATGTACTCTCCAAAAAGGTATGATACTTCCTCAATCCCCAAACATCATTGCAATATTTCAACTTTCAACATCTTTATCCTTAGTGTATGTCATGTGTATTGCCCTATCTCTCACCCCCATAATGAGAGGAAATAAGCATTTGGCTGCAGTCCAAATATAGAGTTCATCCAGTTCAAGAGTAGAGATGGTTTATCCCACATCGCCATCACACTTTCCAATCTAAGTTGAAACATACATCCCATGTTACCACATCATGAATGTCTCCAATCTATGTTTACATCCATGGAAAGGCTATTCCCAAACACTCTTGGGTCGTCACACAATACTTAGTCATCTCCTCAAGGTCTGTAGGTTGCTGATACTTTTGGGGTCATCCCTTTCCCTTATGCATCCAGGGATGCCTACCTCAATTTACCCTTTGGGACCCATGAACTCATGAAGGTGATCAATCTCCTAAGCCATGGTCCTCAGATAAAGATAGTTGTTACCTCCCGACCCTATGGTCTTGTGCATCTAGGAAATAGACAACTCCTACTCCCATCAGTCTTATCCCCACCCGACCTTAGTATTGACTTAGAATCCAAACATGGTACATCGCAAACTTGAAACCTTTGCTTAGCCCTATCATGCTACTTAAGCACGTAGCTAGCAAGAAGACAACCCACTACACTACTTTGGGTTCGATGGTATATCATACTTGTCCCTTATTCCTCAAAGTTGGCCAATCTCATACATATGTCACCAACATGTGTGAGGGGTTCATCAACCATATACCTTATTCTAAGGGGGTTTCCTTTTCCTCTAAATATGAGGGGGGTTCCATACTCAAATCTATAGAAACTCAAACATCTTCGTGAGTATCAGGTGCACCGTTTACTACTACTTCCCCTCTTAGGTCTAGGAACCCTAGGTTCACTTCTTATGCATCAGCTGTCTAACCAAGAACCAAACATGCACAAGGTATGACATACACTTTCCACCATTCTTCCACGTGAACAACACCTTAGGGTCCTACACAAGGACAACCAACTCGGTATGAGACCTCACAACTTGTTACCGTACCTCCCCAGGGTCTAGGGAACTCTCCTTTCTACACCTACAAGGTAAGGTAGGCACCCATAATGTGATGGAGTGGACTATTGAAATCCTAAAATGTCCAATAACTTAAGTGAAAGCATAAGTATGAGTTATATTGAGAGTTACAAGATTTTGACAAAATAGGTTTGTTGATTGATGATAATATCATCCTTACACTTATTGCCTTTTTGAGGAATTTAATTGACTAGTCTAACAGTTGAGTTTTGATGCCAAATTCATGAACAAAGTAGCTTGAGATGTGAGGAAGCTATGGTTAAATTTTGGTGGTGATTGGTTTTTCCTAGAGGAAGTTAATTAGGTTTGAAGTTTATGAAATAATGTACTTTTTGATGTATTTGATTAACAAGGTTCAGATCATCTAGCCTAAGTTGAATGTGTTGCGCTCCCTCTGGTTTTGAAAGAACTGTGTGGCCGGATCCTAGCCACAAATATCTAATCAAGTGGCAGTTATGGTTTCTTTGAGTGAGCCACGGGTAGGCTCATGTGGATGACCTTTTTTCAGACCATCAGATTTGAGATGAAGGGTCCCTGTGTCATCCCCTACCTTGCGGTTAGAGCAAGGTAGTGGGGCAACACGTTCCCAAATACCATACATCGTGGTCGTGGACTGAAGGGGTGAATGGGGAGTAGGACCGAGCAGTTACTTCTGAGTAGCCATAGGCTTCCTGGTGACCCTTTTTAGTGGTCTTGGTGGAAGAAACGGGGAGAGTAGACATAGCCCCTACCTGCCTTTCCACCCTCACTCGCAGCAGTAGACGAAAGGAGGAGCTTTGCGGGAGGAGGTGCAACATTGCAGCCTGCGAGAGGAGAAGAATCTGATCGCTGGTTCCTCAGCGCCGACTCGCATCATAGTGGCGGCGGAAGCACTAGGGACTAGCACTCATGGGTGAGGAGGAGACTCGGCAATGCTGGTGTCTTGGAGGCGGCAAGAGCCTTGTCAAAGCCATGAGGGCCTGAGGAGTACGAGCTCCTGCCGACACGAGGAAGGGCGAAGTGATGCAGGGCGGCGTCAAGCATGAAGATAAGGAGGAGCTGGGCAACAGCGGCTTTGTAGAGGAGGATCCATGGTGTGTCTATCAGGACCATGAGGTCATCGCTCCGTGGAGGAGAAGACGGACCACGGTGTTCACGCAAGCATGCGAGGGCGGCAGCTGATCCAGAAGATAGACGCACACAGGCATTGTTGTGCGAGGATGAGAAGAGAAAGCGGGGAATGGGCAGTCCAAATCCCAAAGCTAGAACGACTGGCTCGAGCCAGGGCGGGTCCCTGCCCAACCCAGCCAGGTGGAGATGAGCAGAATGGAGGCGGTGGTGGCTTGCCCGTGGACTCACGCCCGGCGGCGGCGCTGAGTGGGAGTCTCGCGCAGAATGGGAGACAGCGCAACTCAGAGTCTAGCAGATCGCGAAGAAGACAGAGAAAGAAGAAAGGAGAAAGGAGCCAAACCGGGCCCAGACCAAGAATGGACCACTCGGTTCAATTGTGATTTCAGCTGGTTCAAGTTCAGGTGGGTCCCTGCCCAGATGAGCAAGTCAATGACACGTGGCGCATGACGATTGGCTGATTAAGGTAATATTCTCAGAAATTTACAGATCTTAGATAAATCATGCAAATTAGTCTGTATATCAGAAAAATGCAAGTAATATACCAAAATGTTCAGAAAAATGTATAGAATAACTTGGAACCATCATATCATGATTTTGAAGCACTAATATTAGTGATATCATGTAATATGAGTAATGCTTGTTTAATGAATAATAAATAGAAAATGATGGTATAAAATCATGGAAAAATATCAGTAAGTCCATAATTATGTATGGAAGCCATATGATGTCAGATATGGTCATGATGATGTATGAAATCATGTAATTTGCTTAATATGTCTATTTAGGGCTTATAACCCTAAATAAAATGTATTAAATTCATACATGCTCAATAAATGATGATATTCACAGAGTAAGCTCATACCAGTAACTAGAAGCTAATCTGGAACTTTGATGTCTGTTAGATGCATAAAATTCATGTTAGATGAAGATGACCTTTAATACATGTGATGAAACCCTAATTTGAGTAATACATGTAACTTACGGTTAATATGTATCAATAATGATATTGAACCTAATGTTCAGATGATGAACTTTGATAATGAGATGTAATATGGAAAATGACATCAGTGAGATAATCATAAAATAAGAATACAAGTAATGACACACATATTCTAGTGAACTAAGCTAAAACCCTAATATGGACGTCATTAGGGTTAAGAGGAGATGTAAGACGATGAGAACCTGATGATAGTATATGGTCTTGTCTTGATCAGGTTGACCAAGGATATAGTTGACATGAGGATATGATGATTAGGTTTGTTCTTGATCTAAGGTACGCCATTACCTCTTACTTGGCTTATTATACAATATGCTTGTGTTATATGAGTAGTAAAATACTTGGCATATGGTATTGATTGAAATGATTATTCTTGTATGCTATGTTGCTTGATTCTCCATACTTATTGCTATGAACACATCAAATATAATATATCTGTTCCATTATATGAAAGCACTAATTCTCTTTGGTAGCATAGTGCTGGAAAGTGATCATTCTCTTTGGTAGCAGATCACATTGTACAATGATCTAACTCTTTGGTAGTAGATGATAAGGCCTTACATCTCATTCTCATTGGTAGCAGAGATGATGCATTATTCCCTCAGGTGGCAAATGCATGGATATATAATGGAAAATGTGCTTAAAATATGTGTTATCTTTTGTTAATGAATATCTTTGTGCAAGTATACGCTTTTCTTATATTCTTCTGTTACTGCCAAGTATATTAGTTTTATCTTATTGCCAAGATATGATGAGAGGTATATAAAAAGACACGTAGGCGTACTCAGTACAATATTCATGAAATATTGTGCTGACGTGTACCGCATGTAATCTTTTGTTTAGGTTGTGGTTATGCTCTTGAAGATCCAGGATAGTTGAGAGTGGTATGGCGAGCTGATGTTCAGGTGGACCTGTTGTCTTAAGATCCTGTTGTTTAGATGTAGTACATGTATATGTATAAGTTGCTGTTCAATATGTAATATCAAATGTTGTAACAATTCATGTTGTAATTATATGTTGAATGGTGAACATGTGTGTATGGTTTTATTATTGTTCATGTACATGTGCTACTGTGTTTCCTTCTGACTCCCTTGATTTTCTCTTTCTTAGCCTAGTGTGGGATGTTTAAATTGGGATTCTCACTGAGGTGAGGGTTTCAATTTGGACGTCACACATCAGATTAAGTTTTAGAAAATCTGGGGACGTCACAGGTGGTATCAGAGCATGAACAATAGCAAAGCCTGACATTTGCTCATTATGCAACACAAAACTAAAGAACCTTGAACTTAATAATCTTTAGGGTTAGATTAGTCATCTTTTAGAGACTAGATCTGATCTAGCCTCTAGGTTAGCACCTAGATGTCTGAGAACTAGGTCTAGACTGGTGCTTGTTGAGTAGCAAGTCCTTAGATGCTGTTCTTTCCTTGTAGTGCAGCGGTATGGGACGTTGCACTATTTGGAAATTATGTGCATCAAGGGAAGAGAAACCCTAGACATATTGCGCACATTGTCTAGAGTAGCTACACTAGTCTACACCATGTTCTCACCCTTTTCACTAGTTTTCATGACACTGGACTCTCTACTATGTGTGGGACACTCATTTTCAGGATTTGGTTTTTGATTCCAAACGGATCGAACCCCGATAGTTTTCTCTGACGCTTGTTTTATCAGAGAAAAACTAAATAATATTTTATTATGTATATGTATTACAAAAATGTGTCCCCACACACGTACGAGTAGGAGGTGATCATGCAACCTAAGTGAAAGTGAATGACATCAGTCTATAAGAGAGAGTAGTTCTAGATTAGATGTCTAGAGCCTTTTTGATATATACGATAGATGGAATAGATGATATAAGTTTGATGATATGATGTAAGTCTTATATAGATGATATAAGATGATTAAGATGATATATGTTTGTCTTTGAGGACTTGAGTTCAGTTTGAGGATTTGAGAAAAGTATTGATGATGAAAGTATGAGTTCTTTTATGAGATGAGATAAGTTAAGTTAAGACAAGGTTGTGAATCAGCAAGAGCCTCAATATCTTTTACGAAGGAGGACCTCTAGTATTAGGACCAATTTTGGGGTTAGCTCGAGAGAGCGAGACCCACAGGGAGAAGGTCAGAGAACCTAAACTCCAGGATATGAGAATTATGAGATATATGATATGATATGTCCTAAACTAGACTACTCCTGAGTGTTTGAGTTGAGTTGCTTTATGTATGATTCTTATAGTTTTGTTGAACTCTAGATGTCCTTGGGAAGACCAAAACCCTCGAGATAGAGAGAGGCTAGTTATATGTGCATATGTGAACATGGATATGAGTACCTACCATCTGGGTGAGGGAGAGAGCCCAAGACCCTGGAGGAGGTAGCTATGTTAGTTTTAGTGAAGCCTCATGCTTGGGTTGGTGGTTCCATGTAGGACTCTAGTGGTGTATGTATAAGAGAGCTTTGAGTAAGATGTGGCATGTGTAGAAGACCTATGAATAGTATGTTGTAGCATGTTTTGGTTTTTGCTTATGTGGCTAGATCTTGTGAAGTTAATCAACTATTGCCAATGAGGTAATCCGAGAACCCTAGGCTAATAAAGAGAATATAAAGTATATGTATATGAGATACTCATGGAGTTGAGTTAGCTCAAAGAGACTGAGCATGGCACTACCCTCATGATATGGGTATGGAGAACCTCAGTTGGACTAGATAAAGTTTTGATATATGTTTAACAAGCCACTAATATAAGTTTGTTGAGTACAATCATGATATAATGTAGGTAAGGACGTGATATATAGACATGATATGATCAAACCCTAAATATGGTTTAGTAGATATCAAGGCATAAAGGGTTAACCATACACATAAATAGTGATGATAATGTGAATAGTTGTATAATCTCATGAGGAATATCTAAAAGAGTTTATAACCTAATATGAGAAAGTATAATGAGATTACACTAATGATACATATTATATGAATCATGATGTAATATGGTTGGTGAATCTAGTAATGAATTCACTAATAGGTTTGTAACTTAATTAATAGGAAAGTGGCATGAGATCATCTTAATGATACATACCAAATAGTGATAATGATAGTGCTTAATAAATATGATGAATATGATCTGAAATTTTTGCACTATGTAATGATGTTGGCAAAAAAAAACAAATGTGTTGTTGGAATATTGATGCTTGGATATAATGAGGATGAAAATCCTAAAATATGAAATATGTCATAAGATGATCAAAGTTTCTAAACCTTGAGTTCAACCTTGAATGGAGTGTTTGTGCACCCAAGATGGTTGTAAACCCCCCCCCCCCCCTAATAGTTCTTTGGATACATGGTCCTAGGTAACCTTTGCGGATATGTTACACATAGAATAGTGCCTACATGCGGATGAAGACATGGTAGTTTTCCTTGGAGTACGAGTATGGTTGACTTTCGAGGACGAAAGTTCTTTTAAGATGTATATGATGTGACAAAGTGGTTTTCTGGCTCAATTTCGAGGACGAAATATCTTTTAAGGTGTGTAGGATGTGATGGAGTGGACTATTGAAATCCTAAAATGTCCAATAACTTAAGTGAAAGCATAAGTATGAGTTATATTGAGAGTTACAAGATTTTGACAAAATAGGTTTGTTGATTGATGATAATATCATCCTTACACTTATTTCCTTTTTGAGGAATTTAATTGACTGGTCTAACAGTTGAGTTTTGATGCCAAATTCATGAACAAAGTATCTTGAGATGTGAGGAAGCTATGGTTAAATTTTGGTGGTGATTGGTTTTTCCTAGAGGAAGTTAATTAGGTTTGAAGTTTATGAAATAATGTACTTTTTGATGTATTTGATTAACAAGGTTCGGATCATCTAGCCTAAGTTGAATGTGTTGCGCTCCCTCTGGTTTTGAAAGAACTGTGTGGCCGGATCCTAGCCACAAATATCTAATCAAGTGGCAATTATGGTTTCTTTGAGTGAGCCACGGGTAGGCTCATGTGGATGACCTTTTTCAGACCATCAGATTTGAGATGAAGGGTCCCTGTGTCATCCCCTACCTTGCGGTTAGAGCAAGGTAGTGGGGCAACATGTTCCCAGATACCATACATCGTGGTCGTGGACTGAAGGGGTGAATGGGGAGTAGGACCGAGCAGTTACTTCTGAGTAGCCATAGGCTTCCTGGTGACCCTTTTTAGTGGTCTTGGTGGAAGAAACGGGGAGAGTAGGCATAGCCCCTACCTGCCTTTCCACCCTCACTCGCAGCAGTAGACGAAAGGAGGAGCTTTGCGGGAGGAGGTGCAACATTGCAGCCTGCGAGAGGAGAAGAATCTGATCGCTGGTTCCTCAGCGCCGACTCGCATCATAGTGGCGGCGGAAGCACTAGGGACTAGCACTCATGGATGAGGAGGAGACTCGGCAATGCTGGTGTCTTGGAGGCGGCAAGAGCCCTGTCAAAGCCATGAGGGCCTGAGGAGTACGAGCTCCTTCTGACACGAGGAAGGGCGAAGTGATGCAGGGCGGCGTCAAGCATGAAGATAAGGAGGAGCAGGGCAGCAGCGGCTTTGTAGAGGAGGATCCATGGTGTGTCTATCAGGACCATGAGGTCATCGCTCCGTGGAGGAGAAGACGGACCACGGTGTTCACGCAAGCATGCGAGGGCGGCAGCTGATCCAGAAGATAGACGCACGCAGGCATTGTTGTGCGAGGATGAGAAGAGAAAGCGGGGAATGGGCAGTCCAAATCCCAAAGCTAGAACGACTGGCTCGAGCCAGGGCGGGTCCCTGCCCAACCCAGCCAAGTGGAGATGAGCAGAATGGAGGTGGCGGTGGCTTGCCCGTGGACTCACGCCCGGCGGCGGCGCTGAGCGGGAGTCTCGCGCAGAATGGGAGACAGCGCAACTCAGAGTCTAGCAGATCGCGAAGAAGACAGAGAAAGAAGAAAGGAGAAAGGAGCCAAACCGGGCCCAGACCAAGAATGGACCGCTCGGTTCAATTGTGATTTCAGCTGGTTCAAGTTCAGGTGGGTCCCTGCCCAGATGAGCAAGTCAATGACACGTGGCGCATGACGATTGGCTGATTAAGGTAATATTCTCAGAAATTTACAGATCTTAGATAAATCATACAAATTAGTTTGTATATCAGAAAAATGCAAGTAATATACCAAAATGTTCAGAAAAATGTATAGAATAACTTGGAACCATCATATCATGATTTTGAAGCACTAATATTAGTGATATCATGTAATATGAGTAATGCTTGTTTAATGAATAATAAATAGAAAATGATGGTATAAAATCATGGAAAAATATCAGTAAGTCCATAATTATGTATGGAAGCCATATGATGTCAGATATGGTCATGATGATGTATGCAATCATGTAATTTGCTTAATATGTCTATTTAGGGCTTATAACCCTAAATAAAATGTATTAAATGCATACATGCTCAATAAATGATGATATTCACAGAGTAAGCTCATATCAGTAACTGGAAGCTAATCTGGAACTTTGATGTCTGTTAGATGCATAAAATTCATGTTAGATGAAGATGACCTTTAATACATGTGATGAAACCCTAATTTGAGTAATACATGTAACTTAGGGTTAATATGTATCAATAATGATATTGAACCTAATGTTCAGATGATGAACTTTGATAATGAGATGTAATATGGAAAATGACATCAGTGAGATAATCATAAAATAAGAATACAAGTAATGACACACATATTCTAGTGAACTAAGCTAAAACCCTAATATGGACGTCATTAGGGTTAAGAGGAGATGTAAGACGATGAGAACCTGATGATAGTATATGGTCTTGTCTTGATCAGGTTGACCAAGGATATAGTTGACATGAGGATATGATGATTAGGTTTGTTCTTGATCTAAGGTACGCCATTACCTCTTACTTGGCTTATTATACAATATGCTTGTGTTATATGAGTAGTAAAATACTTGGCATATGGTATTGATTGAAATGATTATTCTTGTATGCTATGTTGCTTGATTCTCCATACTTATTGCTATGGACACATCAAATATAATATATCTGTTCCATTATATGAAAGCACTAATTCTCTTTGGTAGCATAGTGCTGGAAAGTGATCATTCTCTTTGGTAGCAGATCACATTGTACAATGATCTAACTCTTTGGTAGTAGATCATAAGGCCTTACATCTCATTCTCATTGGTAGCAGAGATGATGCATTATTCCCTTAGGTGGCAAATGCATGGATATATAATGGAAAATGTGCTTAAAATATGTGTTCTCTTTTGTTAATGAATATCTTTGTGCAAGTATACGCTTTTCTTATATTCTTATGTTACTTCCAAGTATATTAGTTTTATCTTATTGCCAAGATATGATGAGAGGTATATAAAAAGACACGTAGGCGTACTCAGTACAATATTCATGAAATATTGTGCTGACGTGTACCGCATGTAATCTTTTGTTTAGGTTGTGGTTATGCTCTTGAAGATCCAGGATAGTTGAGAGTTGTATGGAGAGCTGATGTTCAGGTGGACCTGTTGTCTTAAGATCCTGTTGTTTAGATGTAGTACATGTATATGTATAAGTTGCTGTTCAATATGTAATATCAAATGTTGTAACAATTCATGTTGTAATTATATGTTGAATGGTGAACATGTGTGTATGGTTTTATTATTGTTCATGTACATGTGCTACTGTGTTTCCTTCTGACTCCCTTGATTTTCTCTTTCTTAGCCTAGTGTGGGATGTTTAAATTGGGATTCTAACTGAGGTGAGGGTTTCAATTTGGACGTCACACATCAGATTAAGTTTTAGAAAATCCGGGGACGTCACACATAACATCTACACATCGGTTCAAAAAACCTCTTTCTCATTCTAAGGTTTGGTTCCTCAAAAGGAAACCAAGATACAACAAGCCTCTAAGGATCGTGCATGATGCAACTGTATACATCCACTTAGGGTCGTCCATTCTAGGCCATATCATACTCAACCTCTCATTATTCCTCATGTCTCATTATGAAAGTCTCCAACCTTCTTCATCGGGTGGCTCTCTCTCTCTCTAGAGCTAACCCTACATCAGATCTCACCATCAAAGGATCTTTCTTAGAGGATGGGTCAATCTCTTAAGGATACATGTTTGCACCTACATGGGTGAAACGTATGATCCATAAGCTATCTGGCATACTCTTCAGGCCTAGGTATCAACCTACTGCCAGCACTACTGATGTACACCTCTACATAGGTGCATTCCTCTTCTCTACTCCTACATGCCCATAAGGGTTTCTATATGGTCACCACTATCCTCCACGAAGAGGGAGATGTTCCTCACCCTCAAAGGCACGACTGCCCAAGGTCGGATCACCAAAAGTACTAGGTAAAATCTAGCTCATGCTTCTCATGGGTACACAAAACCTTTACATAAAGCATTTATGTCAAACCCACGTGCTTGAAGGTATAGAAGACTACGATGTTCAACTCATCATGTCATCTCTTTCTAACTACCACTTAAGGTTAGGCTTAGGGTTAGCATCGTCCTTTGAGGGTGCGTCAGGTCTCTACCTCTCCCTAAAGGCCTCTGCCTCCAAGGCTAACTCTCTCATCATCCTCCTACAAGAAGGTCTAACCTCAGATCTCTCCTGAGGACACGACAACACATGCCATGCAACCTTAAGCATGTAACTAATCTTTAGTTTACGCTTAAACTATTATATTTATGCCAATGACATCTGGTTTACATGCCTTTTATTAATTTGATGGAGGATTCCTTAATCCTTATCTTACTTACCCTCAATGTGGTGGGGAAGAGAGAGAAAAACCCTAAACCTTAGAGCCTTAATTGAATTAGGGTTGAGAAGGCACAAAAATAGATGAGAGAGTCCTAAAGGTATCTTATTTCGAGTCAAGATCTCAGACTTTGGCCAAGTAGTCACACCACATCTAGGAGTACTCATAGACTGACTAATGTAGTGGAGGAAAATATTGCTAGCCCCTAAACTATGATCCTTTTCTAAACACCTCCGTTATCAGAAAATCCTCTAATAACTCCCTTGGTTCTATACAGTTCGTAAAATTTAATAATTATTAAGGATTAAATGAGAAACCATTTGATCTGATAACAAATGTAATGACCCCACTTCCCAATAACCCCCAATCGAGGGAGACCAAGAGGTCAGAGGCATTATCCCAAAATTCAGGATCAATGGTTTGACAATTTAATAAAAAATATTTATCAAATTCTATTAATACTAAACTGGAAAGTTGTAATAAAATAATTTTTTTGCATACCTTTTCAAAATAGGATCTACAACTTCTATCCACAGAAAAAATCTACCTATCTAATCCTCCTTGGAATATTTAGTCTTTATCTTCACAAATTTCATTTTTCTATTTGTCCAATTTCAGAATTGTACCTAAAATTCCGACAAACAAAACGTCGGTCAGTATATTGCTATATTGGTATGTGGGGACAAACATAACATCACAAATAGGCTCTAACAACCTAAATATAGCAAATAGTTGATTAAGAATTCAAATTACATTTTCAATGCAACTTCTCAATTGCTTTTACCCTAAACCCTGGATTAACCTCTCTTAGGGTTTTGTCCTTGCAAGGGACATAAGGCCAACTTTTCCATCCTTATCTTGGTGTGTGGGGTCACCACTCTGGGTACCCAATGGTCTTCCCTCTAGGCCTTAACCAACTCATACCTTCCCTCTAGGGCTTGGTCTTGCATCATACATCAGGGTGGTATGTAAGTTCAAGAAGCACACTCATAATTAATTGTTATACACATAGTCACTTTATGAGATTACAAAATTTGAACAATCAAATAGTTTAGCTTCATAGAAATCACGAAACTCCTGAAAACACGATGAATCATAAAGTGATTATTCATAATTTAACCACATACATGTTCAATAGATTCAACAAGCTAATAGCAAATCCAATCAAGAAATAGTCCAAGCAAGCAGTTCAATCCACACAAGCAAAAATCCTGAATAGTACATGTACTCTATTTACTATCCACTTTATCAGATTCTATGTATTCAACTTGAACTTGCTTCCTAGGGTTTCCTACTTCCTTTTTAGGGTTTCATTAGGGTCCCTCTTTATCTTTATACTACAAACCCTAAAACAACAAAACTGGTTGCAAAACCTAATTAGCTTGTTTAAACCTTCCTAACAGGTTTAGGATCAACTCAATACTACTTTCTTCTAATGAATCTCGAATTAACCACTTTAAACACTATTCACCCTAATTTAGGGTTTCTATGTGCATTATAACATATCCTTGTGTAAAAACCCTATAGAAAGCATATTATTATCTAAACCAGATTCCATTCTTATTCTTTTTCTCAATAGGTTACTATAACTACAAATAACCTATTTAAGACCTTAAATCCAATTTCCAAACATAATTAGGGTTTCAACATAGTTTAATGCATAACATGGTCAACTTAAAGCACTTTTGGAATTAGAAACGAAATCAGGCTTCAATATTATTTTTAATGAGTTCCTTGCATTTTTATGATAAAAAATCATATATTACATGTTCTCATCAGAGCTACCAATCTTTTGTTATGTTTTTTGCAAAATAATGAATATTGAACCAATTAAAAAATCCACATCAGCAGCTTACCTTGAGCCCTTGGGCCCTTGTCAATCCGACTGGACCAGTGGTAGTGCACTACCTAGCGCCACGCTGGGCATGGCTCACCTACTCGTGGATCCAGCAGAAGGTCCCTTTTTTCCTTCTCTTTCATTTGTAAGGTCGCGGGCAAAGGTGTCTTTTCACATGAAGTCATCTCCCACCTCTGCTCTATCCCACTCCAAGGAGTGCCACTCCCATGTTCGGTCAACCCTATGTTGATCTCACCTTGTATACCCCACAAATCCACGATGGTGGCTCCTTTGGCTCCGCCGACTAGGGTCGGACTCGCCCAGCGCATCACCTAGGCCTATGGTGGTCGGGAACCCTTCCTACAAACGACCCTCTCACTCGAACATGGAACTGCCCGGGTAGAAGAAAATGGTAGATTGGAAGAGTTAGGTGTCGATTGGATGGAAAGTCTGACCGGGCTAGATTTTACAGACTTCGTGGAGGCGTCTACAACCTCGCAGAAGGGGGAATCATCCCCTCTTTTATAGACCATACTGTAGGCCATTACCCATGGAGTCTAGATCTATTAGGGAAACTCCCAATCCCAACTGATAAGATAGGATTTTAGGGATCATCGGGTGCGTCTTCCTCTCCCAATCTCAATGGGACTCTTTCCAAAAACTCTCGTGTAGAGGCCATTGAGAAATCTGATCCCAAAAAATCGCTTCCCTATTCCTTTTCTAATAGAAGAGTGCAATGAATAGCCACCATTGGATCCTAGATCCAATGGCTATCAACCATGCACCAAGAACAAGGATTTTAGATTAATTGGATAAATGTGACATTTAATAATTTATAAGGATTATCTCCTTACTTTAGGATAATTTACAAAATCCATAACTCTCAATCCGTACATCCTTTTTCAACCAAAATTTAGGGAAATCTTCATATTGACTTTACCTAGTCGCATATCAAATTTGAATTCCAAATTCCAAAGGAAAAGGGAATTATCTTCATGTGCAAGTTATCCTTTACTAAAGCTTATTTAATTGGTATTTTCTCTTTCTTCTCCTATTATCTTTGCAACTTGGACTCCTTGGAACCCAAGAAATCCCAAAGGTACGAAATCCATCAATGAAGGATAATTGTTAGCCTTCTAGATACTTTTACATATTTCTTTTCTCATTATCTTAGTCATTCCTTTATTAATTGATTTCTTTTCCTTTTTATTTCCTTTTTCTCATTATTGGGCCCAATAGCCGACAAGGCCCACAAAATCAAACACAAAAAAGGCTACTTATCAAAGAAATACATTCAAGGAACATAAATCATACAAATTACATAATCATACATTTATTTGGGAAATTGCATTTCCAACCAAAAGAACCCAAAAATTGGGGTTATAACATCGATTGTGGCCCATGAAGAGTCAGGAGCATAATAGAATAGTTGTCGTGGAGATATGATAGTTATCATTGTAAGATTCTTTTACTGTAGCATGAAGCAATTCAATGGTGTAATCCAATGTAAGATATAGAAGCCATAATCATTAGACAATCGACATTGTTGAGGGCACCGATGAGAGAATCATGGAAGCTTCTATTGTTGGGTTTTGTGGAGAAAACATGCGCGGCGGAAGCAATAAAATCCACGCAACCCGAAACAGGATCTCATCAACAACAACGTATTTGGATGAATGGAGTGTTTGCGGCATATACCTTATCGCGGAGCACGTCCGGCGATGTCCCGTTGCACGACAGTGCAACACTACTAACCTACACGGACGGTACTTCTCTCCCGTTCGCTGTCGCAGGTTGATCCGGCGGCGCTCCTTTGCGGCAGTGATGTATGCCGCTCGTAGAGCGTACAGGTGTTCATCGACGTCCTCCGAACGCAGGTGTCAATGCGTCTACGTCTCTGCTTCATCCATGCGGATGGACGAAACTCCACGTCGCGCTTCCCAAGCCGGCGGGAAGGAGTCGTGTCTCTGTGGCGGCGTGCTAGCGGCGCGTTTCTCTCCTTTCTCTCCTAAGGACGATGACGGCTAAGGTTTACGTGCGTGAGCGTAAACTAAAAGTGTCTATCTATCTTATATAGATATCGGCCGTCAATCCTCCTTTAAATAGGATACGAAGGGAAATAGGGTTTCCTAAATCCATCAGTAAACAGAAACGTTGCGTTAATTAAAATGCTCGTGGATTAATTAGAATATTCCGGAATTCATTAATTAACCAAATAATCACATTAATTGATTAATTAATATCCGACTCCATGCAATCGCTTGGGATGGCTTTATGTGCATATACGCCAACAAACTCCCACTTGCACTTAGAGCCAGTCACTCCAATATTATTCTAATCCATTACATAAACATTTTAGTAATCAATGTGATTTGGAGAAATTCGAATCAAATCCACAATTATACTCCCATTCCAACACATCCTATGCGTGTGACCCGGTAGGCTCCAAATTACGTTGGCAGTGATATCCATAATCGTATTATGATTTCACAAGCAATGATTGGTATCTAGCAAGACTTCATTACTACCCAAGTAATTGGAGAAGTTGGAGAACAACTTAACCTATCATTCATGACTGGTGTTACAGTGATTATATAATTCCTTTTTCGTTGATATCCGGATTGAACTCAAGTCATGGAATTGTTATCCTTTTCAATGTTCAATCCATGTTCCTTGAACTAGAGCAGACTGCTTGAGATATATGTAAGCTCAATATCACATATTGACTCACATAAACATGGCCATGCATTTCTCAGTCTCGCTTATCAAGTGGCCAGAATATCAAACTCCCGTAGGAAGGACAAATTCCATCTAAATCACTCACAGTCATCCCCATGTGTCACAGTGCACCCAAGCACCATCTTTATGGCGATCCTTATTCAGGACCACGGTGGATGATGTCAAAGTACACCGAACGACATGTGATAAGTGTAGTGACTTCAGGTCTAAGAACCACAATCACCACAATCATTATGAGATGTGACTCTAACTACCAATCATGGTATCCATGTGTCACTCTCAAGGTGGGTCTATCCGATACACTATTCTCTAACAAGTATCTATGTATTTGGTTTGATATCTCCATATCATGGATAATGAGATTCTTCCATCAACCAACATACATTCTAATCTTATGTGTTATTGATGTCTATGGATATTTCCACAATAACAACCGATTAGGGACAAAACAAGAATACATACTCTTAGCATACATATGATCTCACTGTTCAGGTCATCAACCCGAAGACATATGTCATTGAGTATATCATTCTATAGACATCTATAAGTTTTATGGTCATCTCACAATATAAAACACAAACATATAGATTGGAAACTTGCCTTTATTGATATGATCAATGTAGTATTACAAATCGTTTACATAGTATCCCATTACAATCATCGAATGATAGTCACTATAGGCATACATACCAACAGATTCCCACTTGCACTTATACCCAATCACTCATGAATCTCAATCCAAGTGATCAAACATGTCCATCATGTTTCTGATGTGAAAGTGCTTTTGTGAGCGGGTCAGCCACATTGCTTTCTGTAGGTACTCTGCAAATCCTCACATCTCCTCGTTGTACGATCTCTCGTATGAGATGGAACTGCCGTAGAATATGTTTGGAATGTTGGTGCGATCTTGGTTCTTTAGCCTATGCAATTGCTCCATTGTTGTTGCAAAACAACTCAATTGCATCACCAGCGTTTGGAACCACTCCAAGTTCAGAAATGAACTTCTTAATCCACACAGCTTCCTTCACAGCATTAGATGCGGCAATATATTCGGCCTCTGTTGTAGAATCTGCAACCGTCTCTTGCTTGGAACTCTTCCAGCTTAGAGCTCCATTGTTCAGGCAAAACACAAATCCAAATTGTGATCTGTAGTCATCTTTGTCAGTTTGGAAGCTAGCATCGGTGTAACCTTTTACCACGAGCTCTTCCTCACCACCGTATACCAAGAATTGATCCTTAGTCCTTCTCAAGTACTTTAGGATGTTCTTTACGGCTGTCCAGTGACATTCACCTGGATCTGACTGACACCAGCTCATCATGCTCAAAGCATACGACACATCAGGACGAGTACATAACATCGTGTGCATGATAGATCCAATTACTGATGCATATGGAATCTTACTCATGCGTGCCCGTTCATCACATGAACTAGGACATTGGGATTTAGAGATTGTAACCCCATGGGACATGGGCAAGTTACCTCTCTTAGAACCCTCCATGCTAAACCTCTTTAGCACCTTGTCAATGTATGTGCTCTGGCTTAGGCCTAGAAGCCTTCTAGATCTATCTCTATAGATCTTGATCCCTGGTATATAGGATGCTTCTCCTAAATCCTTCATAGAGAAGGTCTTCCCTAGCCAACCTTTTACTGTCTGAAGAGTAGGGATGTCATTTCCCATCAATAGTATTTCATCCACATACAATATGCGAAATATGATCGTGCTCCCACTAACCCTTTTGTAAACACAAGGTTCATCTTCATTTTGACTAAAGCCAAACTTTTTGACTACTTCATCAAAATGTAGATTCCAGCTCCGAGATGCTTGCTTCAATCCATAGATTGACCTTTATAGCTTACAGACTTTATTGGCTTCCTTTGGATCGATAAAACCCTCAGGTTGTATCATGTACACATCCTAGAGTAAATTCCAATTAAGGAATGTTGTTTTAACATCCATCTGTCAAATCTCATAGTCATGATAAGCTACAATGGCAAGCATGATCCTGATGGATTTAACCATGGCAACTAGTGAGAAGGTCTCGTCATAATCAACACCTTGAATTTGACAGAATCCTTTCGCAACCAATCTACCTTTATAGGTTTGAAAATTTCCATCCATGTCAGTCTTCTTGTTGCAGACCCACTTGCACCCTATGGGTCTTACCCCTTCGAGTGGATCCACCAAGGTCCATACCTTGTTGGTGTACATGGATTCCATCTCAGATCTCATGGCTTCGAGCCATTTCTCAGATTCTGGTCCCTTAGTAGCTTCTAGATAGGAAGTTGGCTCATCTGCTATGCCCAATTCGTCACTGTCTTGAGTTACGAGAAATCCAAATCTCTCAGGCTCAAGTCGTGTCCTACTAGACCTACGAGGTTCTTGTGTAACATTTGGAACTTGAAATTCCAAAAAAATTTGTGAGTCTTCATGTTCCTTATGTACCTCCTCAGGTTCTCTGCTTTCTTGTTGGTCTCGAACTTCTTCGAGCTCTACATTCCTCCCACTAATTCCTTTGGAAATAAATTCCTTTTCAAGAAATACAGTAGTCCTAGCAACAAACACTTTGTTGTCAGTTGGTGTGTAGAAGTAGTATCCCCGAGTTTCCTTGGGGTATCCAACAAAATTGGATTTTTCCAATTTGGGTCCAAGCTTTTCAGGAAATTGTTTCCTAACATAAGTTTCACATCCCCAAATCTTTAACATAGACAAATTGGGACGATTCCCATTCCATATCTAATATGGTTTCTTTTGAACCGATTTGGAAGGTACACGGTTAAGTGTAAATGCTGCAGTTTCAAGAGCATATCCCCAGAATGATATTGGAAGTTCGGCTGAACTCATCATTGATCGTACCATGTCTAATTATGTACGATTCCTTCTTTCTGACACACCATTATGTTGTGGTGTACCAGGTGGAATCCATTGTGATACAATACCACAGTCTCTCAGAAGGTCCTCAAACTCTTGGCTTAAGTATTTTCCACCTCGATCTGAACGGAGTGCTTTAATACTCTTACCAAGTTGCTTCTCTACTTCATTCATGAAAGTCTTGAACATTTCAAGAGTTTCTGACTTGTGTTTCATAAGATATACATAGCCATACCTACTGAGATCATCAGTGAAGGTAATGAAGTATTGATAGCCTCCTCTAGCATTTGATTTAAAAGGTCCACATACATCAGTATGTATGAGCCCTAGCAGATCACTGGCTCTCTCACTGTGTCCAGTGAAAGGAGTTTTGGTCATCTTCCCTAATAAACATGCCTCACATTTCTCTAATGATTCAAAATCAAAAGAGTCTAGATAACCATCCTTATGGAGTCTAGATATGCGCTTCTCATTTATGTGCCCAAGACGACAATGCCATAAGAATGTTTTGTTTGAGTTGTCAAGTTTTAACCTTTTAGTATTTACGTTGTATATGCTAGTCTCAAGTTCTAACAAGTAGATACCATAAGACATAGGGGCATTGCCATAAAAGATCTCATCTTTCAATATAGAAATAATTCCATTCTTAATGTGAAATTCAAATCCACTCTTGTCCATACAAGATACAGAAATAATATTTCTATTAATGGCAGGTACATAATAGCAATTCTCTAATTCTATTACAAGGCTCGTAGGCAAAGATAAACTAATAACTCCAACTGCGGTGGCAGCAACTCTTGCTCCATTAGCAACCCGCAGTTTGACTTGGCCCTTTCGTAAAGGCTTACTTCTTATCAGATCCTGCATATTAGAACATATGTGAGATCCACATCCGGTATCCAGTACCCATGATGAAGAAGTATTTAAGTTTATCTCAATAACGTATATACCTGAAGTGGAGATCTCTATCCCCTGCTTCTTCTTCCTCAGTTCCTCTAGGTAGAGAGTACAGTTTCTTTTCCAATGTCTAGGCTGGTAACAATGGTGACAACTGCCTTCTTTGGAGATTCCACCTTTAGCTTTGAGCGCGGATGACTTTGGCTTCTGCCCGGCTTTAGAACTTTTCTTAGCCTTGCCTTTGCCTTTTTACTTTCCCTTTGCCTTGTTGATCACCATCACAGACTTGGGCTTGTCTTTCTTCATCTGTGCTTCAGCTGTCCTCAACATGCCTAACAATTATGACAACGACTTGTCAAAATTGTTCATGTTGTAGTTCATGACAAAATGATTATATGATTCAGGAAATGATTGTAGAATCACATCAGTGGCCAACTCTTGACCTAGGGGAAATCCCAGCTTGGATAGGCTTTCCACGTACCCAATCAAGGTGAGTATATGGGTGCCAACTGAGTCTCCCTCTTTCATCTTGCTTTTGAACAAAGCCTTTGAGACATCATATCTCTCCTATCTTGCTTGATGTTGATACATGTTCTTGATATGTGTTACCATCTCCATGACATTCATGTTCTCATGTTGCTCTTGCAACTCATAGTTCATTGAGCACAACATCAGGCACTTGACATCCACGACATCATCAAGGTGCTTCTTGTAAGCATCCTTTTCAGCCTTGGGCGCATTTACGGCGGGCTCCTCTGACTCTGGTATTTCAAGGACATAAAACTTACGCTCATGTGTGAGAACAATTCTCAGCGTCCTAAAACAGTTTTGAAAGTTGGTTCCGGTAAGTTTGTCCTTCTCAAGGTCCGATCGCAATGAGAAAGTGTGAGTGTTGGTTGCCATTTGATTGCTACAAAAGAAAATTTTGCATTTAGTCCAAAACATTTTAACTTGTAAAGATTTGATAAACGAGATTAATTAGGCCTTTAATTAATTACGCTCCCACTATTTTATTCAAATTGATAGCCCTCACTATCAACTCGGAAGATTGCAACGCACAACCTTCTAGTGAGCCAAGACCCAAAATAATTGTATCAATGCCCAGCCAACGCCGGCGTCAAAGACCAAATACTAAAGTAGGCAACTTTTGCCAATTGCATCATATGTAACTCTTGGATAGATGATCATGCACAACTCCTTGCCATGATGCATCTGTGTGACTCTAGGTACTTGATCCTATCAAGGTTCCCTAGTTAAGTCCAACCCATAAGCCAACACGATGAGTGTTCACCCTGCGGAGGCAGACCCACACACCCACCATCACACTTCCACGAGATAGACAGTGTACTACCCGGAGGCGTGCCCACACATAGTTGATCAAGATTTTCATGTGTGTTGCTTTATGGAAGGCAACTAAAACTTAATATTATTAATTGAGAGGTTTTATTAATACATATACATATCCAAACACCACATACTTATAGTACGTATCATATACTACTATATCAACAACCACAAATGATAGACATGCAATCATAAACACAAATACATCGATTATGGCCATGCTATTGTAATCCTTTGGAGCAACAAAGGATTATGGTCCACCTATGGTCTTATGCATCTCATGAAACACCTGTGAATCAACCTGTAAGCATGTAACGATCAACATTACAATGAACAACTTCATGGATGCTTCGTGAGGTTGGAACTTCAAGTTGCTTCTTGGAATGTGATCTTCTTGTTGCTTCTCCGTGGACACTCCTTGGAGTTGGATCTTCAGGTTGCTTCTTGGAATTAGATCTTCATGGTGCTTCTCCATGGACACTCCTTGGAGTTGGATCTTCAAGTGACCTCCTTACATCAAGTTTACAAAAACTAATACTAATCCTATCTCTATTACATCATGTGAGTACAAATATAAAAGGAAAGAATTAATTACACTTTGAAATAAGAGATGAGGCTCAGCATGCAAGCCGAATACTTTATACAAAGGATCCATATGTAACTATTATACATCCATAGAATTCACAAACAAACATATCCACAAGATTGACATCCACATTCATTCACAACATTCACAAAAGGGGATACTAGGCCATAACCGTGCATGCACTCACCACATAAAACAGATTTTAAAGGCAACGTGTATGCTATCATAGGTATATCTACATATATGTATATACATATTAAAATTGTAGTACTTTTAATGTGGGACATTCCCCATTAAATAAATTTTTTGACTCCCACGCAGACAATGCGGGGTACACAGGGGCAGCACCCCTGTGCGGGGATCCCATCCAAAATGTCAAAAACAATATTTTCCATAGTCGACCCCGTCCAAAACGTCAAAAACAATAGCATGCGGCGTATTTGGAATTAGGTTTAGATTTGCACATTAACAAGTTTAATTCGCATCGTATGAAATATAAAAACAGTATACAGCAATTCGATCATATCGAAACGAATTCAAATACGTCGTAGATCGACGCTGCTCTGATACCACTGTTGGGTTTTGTGGAGAAAACATGTACGGAGGAAGCAATAAAATCCACGCAACCCGAAATAGGATCTCATCGACAACAACGTATTTGGATGGATGAAGTGTTTACGGGATATACCTTATCGCGGAGTAAGTCCGGCGATGTCCCGTTGCACGACGGTGCAACACTGCTGACCTACACGGACGGAACTTCTCTCCCGTTTGCTGTCGTAGGTTGATCCGGCGGAGCTCCTTTGCGGCAGTGATGTATGCCGCTCGTAGCGCGTACATGTGGTCGTCAACGTCCTCCGAACGCAGGCGTCAATGCGTCTGCATCTCTACTTCATCCACACGGATGGACGAAACTCCATGTCGCGCTTCCCAAGATGGCGGGAAGGAGTCGTGTCTCTACGGCGGCGTGCTAGCGGCGCGTTTCTATCCTTTCTCTCCTAAGACGATGACGGCTAAGGTTTACGTGCGTGAGTGTAAACTAAAAGCATCTATCTATCATATATAGATACCGACCATCAATCCTCCTTTAAACAGGATACGAAGGGAAATAGGGTTTCCTAAACCCATCGGTAAACAGAAACGTTGCGTTAATTAAAACGCTCGTGGATTAATTAGAATATTCCGGAATTCATTAATTAACCAAATAATCACATTAATTGATTAATTAATATCCGACTCCATGCAATCGCTTGGGATGGCTTTATGTGCATATACGCCAACATCTATTTCTTAGGTTCTTGAGAAGTACAACGAATGCCATGCTATCTGATCAGTGGAATGAGTGTTTTGGCACAAACATCAGTAACGGGTTCATGCTCTCTATAAAATATAACATTATAGTTGGGGCCTTACATTTTGAATGTGGCGTCAAAACTGTTATAAAATATGACTTCCCGCTCACAAATGAAAATAAAAAGTAGAGCCCAGTGATTATCATGGAGTAAAGGCACAAAAATATATTAAGGAATTATTTTTTGTAGATGTTCAATGCGTAATTCTTTTTCTCTAGATTCAGGTTCTGAATAAAGTTCTACTTGAAGATGAGGATAAGCCATATAAATATCATCAATATCTCTACTAACAAGAAAGTGACAGGATACCATGAGGTTGTGAGATAGGTAACCCCTGGACTGAGGGGTTTCTAGTAGGTCATCACTCATAACAAGAAGGTCATCCCTACTGAAGGTAACAAAATTTATGCCATGTTGAAAATGCATCATAAGCGTCAAGAGATGAGTATATGAGAGCTCGCAGTAGGAACTTTGATCAAAACTTTGAAAACTGGGCTCTATGGAAATTACAAGGCCATACACTGGAAATCATTCAGGTTCATCTAGAAAGCTAAGTATTTTAGCAACCTCTCTATACTTAGTAGTGGCTCTGACAGTTGTAGGAAGAATGGTGGCCAAATGAGATGGTATTATTTGACCTTATTCTACTTCTTCTCACTGTGGAACTATGCATAAAGGTTCCTTGGTAGGTCTGGGAATCAACGGGTAAAGATCCTATAAATTCTTAGGAAGGTTTGGATCATGAAAGAAGTGTCTATTGTGGATGAATTCCATAGTGCAACATCTACAAAGAGGGGTAAAGCCATTGGGATCTAAGACAAACACAAAAACTTGGTGATTAAGAGACTCCATAACTCAGAGGATGATGAAAGAACTATTGTATTTATCTTTATATCATGCCAAATATATTTCACAATCATTTCGTGGCCTCAACCACAACATGTACATATAGAAGAGCATTATTCATATGTACAAGCATCAACTGCTACCAAAAGCTCAATTCAATTGAAAAGGCATACACAAACTTTCATACCCAGACCTGAGAGTATAGAGACAACTCTAGGACACACTAGACATGTAGACAAACTTCTCTAAGGTCCATCTCCATAGCTCATCCTCACTGTCACAGGTCTTCTATTGCTTCTTCCAATCACCTAAAAAGATGTGGTGACCCATGAGGTGAGACCCATGTCCCAATGAGAGATATAACTCTCAACAACTCTTACTGATTACAACAAGTTAAGAAATTAAATAGATAGAGTAGATTATATAATGAAACAACATAATGGATATAAAACTTCTTGAGAACTATTCTATTTAAAAAGTTAATTGTAGCGTTGAAAGATTAACATTTTTCTCAGAGATTAAGTGTAGTTAACATTATGGGTATAACTGACATCATGAGTCTAACTAGTATCATGAGTATAGATATAGTTATTAGCACATCTAACAAGATAATCATATTTAAGTAATAGACATGGCTAGCATTATGAGCATAGCTAACAACATGAGATAACTAACATCATAAGCAAGTCTAGAAGCATAAGCAGAGTTAACATCATAAGCAAGTCTGGCAACATAAGATAGCCAACATCATTATTTCATCATATAATATTTATATATAAAAGGAGAAAACAAGGGTTATCATCCAATGTGAAGCATTTTATATAACCCTAACAAATATACTTCAAGGTTGGATTACATCTTTTATTAAGCCCTGTGGAGTTTGATGTACATCTCTTAGACACTAACTGACCAAGACAAAGTGTTATTTAGTTATGTATAAGATCTTGGAGAGATGGTGTCCTAAGATCTCCCACCCTCGATCAGTATGAATGAAATGTAGTGACATATAGTCAAACTACTAACATCATCCTATGCTTGGTATAAAGGTTACAACACTTGAAACTAGAATATACAAACTCTATCATCTGAGGTACAACCACAATTGTCCTCAGTCATGTGAAATATATACAAGTATCAACTGTTCTCAAACCGAGGCATGACTGTAACCATCCTCCATAACTTTGGGTTAAGGATGTCTAGGATGTACACTCCAAGCACCCTGCATACTCAACAATATGTGCTCTAAATTTCCCTTAGGAATACTCATTTCTCCATCCAGCAAGTTCTAACACTGGATGGTTCTATGGATCAGGGCACTACATGATTAGGGTTACACTTGATTAGTCATATTATTTGGGTGAATTAAGGTTGCGTCAAACAAGTGGACATACAAAATACAATTCATTTCTAGAAAACATTGATGTATAACAACTCCAGAAGATATAAAACGTATGGGACATGTTACCTATCACATCATCATAGGATACCAATCCTTGTCACATCATCAGAGCGGATGACACTTCCATTAGGGCTCAAGCCATGCCCAAAGGTCATAAAGATCAATCTCATAATTACATGAAAGAAAATCATTATCTTTCCACACCTTATATTAAGGTTTAGTAGACCATCACCATACTTGGTATACACATGTTTATCATAATATTGCATTAAGAACCTTATGATGTTCATATAGTAGTATATTAGGGTTACAACAACATTGAAAGAATATTCCATCATCACACAAATCACACTAGGATGCTAAGTAGGATTAACCATCATCATCTATTTGTATTAGGCTTAGGTGTAACAAGATAAGTTGGATCAGTGTTACACAACAACTCGTTATGGTGACTATTAGTTTTCATTCACATGAGGATAAAGGTAAGTCTACAAAGTTATGGGCATTGAACCATCGATCCTTCATCATAAAAAACAAGCTATCAAACAATGAATTTAACCTCAAAGCATTGTATGTTGGATAAGAAAAGCCATTGGATGAAATTCACGTAAAACCTTGAACCATTTATCTAGTAAAACCATATAGTTGTAATCTAGAAAGATCATCGAATTTGAAAGCATGCTAACCATTGGTTGTTGAACCATCAACCCAGTCCAAACATTGGTTGATGAACCATAAAACTAGTCCAACCATTGGTTGATGAACCATATACCCAGTCCAACCATTGGTTGATGAACCATTTAGTCAGGGAAACCATTAGTTGATGAACCATCGACCCAATCCAAACATTTGTTGTTGAACTATCGAGTTAGGGAAACCATTGGTTGATGAACCCTCTAGTCTGGGAAACCATTGGAACACACACTTGAAGCAACAAACATCAATTCCCAACTCACAAGGATGGCCATCAGATCTCAATCATCTATGAGAACCATCAAGTTTTAGCCTCAAAGGTAGCTCATCTATGAGGGAAAAACCCTAACTCAACACTAGATAGATAGATGTCACCATCAAACCTTGTCTCCCCAAGGAAAAAGTAACTCAAGAACGATGTAAAAAAATGTGACGAACAAAAATATTTTAAAAATTACAAGAAAAACCCTATATATAGGTAAATTGCATAAAAGCCCAAAACAAATATAAAATTGCATAACTTGCTCAAACAATGTCCAAATTGGACAAAACTTGAAACATGGGTTTGTCACATTATATAAAAGCACATTTTATAGTTTGATTAATGTTTTAAACATGTAATTAAGGTAAGACAGCATGTTCAATCAAGAGGAAGTTCAAGGGTCTTACAACCATAAACCCCTAACATGGATTTGTCCCCTAAAATCCAAGGCAGACAAAGATAGGTACTCCTCCTGCACCTCATCCAATAACCTCGACATGGTTACTTCCATATCATGGTGATGTCACAAAACTCTCATAGAAATCATGTTCTTCTCCCTCAACTCACGTATGTGTAATTTTGGGTCAACATAGAAACTACCACATAAGAAACATCCTCATCCAACTCCATCTATATTGTTTATATCTCTAGTCCTGTACTTAGGTTGACATTTCCTCATCATGGAAGGAAAAAGCTAACATGCGGCCTATGTAGCTCTAGTAGTTGTTATAGTAAGCACGTCATTCAATCAAGTGGACATCCTTTAGTTGTCAAAAGTTATAAGATATATGTTCTTACAAGATTCTACAATCATCTACATGGTTCTTTCTGACTGTCCATCTATCTAAGATTGTGTTAAACTTCCATTTTATACTTGTAGGAATCTATGGTTTCTCACTGACTGACTAGCAATTGTACACTTGACCATACATGTTCCATACCATGTCTCACACTTTGGCTGCCATTGCATGTTCTTCAACTTATGATACATTTGTGTATTGTCAAACACATTGTGTGCATTGGAGGGATGGACCTCCTCTGATACTACCTCACTCAAATCATCAAAATCTCATCTGACCATATGCATTGTGGTGTTACCTATCTATACACCTTTAACCTGTTGTAGCAATATTGGTTTGACTTGTAGCTATGTCCACAATCTCTCCAATTGAGATACTTTCAACTATACATCCTCTTGCTGAAGTGATGTTGGCATGTCTTATTTTATGATATATCTAATAGCATAACTATGTCTTGTTTTCAAGCGTTGACAAAGATGACTTCATGTTTAGTGCATTAACTTCCACATCAAGTATCAGCACATATCCTAAACCATTCTATGAAGCATTACAGAAGATGATGTATCCTTTCCATTTGTTATGGCCACACTATCACTAGAACACTTGTCAACTTCTCCTTGAACATCTAGAAAGAACACTGACACCAATACTGACACCCATTATTCCATACAAAAAGGAACACCTCTCCGAGTCAACCTTGTTAGGGTTAAAGAAACAACATTGACATTATGAACGGACATTCCTATGGTGTCCAACTAGGCTTAAGAAATTTCGGCTCTCAGTTGGTGTTTGGAGTTTCTCCCACTACATCACTATCTTGACCTTATTTGGATTCACACAACATACTTATCAGATATATTATAACCCCATGAAGATGCTTTAGTCAGTCAACCCCAAATTCATTCTTGCTGAACTTAGCACACAATTATTGCTGCTCCAACCCTCCTAGGGATTACTGAAAATGCAATCTATGTTACTGACCATTCTCGAAGTACATTAAGGTGTTATTCACCAAACTTGCTACAACTCACAATGACCATACAATTGATGTCATCCACTCTAATATTCCTTTGATGATTTCCCAACCTTAAGTCTATCTAAAGGAACATTGTAGCATCTATTGACAGATCCAAAAACCATCTATCCTTAGAAATGGTCTTGTCCAGCTGTCAGTATCCCATATAAAAGATCAGGGAATCACTCTTCTTCTTTTCAATCAACACTTGGATTATATCAACATCAAACTCTCTCTCTCTTAAAGAAAAAGGAACAACAAGAAGTTCATCTGATAAACATCTTCAAAATCAAATACTACTGGTACACCCTGGATACTAGGACTCGTCACCTTGGTATCCACTTCATGTGCTAAGAACTCACACCCTAATCTCATCATCTGCTCCGCCATCATAACCAATTAAAAACACATAGGAGGGGTCTTTCTAACTGTTGGAAGGCTAAAAAAGAATTCCCATCACTAAACACCATGATCTAGGATCTATAGTCCCAAACATCCATGTATCACACTAGGGTATCCACCTTCAGGGTTACAGTGAATCTATGTGCACCAATTGGCCACTTGAAAGTTGTACCTCAAAAAGAAATAACTCAAAATAAAACATACCTCCCATAAATAGAAACACTATCCAGGGGTTACTAGCAAGGGGTTCTGGTTCTACTTTCACCATGCAAGTTACAACTTTTTATGCATCATTTTACCTTTTCCATCTGGGTTCTTGCCATTGCTCTTTCTCATTAACTATTTATCACTTTTGTGTATGTATTCTCATTTTATCATGTTTTTCAGTCACTTATCAACGTGGTAGTTCATCATATCACCCATTTTCTTCATTAATTTCTTTTATATGTCATAATAATTTTACTCTAACCCTTTCTTGTACACATTAGTTGATTTGAGTTCTACTCAAGTTCCACTTTATCCATCTGACATTTTTTTCTTATTCATCATCTGAGTCACACTCATCTTAGGAGCTCTCTTCTTCATACGTTGATTTTATGCTTTGAATTATTCTGTTAACACATATCAATCTCTCTTTTACTTCGTTATCTTCTAGAATTATAGATTTAAGAACTCCTCTTTAACGTATTTGTATTCAGATTTGGGTTTCAATGTGTCGTATCTTTCTCTTTAGTTATCAAACGTTAAAATTTGTGATAAATTACAGTGTGATTTTCATCTTCTTTTGGCTAAGGTTAAGATATTTTCACCATTATTTCTTATTCATTATACTCTTTAGATTATTTAGAATCAACTACGTGATCAGAGCAATTTGAAAGATAACAATCTAAGAGTTCCACACTTACCTTTTCTTTAATAATTGAATACCTAACAAGGGCATCCAAGTAGTGAGATTAGGTAGTATGCATCATGTTTACATGTCATGTTCACTTACTTAGTCATGTTCCTTGTCCTAATTCCTAGTGTCCCTATAGATGAAAACAACCTAGAGCTATGATACCAACTTGTGAGAACCTGTCACTCTAAATGAGATTACTCCAAACTCAAAACATGACTGCTCACTAATTAACCACGTAGCAGAAAAGGGGATAATTAAAACTGATTTATTTGACCAACATACTTAAGAACATTTACATAAATGCCTAACATCTTTCTTGTAGTTATATATCATGCCAAATATCTTATACAATTATTCTGTAGCCTCAACCACAACATATACATATAGAAGAGCATTATCCACATATACAAGCATGAAATGCTACCAAAAGCTCGAGTCGACTGAAAAATCATATACAAACTTTCCCTCCCGGGCCTGAGAGTACATGGATGATTCTAGGATACACTAGACATCTAGAAAACCTTCTCCAAATTCCATTACCACAACTCCTCACAGTCACGTGTCTGTTGTTGTTGCTTTTGATCTCCTAAAAAGATTTGGTGAGCTACAAGGTGGGATCAATTTCCCAGCGAGAGATATAACTCTCAACAATGATTATTGATTACAAAAAGTTAATAAATTAAATAGATAGAGCATATTATATAACAGAATAGCACTACCATATATAAAGCATCTTGAGAATAGTTCTATTTATAGACATATTTGTAGCATTGAAAGATTAATATTATTCTTTGAGATCATGTGTAGTTAACAATATGAGAATAACTAACATCATGATTCTAACTAGTATCATGAGTATAGCTAATAATTAGTAGCATGTCTAAGAGGATAATCATATTTAACTACATAGACATGTCTAGAAGTATAAGAACATATAACAACATGAGATAACTAACATCTTAAGCATGTCTAAAATCATAAGCATAGCTAACATCATAAGCAAGTATAGCAGCATAAGCATAGCTAATATACATGTTGCATTATACAACATCTATATATAAAAAGTACAAACAAGGGTTATGATCTAATGTGAAGTGCTTTGTATAACCCTAATAGATATACTACACAACTAGATTATGTCTTTATCAAGCCCTGGGGAGTTTGAGGTATACCACTCAGACTCCAATGGACCACTCTAAAGTGATATTCAGTTCCATATAAGATCTAGGAGAGATGGTGTATTATGATCTCCCACATTGGGTCAGTATGAGTGAAATGTAGTGACATATAGTCATTCTACTAGCACCAGCCCATCCTTGGTATAAAGGTCACGACATTCAAAACTACGGTATGAAAAACCCTATTATCTGAGCTACAATTGCGGTTGTCCTCAATCACATCAAATATATACAAGTATCAAATGTTCTCAATCCGAGCCAGGAACACAACCATCCCGCATAACCTTGGGATTAGGATGTCAAGGATGTACACTCCCTTCACCCTGCATACTCAACAGTATGCACTCCAAGTTTCATTAGGAATAGTAGTTTCTCTATCCAACAAGTTCTGACATTGGATTTTCTATGTTCAATGCACTACATGATTAGGGTTTCACTTGATTAGTTATGTCAATTGGGTGAATTAAGGCTGCATCAAACAAGTGGACATACACAACCTAATTCATTTCTAGTAAGCATTGATGTAGAGAAACTACAGAAGATATGAAATGTATGAGACATGTTTCCTATCACATCATCACATGATACCAATCCTTATCACATCATGAAGAGGATTACACCTCCATTAGGGCTCAAGACATGCCCAAAGGTCATCAATACCATTACCATAATTACTTGTAAGAACATCATTATCTTTTCACACCTTATACTATGGTTCAAAAAACCATCATCATACTTGTGATATAAAGGTTTAGTATAATATTGCATTAAGAAGCTTATGATGTTCATAAAGAAACATATTAAGGTTTCAACGAAGTTAAGATATTGTTCCATAATCATACGAATCATATGAGGAATCTAAGTATGATTAACCATCATAATCTATTTGTATTAGGGTTAGGTGTAACAATATAAGTTTGATCAGTGTTACACATCAACTCATTATGGTAACTATTAATTTTCATTCACACGAGGGCAAATGTAAGACTACAAAGTTATGGGCATTGAACCATCAATCATTCAAAACCAAGATATCAAACCATGCATTTCACCAAAAACCATAGGATGTTGGATAAGTAAAGATAATGGATGAAATACATGTACAACCTTCAACCATATGTCTAATAAAAGCATACAGTTGTAATCTAGAAAGACCATCGACTTTGAAAGCATGGTAACCTTTGGTTGTTGAACCATCAACCCAGTCCAACCATTCTTTATGAACTATAACCCCACTCCAATCATTGGTTGATGAACCATATACCCAGTCCATCCATTGGTTGATGAACCATTGAGTCATGGAAATCATTGGTTGATGAGCCATTGACCCTGTCCAACCATCAATTGATGAACCATTGAGTTAGGGAAACTATTAGTTGATGAACCATCAAGTTAGGGAAACCATTGGCCCTCACACTTCAAGGGACCACGTAGGTTCCCAAACCATAAAGATTGCCATCAGATCTCAACCATCCAGGAGAACCATCAAGTTTTGGTGTCCAAGGTAGCTCATCCATGAGGGAAAAACCCTAACTCAACCCTAGATAGATGTCACCATAAAACCAAGTTGAATCTTGGCTTGACAAGGCACAACTAACTCAATCATGATGTAAAAACATGTGAGGAACAAAAATAATGTGACAAATTACATGAAAAACCCCATATATGGGTAAATTGCGTAAAATCCCAAAACAAGCATAAAATCACATAACTTGCTCAAACAGTGTCCAAATTGAACCAAACTTGAAACTTAGGTTAGTCACATTATATAAATCACATATTATAGTCTAGTTAAGGTTTTAAGAATGTAATTTAGATATTCAAGCATCTTCAACCAAAATGCAAGGTCAGGGGTCTTACACCTCCTTGTCGTGTAGCCCTGAGCAAGCTTTGGAGGCTCTTCATGCGATATGTAGAAAATCTTGTTCATGGTTAATTCAAAAAGGACATGATTGTAGTTTTTGATGAAAACTTTTAATTGTCAATGTCCACTTGTGGGGTCTTCATCTCGTATGATCGATACCTCTTTAACAAAGGACATGAAATCCATAGTCTCCATAGGATTTGGGTTTTGTGAAGCAAACGTGAGCCAGGTGACTTGGTAAGAAATTCAATCACTCATTCTTCCATATGAATTTCATCAAGATTGGTCATATAGATGATGCAGGTAGGTTTGAAAGTTAACTTCTTCATCGCCTTGAATACCTCAAGATGTTCATTATTGCGAGTATGGAATGTCCCAAAGTAAGGGATGTCAAACTGAGAGCCTAGAGGTGCATCAATTTTGGGTTCATTGATATGCCTCTCTTGTAACGAATGGTGGAGGAACCTTCAAGATGTTGTATCTTCTCCCCTCTTTTGGATGCACTGCCAGTAGTTGTGGTGGTACTTTCTGGGTGAGCCATTACTGGGAAATAAAATAATATGTAAGCAATATTGAAATATGGTATAAGAAACAAATCTATTGAGCAATGTTGTCGATGGGTTTTTGACAATCGACATTCGATACGAACAAGATCAAAAGGTTGAGTTGTTGATAGGAAAGAAAAGTAAAAAATCCATCAAGATATTTTGTTGATAGAAAATCACGTCAATGAAAATTAGAGAAAATGTTTGATAGGTCTGTCGACCAAAATGATCAACAAAAGTAGGTACCTATTGACTGGGTGGAGTTCAAAAGGACGTCCACAAAGAACCGGGAGTCTGTTATCTGAAGGCTAACAATTGGTGTACTTGACAGGCATGTTGATGGATAAAAGAAAGAGTAGCACTGCTTTGCGTTAATTATGATATAGTAAGAACTTATATTGGGGGCCTAATATTCATAGACGAGGGTTGGAAAGTGGAGAATTGTAATAGGGTTATGGATACAATATCTGAATATGTTGAGAAGCATATCAATGAGACAGATCAACATCTATGTAGGGCATGGTCAACAAGTCTGTCGAGTTTGTTGGTTGACAAGCTTATCAACTATGGGTTATGTCAGTCAAAGTGTCAATGTTTGGTGGATAGCTAAGTTCCCTTGATGTGTTGGATTGATCGGGAAAAAATTGTACTATCAACAATCCTCATAAATTGATTTGACAGTCTAAAAAAATCAAGGTCGTTGATGTTGACGAAAGTGTTGATGGGTCTATTAAATGCTGAAATTGAAGTCAATGAAAAAAGGATCAGAATCTAGGTCGGTTGTGAAGTGAATTGTGACCAACATATTTGCAAAATAGTGATCCATATTGATTTTATGGAACACATTTATAAGGATAGGTTTATGTGAAGAAAAAAAAAGAAAACAACAAAGAATAAAACAAAAATGAAAGAAACAGTGAAAGAACGATAGATCCTTGGATTGCCTCCCAAATAACACTTGTTTATAGTCATGTAGCTTGACTTTTGGCATCTTATTCAGCATCGTGGGTGTTGGGCTAGTCCATGTCTGTCTTCTTGGTGATAACTTCATCTTCATAGTATCACTTTAGGCAGTGACTGTTGACTAAAAAAGTTCCTGACTTCTCACTGTGAATGTCTATCATTCCCGAAGGGAAAATAGTTATTATTGTAATGGGCCATACCAACAAGAACAAACTTTTCCTAGAAAAAGGTGGAGTGTGGGGTTGAATAGAAGAACATTGTCAATTTTAGAAATGTCCTTCAGTTCGATGTGAGAATCATGCCAAATTTTGGTGCATTCTTTATAGATCTTGGTGTTCTCATAAGCATGTAGACATTGTTCGTCCAGCTCCTGTAGTTGCAGATTTAGCTTTTCTTTGGTGAGCTCAACATTCATGTTGAGAGCCTTAATTTCCCAATAAGCTTTAGGTTCCAACTCCATATGAAGATGGAAAGACTTTCCATAAATAATACAATAAGGATTCCTTATGATGTGTGTTTTATAAGAAGTTTGATATGCCCAAAGAGCATCCTCTAGTTTTGAGGACCAATCTTTCCTTAAATTTTTCCAAAATTTTATGTAGGATTGGTTTGACTATGCATGTTAGAGACTTCTTCTTTGCATGCAGTCCGAGCAAGGTGTGGGGTAGAGATCTTACGTTTTACTCCATACCACTTTAAAAGTGCATCAAACTATTTTTCAATAAAATGTGAACCTCTGTCTCTAATGATAGTTTTGGGAATCCCAAACCTTGGGTATATAATTTTTGTGAATAGGAACATGACTATCTTGGAGTTGCAATTTGGTGATGGTATCGTTTCCACCCATTTGGAAACATAATCAACCACTACGGGTATGTATTTTCTTCTAAAAGATGGTGGGAATGGTCCCACAAAGTTAATTCCCCAAACAAAGATGAGTTCAACCTCGATCCCATCAGCTAACAAAATTTCATTTCTTTTACTTATGTTCCTAGCATGTTGTCATGCATCATACTATTTAGTATATGCCTGACAATTCATAAAGATATTCATCCAATAGAAACCATAGTTCAAAATTTTAATGTAGTCTTTTCAACACCCAAATGTCCTCCATAGGGGGTTCTGTGACACTTTTGTAGAACAAAACAAGCTTTGTCATGATCGACACAATGACAATAAACATTATCAATGCATTTTCTAAATTGAAGTAGGTCTTGCTAACAGTAGTTCTTCAGGTCTGAAAAAAACTTCTTCTTCTAGTTGTATGTCATCTCAGGGGGCAAGTGTTTGTATGCATGGTAATTACAGAAATCAACATACCATGGTGTTACCTAGTCTAGAGTGTTGATGACTAATAAACTTTCCTCTTGGTAAGATTCATTGATAGTGAGAGGATCATCTTCTTCAACCCATATGCAAGAAAGGTGATATGCAACCATGTTCTTAGATCCCTTTTTATCAACAATTTCATACTCAAATTCCTATAGCAAGAGGGGCCACTTGAGGAGACGAGGGTTAGTATCCTTTTTCTATATGATATATTGTATTGATCCATGATCTATATAGATTGTCACCTTTCCTCCTAACAAATATGACCTGAATTTATAGAAAGAATAGATGATGGACAATATTTCCTTCTCTGTTGTAGTGCAGTTGATTTGATCTTCATTAAAGGTTTTTCTGGCGTAATATATGACATGGTGCATCTTCTCCTTCTTTTGTCTGAGGATAACTCTGACAACATAGTCTCTAGCATCACACACTAGCTTGAAAGGGAGGTCCCAAACTGGAGCTTGCATAATGGGTGCGGAAGTTAAGGAATTCTTGAGAATGTGAAAGGCCTTGAGACGGTCATCGTCAATAATAAACAGTGTGTCCTTCACAAGAATTTTAGATAGTGGTTCTGTAATATTTGAAAAGCCTTAAATAAAATGACAGTAGTATGTTGCATGTCCCAAGAAACTATGGACAAAAGAAACTGACAAAGGAGGTGGGAGCTTGGATATAGCCTCTATTTTTCTCTTGTCTACTTCTATGCCTATGTCAGATACTTTTTGTCCAAGGATAATCCCCTCTCGTACCATAAAATGACACTTCTCCCAATTTAGAACAAGATACTTTTCTTCTCACCATTGGAGGATGAGAGATAGGTTTTTCATATAGTCTTCAAATGATGACCATGGATAAAATTGTCCATGAATACCTCCATAATATCTTCTATAAAATTAGAAAATATAGCCAACATAAACCTTTCAAAGGTGGTTGGGGCATTGCAGAGACCAAAGGGCACATGACAGAACGCATATGTCTCATAAATACAAGTGAATGTAGTATTTTTCTAATCATTTGGGTGGATAGGTACCTGATAGAATCCAGATAACCCATCTACATGTTAGAAGTATGAATAATGCACTAGTCATTTGAGAACTTGGTCAATAAATAGGAGTATGTAGTCAATGTACATACACCAACCAGTCACTATGTGAGGGGCCAATTCTTTTCCATCTCTATCTTTCACCACCATCATCCCTCCTTTCTTAGGTATGTAATGCATTGGGCTTACCCAGTTATAGTCTCTAATGGCATAGATGATTCCAACATCATATAGCCTGATGACTTCCTTGTGCGCCACCTCATGAATTTTGATGTTTAATTTCCTTTGACCTTGTACAGATGGTTTCATACCTTCTTCAAGGTTGATTCAATACATATAGACATTGGGTTGAGACCTTTGATATCATCAATATAGTATCCAAGGGCCTTTCTTCAAATCTTGAGTTCAGACAAAAGTTGTTGTTGTCGGTAAGAAGATAGTTGTGCATTGATTTTCACTAGATTCTCCTTTTCATCGTCAAGAAATTTATACTTCAAACCTTTAGGAAGTGGTTTGATCTCTGGTAGAGGCCTTGGGGTGGAAGTGTCTTATGGTTCTCGCTGAAGAGAAAAATACTTGGCTATTTCAATGGAACCTTAAAATTCTTCTTCTTTGGCAACTTCTAAGTAAGCTAGAATTTCTTCCACTTCAAGACATGTAATCCTTGAACTAGGATTCATTAGGGCCCAGATCAAAGGATCTACAGTTGCATTGTGTTCCTGAATTTGTTCATACAAAGACTACCACAGTCAGCAAAGTAACTCGTCTCCATCGGTTAAGGGCCTTTCGTATGATCGAGAAAATTAAAGTCAATGGATACCAACTCTTATAGTGATTAGCCCATCTATGACATTTATTATACATGGGCTTTGGAAATAAAAGGTTGACCGAAGATCATTGGACACATACGGTCTTCAACCACGTTGATTATTACAATATCATAAGGGATGAAGAAATTTCCTATCCTGATGGGGATGTCTTCTACTACGCCAACAGGCTTCGTAAAGGAATTGAAGGACAACTAAATTCTCATGTTGGAGTTAACAATATTTGTTAGGCCCAACCTGGTGGCTAGGCTATGTGGCATGAGACTTATGTTGGCCCCCAGATCTGTAGGGTCATATATTTTTGAAGTATTTTCAATGAGAAAAGGGATGGTGAAAGCTCCAGGGTCCTTCTATTTTGTCAGTATGGTAGATTGACAAGATGCATACTTCATTCTTGCAAGGTGCACTATTTATACCTCGCGTCTCTTTCTCTTCTTGGTGGTTAGATCCTTAAAAGAACTTGCCATATATAGGCATCTCATCAATCACATCTAGAATAGGGACGTCTAAATGGATTTTCTTCATTGTGCCCAAGAATTTGGTGTATCTTTTCTCGAGTAACGGCTTGATAAATGGGTGTGGAAAAGATACTTCTGAGGGAATTTTATACATTCTGAGGGATGATATAGGATTAGTTATCTTCTTTGTTACTGTAATGTCTGCTTTGTTAGAGCTAACTTCTTTAATAGGTGTCACTGCTAGATATGGTGTGGAAGAGGTGGTTCTCGAATGGAGTGTATCCATTCTGGAAGTTTCATTCTTTGGATTTTATTTGGTACTTCATGGAAATTGTCTGCTTGGTTGCCCGATAGATGCATCAATGGAGGCCAATTTTTGATCAATCATCTGATTATGTTGTTGCAAATCACTTATTTGGGTGTTCACATTGCCTAATTGTGTTTGCATACTTGTCATCAAATTATTGTTTCTCAACATACATTCTCCTACTTTTGCAGTTAGGAAATGCAGCTCAATTATGGATTTTTGATGTTGTTGAAATAAGCTCAACTTTGTTGTCCATTGATGTTTCCTTGTTGTTGTTGAGGTCAATTTTGCTAAAATCCTGGCGGAGTTCCTTTTCCTACTGCTTTCCCCCTACCAATGGCTTGAGATGTTTGATTTAGTTGGAAGGAATTTTCTCACAATAAAGGTATTCTCATTAGAAAATCCAGAATTGTCAGGTCAGTTATAATTTACATAAGACCACATTTTCTACTGAAATAGTCTAAGTATCTTCTATTTCATGGGTGTAAATACAATGATCTATTTCGTGACAACCTTATACATAAGTACCACATTCTACAGTTGCCTCAAAAAAATATCTTCAATTGGCTTCTTTCAGATTCTGGGCATCGATTTCCATCCTGTCAACTTTGTTCTTCAGGCTTTTGAGTAACTTTGAGTTTGAGGAACTACTCACGACTGATGTTGTTGGTTTAGAACCTCTATCATAATCTCATCCATCTTGGAGTGCATCCATATTGTTGATGATCTCCTTAGTGGTTTCATTATCATGCTTCATAAAGTCCCTCATAGTTGTTGTGCTTAGTGATGTCCTTTCTGTAGAGGTGAGACCATCATAGAAAGTGGTAATGATAAAACCTTCATCGTAACCATGATGTGGGAAATCTTTCAAATATTCTTGATATCTCTCCCATGCATCTTACAAACTCTCATAGGTTTTCTTCTTAAAACTAGTAATCTTTTGCTTGAACTTGAGAATCTTGTCAATAGAGAAAAATTTGTTCTCGAGCGCTTCACATAATTGCTGCCAAGATGTGATCCCTTTTGGGAAAGGTCCCATTGTAGATCTTTGTCTTTTAGAAAAAAAATGAAACCATTCGTTTAGATGATGTCTTGAGGGACACTATTCACCTTGAATGTGTCACAAAGATTTTTGAAATCATTAATGTGATGATATGGATTTTCATTGACATAATTTCCTCTAAATGTATGGTGTTGAATCAGATTGATGAAAGCGGGCTTTAACTCAAAATTCACCACTGATATGAAAGGAAGGATGATAGGTTCCCTATAGTCAATGACACCACCATTGAACACTGATCGGAGTGAGGGCCTATTATCTGGAGCATTGCCAGTAGGTGGCGGTTGTGCGGCCATTGAATCGTCAAAGAGGATATTTACCTCTAGAAATTTAGCAAGGAACTCTAGTGTTGAAAGGAAATGATATTTAACTACCTATAAAAAGATATCAAATGTATTAGTGCCTCAGACTGGAAACATAAATGATGCATTAGAAAATAGATAACTTAATGTAGAAAGGGATGCTAACAAACGTTTTGCAAAATTTAAAAGCAATGACTAGTGCTAAGTAGACCACAACTTCATAGAGGTTCATTGTTGCCTTAACCCTGGAAATGATGCCAGAAGTTGATCTCTTTTTTTCATGTGTCAATATTGTAAACATGATTGCTCAATAAAAGATATCAAACTTTAAATTAATACTTGACTATATGAGATGTACGCAACTCAATACAGATCTATTGTAGTAGTGTGGGGTCGAACACGTGAATAAGAAGAATGGAAGAATTAAAAAATGAATCCGTCTTAGATTAGTCTAGTCAAATCAAATAAGTGAATTTTATGGTGTCCCATTCAAAGAAAGAATAAATCTAATCGAGCAGTAAATCTAAGACTATAGAAAATTAAAGGAAAGAAATAAAGTTAAATTATGAAACAATGATAAAAGTGACTTGGATTGGGTTTCAACAATCATCCAACCGTGACCATGTAAAACCTTTACTCCTATTTGATATATAATCTTAACTTATTTTGCATACATCTATAAAATATATCTTCTCCTTCCATCTCTTGAGGTCCGGGTTAATTTTTATCTAGAGGTATATCTGTCTCGAGATAATAACCAAAAGACCAAGAAAACCCGTATGACTTTTTTTATAGCAACTCCTCACTTTTGTATCTCATTACTAACCTATACTCCAAATCTTATTGAAATATTTCCCTCAAATAATATTCATATCATATGTCAAAATAGGGTAGCTAATCAGCAGGTGAAGTAGTAAAAGAAGAGTATAAAAATAGAACTTGTAAGAAAGTATGCCATTAAATAGAAGAATGAACAATTACATGGTTGGGAGGACCGTGATGCACTTAATAATTGTCATTCTTACAGGCTGTTTAATATGGATTTTGTGCACTTATTTTTCATTTTGAAATCTTTTGCATATTATTTATCATCATTAGCATGTGACACTTAACTGCATCAAACAGATAAATTTTTAATGTTAATGATAGATTCGTTATTATTTGGGAGCTTATGTTTGCTTTTGTGGATTTTTAGGTGAATCTACAAGAACTTACACAGTTTTGTATTACTGACCTTCCTATCAGTGGTACCACACTTGATCAAAAGTAAAAAGATGAAATGAGAAAACTCAATAGTACATACCAAAGAAGTCAGTACTATTGATGACCGTACAGGGAGGACTCAGAAATTCTCATGAAATCTCGGTACTACCGACATCAACTAGGTATTACTGACAAAAGCACATGGGCCGCAACTTATCAAGGGCATCGATACTACCAACACCTAGTCAATAGTACTGGTAGTCAGGAAAGATCTAAAATTGCAGTTAATCTTATGTTTTAGACTTAATGACGCCCTACGTCATTTCTATGACTTAGGGGGAGTTCAGCTAGACCTAATTATCACATTATATTCTATTGTACAATATCTAGGAGAGGAAAAAGTACAAGATACAACCACGTTATGGACAATTCAGGCACCTCTAGTGGGCAGATTTGTAGCTGAAAGATAGCAAATAGTCATGTTCAACAGATGGAGGCATCCGAAAGTGCTTCTTCAGGCGGTTACAATTGTTTTCTCATGTTTCCCACATTTTTCTTCTCTTCTCCCATGTGTAAAGCAACTGAAGTCATGTAGGGCTAATCCCATTTTTCCTTAAGATCCGAGAGTAGCCCGATTTTACATTGTAATTGACAAATATGATTTAATATACATGTTTCCCTTAATTTCTAGACAGAAATTGATGGAAGTATAACAAATTATCTGTTCTTGATAACCATAGATAGTTTTTTAGAATGTTAATTTCTTTTAAAGAGGGACTAAGGATTGAAAAAATCATATATTTACACATTTTATATTGCACCTTGAGAAAGGGCTTACGAATGTGAAGAGAATAACCTAGAGTTTTTAGTAAAGCACCTAAATAATAATATAATTTCTACGAGAGTGGGATTGGTATTAGAGTAGTTGGTGAATTACTAGAGGTCTCTTTGTCTAGGGTTAGGAGAAAATAATATTAATGAAACAATGTTAATTGCATGTGATTTGTGGTGAAACTAAAATCCTAAGGAATCCATTCCATCTGTGATCACAACCAACAATTTTAGTTTTAATTGTTTCAAATTAATTAATAATTCAACCAATCCCCTCTTTTTCTTAGGATTAGTTGATAAGGTCATAGTTAGTAGTAGCCTTTGAACACCCATTTTCCTATTGTTCCATATCCAGACCTCTTTAGGCCTATATTATATTGATATATGCACTAGAATTTCTGACGTGTAGTTTACGTTCATCAAGTTATTGGTGTCATTTTTGGGGGAAAATGGTGTTCCAACACAATGAGTGTTGTGACCGACCATTCTAGGCCACATTTCTTTTTATTGTTCTTTTACAATTTATGAGATGAATTCCAAATATTTATTTAGTCACTAGTACATATCTCACACTAATTTTATTATTTTTAGGTTCTAGTGCATTGTTCAAACTAGAGAAAATGACTACATGGACTCAACTTTGCAGAGCTCTATGTAGGCCTAAATCTTAAGTATAGCACGGGAGTACAATGACACTGTAGGAGGCCTCATTCCAACTCCACCATTGACAACTCTGATACCTACAGAAGAACAACTAGAACAACCAATAGAGATGGCTAATGCAGAAGTAGAAGAACAAACCATTTCGGAAAAGATCAAGGATTCATCTACAACAATACAATTGGGCCCGATTAAAAGATATGCTATAAATTTGGACAGCTACAATATAGACCTTGGTTTGGTGGCACTGGTAAAGTCACAAGCATTCTGTGGCCAAATAGTGAGGATCCAATGATGCATATTAACAATTTTGTTGAGAGTTGCGACATGGTGAAGATCGACAGAGTTCCCCTGATAGTCATCGACTTGAAGTTGTTTTCCTTAATCTCCTACGTGAGTCAATAGAAACATAGGAGGGGGTGATAGACATTTTATTTGAACACTATTTCCCCCCACAAAAGATGAAAAAGTTGGTTAGGAAGATATATAGTCTCAAGAAGCAGGCTGAATAATCCTATTTTGAAGCATGGGAGGGTTCCAGAACATGCTAAGGAAGGTCCTTCATCATGGGATCGATCTTTATGGGCAAGAAAAGATCTTCTATAACGGGTTGCATAAAGGAGAGAGGACCACACTCGACAGTGTAGGAATGAGATTCTTCCTCAACAATAAGCCGTATAGGTGCCACGATATTCTAAAGAATATGGAAAATAATTTGTCATGGGGAGAAGAAAGAGAATGTCAAAAACATTTCAATTGTTGGAGAGTCTAAAGTCATCACGACATTGAATAAGAAGCTTGACCTCATAGCCAAGAAACTAAATCAGAAGGATGGGAACTCCTCTGGAGGAGAGGAAGAAGAATGTTTGTTTGTGCAATGACTACTCTTGGAGGAAAGATCATAATTTTTTTTGGAAAGATCCCAATAACTTTGAGTCAGACCCATCTAAGGCACAATAGCATAACATGGCCCCCAGCAAGTTAGACTGCATTGAGGACATGGTAGGCAAGTTGGTCAGTCAGAATGAGGTGATCATTGGGTAGGCACAGAGGGAATTAAAAAATCAAGGATCTCATATCTGTAATATTAAATATCAAATTTCTCAGGTAGCAACATAGGTGTCCTCCATAAAGAAGCTCATTGAACAGGGATTTCCTAGAAATACAAAGACAACTCATCAGCATCACCATGTAAAGTTTATCTCTGTGGTCAAGGAGCTAGAAAATCTCACTAAGGAGTCACTAAAGTAGAACACTCTAGAGCCATATTGGGTATATGTGCCAAAAGTTCCATATCCCTATAGTCCATATGGAAAACCAGGGGGATGCAACACACCTGTATGATATGCACACACATGCACCTCAGTTGATACAAGGTCTATACAATGTGACAAGAATATCACGTCTTCATCAGATTTGCAGGGAAAGGAACTTCAATGTTCTACCACATTTGTGTCACCGCCTCTAGTTCCAAAAAAGGTTCCTATGCAGCAATAATATGTGAAGCTTCTACTCCACAGTGGAATAGTCACAGTCAATAAGGAGGCACCCACACCTCAGAAGGAGAAGCTACTGATCATTCCATCTAAAGGAGACATGTCAAATTCCTCCCTAGAAGGTGGCATTGAAGCAAGCTTAGGGGAGGAGATACCTAATGTTCCCTACATTGACAAGCATATAGAGAATCCAGATGTGCCATTCTTGGATAGTCTAAAGTTGAAGAAGAAGGAAAAGCAATTCAAGACATTTCTAGACATCGTCTGAATGCTCCACATCAACATCCCACTCGTGGAGGAGATAGAGAAAATCCCTACATATGGAAGATTCTTGAAGGAAATTTTCAACATGAAAAGATGGATAAAAGATATAGGTGTCTTTTGTGTTGATGAAGTGATAAGTGCAATGATCCAAAGAAGACTGTTGATGAAGAGAAAAGATCCATGATGTTTCTACATTCCTTATTCCATAGGAATTCAACATTTCCAACAAGCATAGTGCGATTTTGGGGCAAGCATAAATATCATGCCTCTTTCTACCTTTCGAAAGTTGGGTTTGAAGGAACAAACAAAGGCATCCATGACAATAGAGTTGGTAGATGGATCAATTGTGAGGCCATATGGGATATGCGAAGATGTATTAGTCAAAGTAGATAACTTTCTTTCATGTTGATTTTGTGGTCATGGATATGCCTGAGTTACAAGGATCACTTATATTATTAGGAAGGTTTTCTAAGATACGGCTGACGTGATCAATCCCATTAGTAGAGGGCACATGATACCCGAGATAGATGATGATAGAGTAGAGTTTAAACTTCTATATGAATCTTCACAACCATCTCGTTACAACCCAGACTAAAGAAAACTCATCTCGACGAGCCTATGACGTAAAATAAGGGTGCTCGTTGGGAGGCAATCCAACCATCCTTTATTGTTTTATTATTTTCATACCGACTAGTTGCATTTTATTATTTTCATTGTAAAAAGGTGATTTGATCATTTCTGTTTAGTGTGCAAGCTGAGAAAAATTCGGTAGTATCGACTTCCATACCGGTAGTACCAACACAACCACAGGGATGACATAGTTGATTTCACAAAATTTTAGTATTATCGATTGCAGAGTCGGTATTAGTGAAGACATCACAAGGATAACGAGTCAAGTTTAAAAAAAGGTTTTGGAACAACTCAATCATTTAGTTTTTATTTCTTTTTAGTTATGGTTATTCCAAGTTGTAGGATCCACAATCTATCTAGTGTAGATGTGGATTAGTAAAAAGCATGATTTCTAGTTTTGTCACCATAGAGTCCGTTCTCCTATGTCTATGTAATGAAATTTTTTTTTGAAAAAATTGGCTTAGTTGTAAATTTCTTGAGTTACACCACCTAGTCAAAGTGAATGGGTTAGTCATCTTTTGGACACTTGATATGACTGGACATCTTAATTCTTTATATAATGTGGATGAAGATAGGTTTTGATTCTAAGTTGATCAAACAACTAAAGGGAAATTAAAGTGAAATTTTAGAAAGAAATTGTATGGTTACCATGTACACATGTCATCAGAGAGGGACATATCATAGTTCAAGAAAGGCATTGTATATTAATTATGTGGTTACATTGTTTTCTTTTGAAATAAGAGTGCATGGATACACATGCATACCCTCAGAAAAAATACATGAAAAGAAAAATGAATGAGATATGTTAGTGAAGCCCAAGCATAAATTTACACCACGCTAAAATAGTGGGTCAATGAATTTTTTTTGATGTTATGAAATAAAGAGGGAGAAAGGATGCCCTAAACTTGGGTTGGAATTTTACTTCACAAAAAAATGAAAACATTCACATGATGAATTTTCTTCTTTACTTCACTCTATATACTTGATGAGGTTTTCAATGCATGCATCATTCCACCCATAATATTAGGCATTAGGATTCATGCATTTCTCATTATCTTCACCATATAGGTTCATCATGTTTTATTTTTGCATAAATAATTCATATGTTACTTGTGACTCTTCATAAGCAACTTATTTCATTCCATCCATTGCTTTTATTGGTAGACCACTTATATGATTGATCTCCTCATCCATTTTTACAAGGAGAGTAGCTTCCAAGTAGTTCATAGTTAGGAAAAGAGTAATGTATATATAAAATCACATGATGCACCAAGTGAATGCCTGATTGACTATGATATTAGCTTCCCTATTGGTAGTGTTTCACTGATGTAAGGGTGGGCATCTTTTATAGATATTTTCGGTCTCTTGAGAGTAGTTGATTGTCTAGTGATCAGTAAAGGCCAGATTGGGACCACCAGGTGGGGGTAGTTGAGAATGAAAATTCATATTTACTAACTTATTTCAAACATATCTGAGGGTGTGTTGCTCGAGGATGAGCAACATTTAAGCTTAGGGGAGTTTTATGTACTAAATAATTATCATTCTCACAGGTTGTTCATCATGGATCTTTATGCACTTATTGTTCATGTTGATATCTTCTGGCCATTATTTATCATCATTAGTCTGTGATGTTTAATTGTATTAAATAGATGTATTTTTAATGTTCTTAATAGAGTTATTATTATTTGGGAGCTTACGTTCATTTTTGTGGAAATTTTAGGTGAATCTACAAGAAACTACATAGCTCGGTACTACCGACCTGCCTATTAGTGGTACTGACACATGATTAGAAGCAACAAGTTGAATCAAGAAAACTTGGTAGTACCAACTAAAGAATTCATTACTATCAATGATCGTACAGGCATGCCTCATAAATTCTCATGAAATCTCAGTACTTCCAACATCAACTCGGTAGTACTAATGGAAGAACAATGGATCCAACTTATCGAGGGCGTCAATACTAACAAAATAGTAGGATTAGGGAAGATCTAAATCATAGTTAATCTAATGGTTGATACTTAATGACACCCTAAGTCATTTCTATGAATTAGGGGGAGTTCATCCAGACCTAGTTATCATGTTCTATTCTATCACATAATAGCCCAGAGAGAAGAAAGGAGAGGAGATGTCCATGTTCTGGACAATTCAGACAACTCCAGTGGATAGATTTGCAGCCAAAAGATAACAAATCATCACGTTCATGAAAATGAGTTATCCATAAGAGCTTCTCCAGGAGGTTACCTTAGTTTTCTCATGTTTCAAACATTTTTGTTCTCTTCTCCCATGTGCAGAGCAACTAAAATCATGTAGGGCTAATCCATTTGTTTCTTAGGATCCAGGAGTATCCCAATTTTGCATTGTAAATGACAAATATGATTTAATATACATGTTTCTCTTAATGGCTAGACATAAATCTAGGAGAGTGTCACAAATTATATGCGCTTGGTCACCATAGATAGTTGTTTAGACCATTAATTTCTTTGAGAGGGGGACTACATATGGGAAAATGCATATATTTACATATTTTATATTGCACCTTGAGAAAGAGCTTACGAATGTGAAGAAAATAACCTAGAGTTTTCAGTAAAGCACCTAACTAATAATACATTTGTTATGTGAGTGGGATTGGTATTAGATTAGTTAGTGAGTTACTCCATGAGAGAAGGTAATTCTTGCTAGAGGTCTCTTCGTCTAGGGTTAGGGGGAATTAATATTAATGAAATAATATTAATTGCAAAGTGAGCCATGGGGAAATCACAATCTTAAGGAATCCATTCCATCTATGATCGCAACCAATAATTTTAGTTTTAATTCTTGCATATTAGTTAATAATTCAACCAATTCACTCTTTTTCGTAGGCTTAGATGATTAGGTCATAGTTAGTAGTAGTCTTTGAACACCCATTTTTCTCTGTGTTTGATATCTGGTCCTCTTTACCTATATTACTTTGATACATGCACTTGCATTTCTAACATGTAGTTTACGCACATCATTCCTGACAGCTACTCCAACTCAGGTTATGGAGTTTAGACAAGCATGGTGAAAGAAAGAGATAGATTACAACTTGAACAAATCAAGATAATGAAAAGAAGGGAAACATGTCAATACAAAGGTAGATCGAGTGATCGATCTACCAACCTTTTAGCTTGATCAAAAAGAGGTCGATGGCTAGCTATTGATGGCTCTGCTCCCTCTTCTAATCCGGTCTTGATGCAAGCAGGTGTGTTGACCTGTCGATGGAAGTTGATCAAGATACGAAATGAGAGATTTATAGCTCTGGCCTAGTTGAAAAATCTTATCTTTGGGTTATGAATTTGGCGGTAGATTTTTAGCTTTTTGACTCTGAGGTTCCAAAATCACCTGCAGTGGCACCTTGGAAGCCCATTTATAGGTTTTGACTTGTGCCTTGCTGATCTCTTATTGGTCCACATGGAATTAACCTTTGTGTCTCCTTACTTTCGACAATGAAAGTCAATGAAGTGATTGCTCGACAAGTCTTTATTGATTGTAAGCAGTGTCGATCTTGGGATTGATAGGATGGTCTCTCAACATATGGTTGATATCTGATTCATCGATAAGCATATCATGGGCTTCTTTTAGCGGCGGGGTCATTGAACTTTTTCAAATGATGGGAAACTATTGTCAAAACATCGATTATATGAACTATTAATGAGAGATCGTCAGAGTACTAGAGGCTTTCTTGATGAGTTTATCGACCCTCCTCATTGAGATAGCGACGCTGAATGGGGCTGATGATAGGTTTTCATTAGAACCTTGTCTATTATAGTGAACTGTCGACCCTATTGGTCTATGGTTTGTAGGTATTCATCAAGTCTTTGAGTGCTAAATTTAAATGTCGGTGGTTACCCATTGATTTATCCATTTTTGCACTAACTTCCTTCAAATATCAACAAAACTTAATCAAAACTTAGATTTTACTGAAGTGGAGATAAAATGAATGAAATTGAATATCTAAACACTAAATAAGATAATTTTGTTCATTAAAAAGGCACAAAAAGTGCATCAAAACTGATGTTATTAGATCCTAAGTTTTCTTCACTGTTGAAAGAGATAAAAGTGAACCCAAGAACTACCCCAAACTACATCAAGTGGCCAAGGATAGAGATAAAGAAACGAGTATCAAAGATAATCAGATTCAAGTTCAAAGTGCATAGAAAAGCCCTCAGCACAACCATGGTACCACAACAACCGTCCTATCAAGTGCAAAATCACATTGGAAATTTAGCAAGGAACCAACTTCAAAAAGTCTAGTAGTATGGATGTGTTGGCTAGCACAACTATGAAGACCCCAACACGTTCATGTGAGATAAAATGGCTGTGATACCAAACATTCACAATTCTCATGCCGGATAGAATGACCCAAGATCAACTCCACCAAAACACTATGCGACCTCACAAGGTCATTTTGTTGGATTTGATCATGGCTCATTGTCTCAAAAATAGGCATTGTGGATGTTTGGCAGTATGGCCATTTTAGCTGGCACATCCATATTGTGGTCTTCTTGGCATGGCCGTGCTAGCCCGCATGACCATACTACGAGACTTATTGAAGATACTTCCTTACTAAATTGCCACTGTGATTTTACACTTGATGGCATGGCCGTTTTGTAGTACCACCTCTGTGTTGAGGGTTTTTCTTTGTTCTTCGGTCTTGAATTTGATTATCTTTGATTATCTTTGATGCTCTTTACCTTAGTTCAATCCTTGGCCACTTGGGGTAGGTTAGGGCAGTTCTTGATCTCACTTTGGGACTTTCCAAGTGTGAAGAATTCTCCTCCTTCTATGCTTTCCATCCAAATCATGGTCAAGGTACCTAAAAATATACAAAGAGCATCTATTAGTGCATTAGACTATAAAACATTTATTGGAAATATAACCATGCATTATAACATGTCTAGATATAAATAAAGAGAAATGTGGACTACTTCAATTATTAAAATTTTGTTGCTTCCATTGCGCCTGGTGCATCCACTTACCCTATAGGAACATGGGCTACACACATGTGCGGTGAGGCAACCCAATTAGGTTTGGACAAGTTTGGTTAGGAAATCCTTTAACCAAGAGTGTCTTACACGCAAGGAATGCATATTTGGATCCCCGAGGTTCCTGGAGAAGATATTACCTCTTCTTGGTTTTATCACTTGGTCCATAAACACATTATTTTAATGTGTTGCATCTTTTCGAAGCATTGAGTTTCTCTCGTATAGTATTTGGATTCGACAATAACTGCCAGATTTGAACATCAATAGTTGCTACATCTATCTGAGATTTACAGCTATCACACCTTAGAATCTCCTCATTCTTGAACTGTCCTCGAGATGCAGTTCTATTTAACAAAGTTAAAACTAACTATTTTTTTAGCTAAGAAAAACAAATCCTTTTGTCCTTTTTACTTCTCATTTTTGCTACTTACACTGCTTGTTTCTTATTTGTGCAACCATTTACCACTAAGAGAACAATCAAAAGCCATTTTCTCATCATCATAATGGTAAAT